>CM045769.1:174814418-175302585 GCA_025200525.1 Camellia lanceoleosa
TCAGGGCCCTGATACTGATGTGTTTGCCTCTCCACCGGCTGTCTTCTTACCGACATACCTCATTCCATATGCCAATGACGTCTTCAGTGCACTGCAAGCCGAGGCCGAGGAAGCACTTGAAGAAGAGGGTGAGGAAGATGCTAAAGGACAGGACCAAACCGCACAGGAACAACCTGGCCAGACTGAGACCGGCGTCCAGGACCAAACCGCCATGGTTAACCTAGAGCCTGATGAGGAGTTCCCCGATCTCTCCCCCCTAGCTTAGGTTTCTTTTTCCTTTTCTTTTTGTATGTTTTCTTTCTGCGTTTCTGATGTAACCGGGCTTTGTTCCCACCTTTTGTATTGACTTTTTATCAATGAAAAACTTGATATTTTTGCTGAGTGTTTGTACGGTTGTCATCAATTCCATTTTCAGCAAAACATCTCAGTATAAATCATAAATTTGAACACTTGGTCAACCGGAATACATAACTCAGTTGAAGTACTTAAGCAACTTCACAAACCGGAATGTCTATCTCAGTTAATAATAACAAGAACGAACCACCAAGTCTGCCAACCGGAGCGAGTCATCTCGGTTGGGTAAATCATCTTGGCTGGGATGGCTTAAGTTGGACAAAACACCCTTCAAACTGGAGCAAATCATCTCGGTTGGGAAGCTTAAGTTGGACAAAACACCAACTCTATTAGCTGGAGCAAATCATCTCGGCAAGAAATATCTAAGTTGAACAAAACATCAGCTCCACCAACCGGAGCAAATCATCTCGGTTGAGAATCTTAAGTTGGACAAAACACCAACTCTTCCAACCGGAGCAAAACATTTCGGTTAGGAATCCTAAGTTGGACAAAACACCAACTCTTCCAACCGGAACAAAACATCTCGGTAAGAAATATCTAAGTTGAACAAAACATCAACTCCTCTAACCGGAGCAAATCATCTCGGTTGGGAATCCTAAGTTGGACAAAACACCAACTCTTCCAACCAGAGCAAAACATCTCGATTTTTACATTTAAGAACAACAATCTAAAGCAAAATCACTTCTATATATTGACAAAAAGAATTTACATTCTGAAGTGCAAGCCAAAAAATTTCTTTGCACAAGAAGAAAAACTAAAGCTAGAAATAATACAGTTTGAGGTTGGCCGCATTCCATGGCCGGGGTATTGCTCTTCCGTCCAGATCCTCTAAGTGGTAAGCCCCCTTGCCTGCCAGACCAGTGATCTTATAAGGTCCTTCCCAATTTGCCCCTAGTTTGCCTTCACCTGGCACTAGGGTGTTGCCCATAACTTTCCTCAAAACCCAATCACCAACTTTGAACGGTCTGGGGTGCACCATCTTGTTGTATTTCTTTGAGAGCTCTTGTTGGCAGGCGGCCACGTGGATGAGGGCCTTCTCCCGACGCTCTTCCATTAGGTCCAGCTCCAAGGCAATTGCCTCGGCGTTCAGTTCAGGCTCAAAACTCTCGCTTCTTAGGGTGGGCATGCCAACTTCCAAAGGTATGACCGCCTCCATGCCATAAGCCAAAGCGAATGGAGTCTCCCCAGTAGATCGCCACGGGGTTGTTCGGCATGCCCAAAGGACGCTGGGTAATTCCTCAGCCCATTTTCCCTTCGCCTTTTCCAGTCGTTTCTTCAACCCATCAAGAATAGTCTTGTTTGATGCCTCGGCTTGACCATTGGACTGTGGGTAAGCCGGAGTGGAGTTGTAAAATTCAATCTTCAAATCTTCACAAAATCCTCTGAATAGGCGACCGTCAAACTGGGTGCCATTATCAGAGATCAAAATCTTTGGGACGCCAAACCGCGTGACCACGTTCTACCAGACAAACCGCTTCACGTCTTTTTCTTTGATTGTTGCCAAGGGCTCAGCTTCAACCCATTTCGTGAAATAATCTGTGGCCGCAATGAAGAATTTCCGGTTACCTGGTGCTGTTGGCAGTGGCCCCACTATATCTAGCCCTCACATGGCAAAGGGCCAAGGACTGGTGAGGGGGAGAAGTTCCCTAGCAGGCTGATGGATCTGATGGGCAAATTTTTGGCATTTTTTGCACTTACGGACATATTTCTGTGCATCGGCCAGCATACATGGCCACCAGTATCCCTGCGAAATAGCTCAGTAGGCCAAGGACCTGCCCCCTATATGGCTGCCACAAATGCCTTCGTGAATTTCGAACAGGAAGGCCTCCACACTACTCGGGTGCACGCACTTTAGATAAGGACCAGTAAAGGACTTTTTATACAACGCACCAGATGGAGAGAGCCAAAACTGCTCTGACTTCACCCGGACTTTGTGCGCTTCTTTCTTGTCGGTTGGTAGAGTCCGGTCCCTGAGAAACAAGATTATGGGGTCCATCTAAGAAGGGCCTAGCGCGGTGCAAAGTACATCCGTCTGCCCGGCGTCTTCAATGCTTGGCCATGGAAGAAAGTCAATTAACAGGGGGTTTGGAGACGTATTATCTACCATCGAAGCGAGGCGGCGATTCATCGGCTTCATTTGTTTTCTTCACGGCAATCTGTTGGACTCGATTGCGGCTGTTTGATCGTTCCTGACGAGCTTGGTACTTTGCCATTCTTTCATCCTTTGCTTCGTAAATCCCAGAGACTTGGTTAACCACAAGTTGGGAGTCACTGTATACAATCAGCTCGGTAGCCTTCATCTGAATAGCGCTTTTGAGCCTAGCCAAAAGGGCCTCGTACTCAGCCTCGTTGTTAGATGCTAGGAAGCCAAGGGTGATGGAGTGTTCAATGGTTAGGCCATCAGGGGAGATAAGAACGCTACCTAGCCCGGCACTGTGACGGTAGGACGCTCCGTCAACAAAAAGTTTCCACATCTCCCCCACGAAAAGCTTCCAACAGTCTGATGGGTCCTGAGAGTTGCGAAGGGTGATGGGATCACGGTTGCTCAGCTGTCCGGTTTCAAGTTCTGCGTTGACTGGTTCCACTCCTGCACCCCTTGGTGATTCGGCACCGGACTTAGCAAGTCGATCTATGATGCGCAAGTCCGTAGGCGAATCACCAGGTTGCGGTATTATGCCGGCCGCAGGCTCTGTGCTGAGTAGTTCTATTTTCTCCCCCCCTGGTGATACGGTACCGGACAGGGTGGGTGGGACAACAATACCCGACTTCGTCATCGCATCACCGGTTGGTGGACTTGTACAATTTGAGGGCACTTCGGTGGGGCGCGCAAATTCCGCGACGCCAACTCCACCGAGTTGTATCTCGGGTAGGCTTGCATTCTCTTCTTCTTCTGCCGCGGCAATATCGACTGGGCATACCGAATGGGTCCTTGGTGAGAATTCTGCAACGAAATCGGCCAAAGTCTGGGCCTTTATAGCTGTGCGCGGCTGGAACTTCACAGAAATTGCCCCAATTCGACCGCCCACTTGAGAATTCGGCCAGAAAAGTCCGTCCGTTCAAACAAGGCCCTCAGGGGGAACTCGGTCAGTACGATGATGGTATGAGCGTGGAAATAATGTGCCAACTTTCTTGAAGCCATCATTAATGCCAACGCTAGCTTTTCCAATGGCAAATACCTCGTCTCTGCTTGCAGCAAGGTTTTACTGACATAAAAGATTGGGAGGTGCTTAATTCGCCAGCGACGAGCACCGCCTTGTTGCATGTTGCGAGACAGCGAGGTAAAGAAAAAGTTCCTCGCCCGGCTGAGGTGTAACCAACAGTGACGGAGAAGACAGATATCCCTTGAGCTCGGCCAAAGCCCGGTCACACTCTGCGTCCCACGAGAACTTTGATTTTAATGCCTGAAAGAATGGACGGCAGCGATCTGATGACCGGCTTATGAATCGATTAAGCGTGGCGGCCATTCCGGCTAGATGCTACATGTCCTTTGCCGAGCTGGGCTGCTTCAATTCTTGCATGGCTCTGATCTGAGTCGGGTCTGCTTCGATGCCTCGGTTCGTGACTAGGAATCCCAAAAATTTTTCGGATCCCACGCCAAAGGCACACTTGGACGCATTCAGGCGTAGCTTGTACTTCTTGAGAATGGCAAACATCTCAGCTAAGTCGGACATATGGTTTACTTCGTGTCGGCTTTTTACCACCATATCATCAATGTAAGCCTCCATTGTCTGGCCAAGCAAAGGAGCAAACATTTTGGTCACCATCATCTGAAAGGTTGCCCTGGCGTTCTTCAAACCAAAAGGCATGACCCGGTAACAAAAGAGTCCTCTTGGAGTCGTGAAAGAAGTGATCTCGGTCGGGGCCCATGCATGGCGATCGATGGTAACGCGGTAGGCATCCGAAGCAGCCTATTATGTCGGTAGTCAAGTCCACGAGTTGGTCAATTCGCGGTAAGGGGAAGCTATCTTTGGGACAAGTTCGGTTGACTGTCTTGTAGTCGACACAAACTCGCCACTTTCCATTCTTCTTGGGCACTACTACTGTGTTGGAGATCCACCGCGGGTAATGCACTTCCTGAATTGCTCGTGCCTCAAGCAAATTTTTGACTTCCTCTGCTACTACCTCGGCATGATGCAACGCTGATCTCCTTGTTCGCTGGATGACTGGCTTTGCTCCAGGGAAGACGTTGAAGTGATGGCAGATAAAACTTGGATCGAGGTCGGGCATGTCGTAAGGCGACCATGCAAAGACTTCGATGTTGGCCATCAAAACTCAACCATCTCGGTCCTTTCTTGGGCGGTAAGGCTGGAACCGAGCAGGAAGAACTTATTCAGCCGCTCCATATCGATTTGCACCTCAACCAAGTCCTCCACAGCTTTGTCCTCTGCCCTAGTGCCCACGTCCTCCAGAACACCTCGGTCTTCCGGTCATTCTATCATTTGTACGAAGCCTTTGGCAGCCCGGCTTCCGTTCACCGCCACGAGGCACTGTTTGGACATGACTTGATCCCCCCAGATCTCCTCGATTGCCCCCATAGCTAAGAGGAATCTCATCACCTGGTGGTAGGTCGATGCTACAGCTTGCATGGCATGAAGCCATCCCCTTCCAAGGATAAGGTTGTAAGTTGAAGGTACGTGTAACACCCAAAACTCCACCTGCTTGACGACGGATCCCGCTTTGACCGGCAGGATAATCTTTCCCAAGGGCCACTCTGGCTGTGAGTTGAAACCAACAAGTGGCAAAGTTGCCGGAGCCAAGTTTGTCTCTCGGAGCTTGAGTTGCTTGAACGCGTCGTAATACATGATCTCGACCGAGCTTCCCTGATCGATCAAGATCCATTTGACATCAAATTCCTTGACGCGAAGTGTCACTACTAGGGCATCGTTGTGCGGCGTCTGGATACACTCTAGATCCCTTGAAGTGAAACTTATCACATCTTTCTCTTCGGTCTTTCCCTTCTTGATGGCGGGCTGTACCGACAAAACTTCCCTCATATGCTCTGCTTTCTTGATCATACCCCGGAGTTCGCAAACACGCTCCGGTTCCACTATGCCGTGGATGACATTAATAACTCCTTGTGGCGGCGCATCTCGGTCATCCTGTCCCCTGGGATCAACCGGAGCATGATTCGGCTTTACGCCGCCATCAATGTAAAGGTCTAGGTGCCCGGCCGCGACCAGCTCTTCTAAGTGTTGCCTTAAAGGCAAACAATCCTCAGTCCGGTGGCCTCTCTCCCGGTGGAATGTGCAACGATACCGCGGATTGTAGCCCTTCTGTCCATCGCCCAACTTAGCAGGAAACCGGACATACTCCTCGTCTCGGATCTCACTAAGTATGCGATAGATTGGAATCTTGAAGACCGTGGTGATGCCAGTCCTTGCCTTCAACCTTCTGTTGGCATCCGCTACATCATCTCGGTTGTAATCATCCCGGTCGTTCCGTCGTCCTCTACCCCGGTTCTTACGATTCGAACCACGGTCTGATTCCTCTGCTCTGTCACTGGAGCGGCTGGACTCCTGCCCAACTGCGTGCACTTTGCCTGCTGCCTTCTTGTCTGTAGCTGCCGGAGTTGTCTTTACGGTAGACGCCGACGCGTCATCCTCAACCCGGATGTGTTCATTGATGCGCTGCATGAGCTGGCCCATGGACGTCGGCTGATGCATGGTAAGCGAGTCCCGCAGCCTATGTCCGACCGGGAGACCACGCTTGTACTGAGTGATTGGTAGGTTGACCGGGCAAGCCAAGATCTCGTTGAAGGTCTCCCAATATCTGGAGTTGTACGCCTTCAGCGTGTCACTCGGTTCCATCTTGACACTCAGTAGGTGATCCACTTCCTTCGGTGTTTTGGTGTTGGTTTTAAAGCGCGTCACAAAGGCTTCGGCCAACTGATGCCACCTCTCTATACTTCCCTCCGGCAGCCTTTCGAACCACTTCAAACCCAGTTCGCCCAAACTTGACAGAAAGATGAGGCACATAAGAGCGTCATTCCGCCTATGTCCGGCCATGACTTGTCGGAAATGGCTTACGTGCATGTAAGGATCCGTCTTTCCGTCATACAATGTGAACTTCGGCTGGTGGAAGCCCGACGGAAGAGGTGTCGTCTCCATTTCCAGGGAGAAAGGGGTGGCACTCAACCTTGCCAAGTCGGAATCCACCAGGAGCGGTGCTACTTGGCGGGGTGGAGGCATTCTGACCTCCTCGCTAGCATGAACTCCATAGGATAACCGCTGGAACGCCGGTATCCTTTGAGCCTCCCGTCGGCGAGCCCGCTCCTTTAATACTGCCCGCAAGTCTTCTGTGCAGGCGGAATAGGAGTACCTCGACGTCATCGCTGGACGTGAGGGTTGGTAAGTACTATCTTGCGCGCTAGACTTCTTTGCGCGCACATCAGAATTGCCAACCTTGTAACTTCTGGTAATGGAGATGGACGGAGTGTGTCGCTGACTCTGACTGCCTGAACGGCGGGGTTGGGTGCGCTCATTGTGATCTCCCACTCCAGCTACACCCTTCCCTTTAACATGCCGCTTCAGCTCCTCCATCTTTGCCGCCATGCGTCGGATGACGGCGTCCTGGTCCTTCAGTTTGTTCTCCAGGCGCCTGGCGTGTGAGTCCCGCCGCCGCCGATGTCCGTCTGGACTCCGTGAATGGCCATGACTCCTGCCGCGCTTATCGCGCGCGTCTCCTGACTGTCCTCCTGGAAATGTTTCCAGGTTAGACATCGGAATGACGTCGGGATGCCCCTCTCTCCGCCTGCCGGACTCCGGCGTGACTCCATCGATGGCGGACAACGGAAACTCTTTGTTGTTCGCCATAGTCGGCGATCGGACGAGCGTGGAAGACAAGGTTTTATCTGCAAGAACTTTTCCCACAGATGGCGCCAATTGTACGGGGAGCAAATATTCAGGCAAGCCCGTACTCCTTTCTTCCAAGCTCCGACTCTGTCCGATCACCTAAAAGCACAACGGCGGTGAGCTACCCGGCGGTGTGTGGTCGGAAAACCCCTCTGACGGTCAAATTAGCACACACCTTGGGATAGAGAGAGAGAAAGGAGAGAGTGTTTGAGTGTAAGAATTTCCTTACGAAATGTTCCTTGTCTGCGTATGGGGGGCGTAGACATGCCTATATACCCTCTGCGCCCCATATCCACTCCCTGTCATCTCCTGACACGTGGCTCTGCCATCCCATCTGTCAGCGTAAACCTTGCTGTACATTACCTAACCTCAACTGCTAGCCTTCCCATCTGGAGCACGGCAGCCGAGCTGCTCCAATCATGGCCGTGCTGTGCTTCATATCCAAGCACTTCACTGGCTAAGCACAAGGAGAACCGGGCTAGTTAACATCTCGGCAAGCTGAGCCCGGGACATCTCCTGTGTTCTGTCTTCTGGCCAAGCAAACGGTTACCTCGGCTGACCACGCCTTTCTGGGCGCCAGTCACTTTACTTGACTGGCTTCATCATCGCCAGAACATGCTTTCGGTCAACCGAAACCTTTGCCTTCTGGCGATTTCCATCCAGGCTGGATGGCGCATTCTTGGACCAACGCCTGCCCGGCCCAACTGCTAGCAGCCTGATACTAAATCGATCGCAAGTCATCTCGGCCCAATGATCCACTTGGCTGTCAATCTTCTCGGCCGTTACCTCGGTCCACTTCAAGATCATAAATATCCCTCTCACAAGTCTATTAATCAGGAGCAACACTAGGGAAATTCTATTTCTACACACCTAATTAGCTCAAGGCACATCTTTTCTCAATGCACATACCTATTAATTTGATTATCAATTAATTTTCTCACACACTTAAAGTTACAATTACACCATTCACTTATAACCATTGTATACACACCACTAACCCTCTTTCCATACACTTTTGATTAACCTTACTTCCACATTGACCCACCCACGCCCTTGAAAAAGACTTTGGTCTAAAGTGAAATTTCCTCCATTGAAGACTTGCATAGAAGACCTCCATTGAATCTCCATTAAAGACCATTGTAAATCCTCCAAAATAGTGTTGAAGGTAAGAAATCTTTTCATTTTCTTATTACATTTATTATTTTGTTATTACATTTATTATTTTTTGGATCTATGTGCACTCCATTGGCATAAAATCTTCGATTTCAGTCTTGTGAGTGACAGTTTGGGGCTTTTAGCACTGGGTTTCCAAAAAAATAGATTGAATTTAGAACATAATTACTGAATAAATTGTATTATTTCGACAAATTACTTCTCAATAAATAAATAAATATATATATCGATTATTATTTTCCAAATTAGATGAATTTCTTCAATTTTGCATTTATCTGCTCTTAACTCTTTCATTTGGTTGTAAATATATGAAATAAAATACCTGGGATAAAATTGAGTGAAGAAATGTGGAACAATATGTTAATGATCAAAAGCAAACAATGCTATGTACTAGTATTTAAGATTGGTGCTCTCTTTCTCTGTCTTTCTCTCTTTGTCTTCTCTTTTGGTTGGTAACTTTGATAGAACTTTAATTGTTGCTTAGTTAAAGATTTTGTGAAAGAAGATATGCTTAATAAGATTTTTCTCTATCTGTTCAAAAAATAAGAGTTTTCTCTAGTTTTTTTTTTTTGGTGGTCTTTTTTGTAATTGGATTATTGGGCCACCAGTCCCACTAAAATGCCAATAAGTTATATGGGGTTCCAAAACAAAATTTGCATTTCTTACCGTGTTCTTCATTACTGAACAAAATGGAGTAGGGTTTTCGACTAGATTGTTTGTTCAAGTAAAGTGACAACAATAGAAAAATTAAAATTTAATTTTTTTTAAATCAAAAGGTGTACATTGATATTTTTTTGTTCTTAAAAGATGTGTACAGAGAATTTTTCTATATTATATTATGGGTGTTGTTGAATATCTATTATGGTTATTTTCATTTAGGATATAATTGTCATTAAATTAATATTTTATTAAATATATATCTTGAACTAATTAAATGTGTGAAAATAGAATTTCTCGCAACACTTGTTGGTATTAAGTCCATCTATAAGACCTGCCACTAAGTTCTAGGGGGACTTACCAGTTGGTCCCATGGAAATAGGTTAATACTAGTCAAGTTCTGTCCTATTTCCATTTCCAATTTTACCTCTCCATATCACACCACACGCGTGAAGCAAAGAAGACATCACGGGCTTTCTCTTGCGCGCGTGACACACATACGCCTTTTCAAGGGTTCTGTTGCAGACGAACCTGTGAAGATTTGAAAACCATTCTGAGGCGATTTTCAATTTGGAAATCGAAACAAACGAAGAGATTTTCAGCGAATCTCCCATCGTTTTCAAAGAAATCGGCAATTGTTTTCATATCGATTCTGAACAGATCCCTAACAAATCTTCCACCGTTTCGATCTATATTCCAATTCGGACATCTACTCTCCCTATTTAGTTCATCTTCAACAAACATGCCAATCAAATGTGAGTTGTACTCATCTTCCCTTCTTCTTTCATAACTATAATTAAGTGATAAAATTCGACTTGAAGCTATTTTCAATGTGTATCATACAGTATTAATTTATCAGTGATATTCAACTTCATAATAATCATATCTTCATGTTCATTTGCTATACAATGATGGATTTGTTTACTTTTGCTAATTCAGTGATAAAATTTGCTATACAATGACAAATTTGCTTACTTTGCCTAATTTAGTGATAAAATTTGCAATAAGAATGATAGATTTGCTTAATTTTCCTAATTGAGTGATAACATTTGCTATACAATGACGAATTTCCTTACTTTGCCTAATTCAGTGATAAAAATTATTATAACAATGATAGATTTGCTTAATTTGCCTAATTGAGTGATAAAATTTGTTATAATGATGGATTTACTTCCCTTCTTCTTCATAACTATAATTAAGTGATAAAATTCAACTTGAAGCTATTTTCAATGTGTACATATAGTATTAATTTATTAGTGATATTCAACTTTATATTAATCATATCTTCATGTTCATTTGCTATACAATGATGGATTTGCTTACTTTTGCTAATTCAATGATAAAATTTGCTATACAATGATGGATTTGCTTACTTTGCCTAATTTAGTAATAAAATTTGCTATAACATTGACAAAAGGAGTTGACCATGCAACCTATGTCTATTTAAATGACATTGACAAAATATTGAAGGGTGAAGATTTGACAGGCATTGTAAATTGAATTTGTAACTCATTAAAATAACATTTTAGTTTTTGATTTATATTAATTCTTTGTTTTGTTTTTTGTTTTCAACACAGGTAATAGACGCATATGCAGAACACTTACTTGCACAAAAACAAGGAACAATATCATTCATATTCATTTCAAGTTGCCATGTAAGTAATACATAGTATTTGTCACTTTTTTTTTTTTCCAGATATTTATGTATTGTTTAATGAAAAAATTCTTTGTGATCTACACGCCATCTCATCTATGCTAGGAAATTATTCAAGAAATAAGTTTTATTTATGTATAACATCTGTTTGCTTAACTAAGTAATGAATTTTGTAATGCAGTGATAAATTTTGATATGGAGTAATAGAATTTTGATCACAGTGATAAATTTACTTAATTTTGTGGTAGCAAATTATTTAAATCTTTCTGTTTATGTTGTGTGGTTGAGTTCATTGTTGTGATTTTATAATACTTTGTTTGCTTAATTAAGTTAAAAATAAAGTATTATAATTGATATTATAATACAAGTACTTCAATTTATCACTATAAATTGCATACTTGCCACCTACTTAATTTGAAAAAGCTTAAATTAACATTATTTTTTTTTATTTATATTAATTAGCACTTGGTAACAACAAAAGATGAGGAAGCAACAAAGAGAATGTTGAACAAGTTGATGCCTGAAACCATGAAAGGAAGATACATTCTCTTCCTAATCTACCAAAATTTTCATTGAACAATACTTGTCCTTGACATTGAAGAATGTTAGAAATGGGCGCCCATGTGGCATGACCATTTGAAAGCTTTGAACCTTATCCAAATAGGCTTTGAGTTTGAATTCAAACCTATTTGGATAACCACTCAAGATATATATATGTCTATCATATAATTGATATGATAAGATAGATATTTGGTTATATATCAGATATTGAATGATATACGTATATCAGATACGTTATGGGTTTTTTACCCATAACCTTTTTCTTTTTCCATGACTCTCCTCTCTCTCTGACTCTCTCCCATAAACAACGATCAAGCCTATTGCACTGTGATTTGTGTGGGTGATATTCATTCTGTAATATCACTCCACTGCTGGGTTAGTTTATCAGATTCTGGAAGCACGTGATTTACCCACGAGATTCTTCGCTAAAAGGTATGATCTAAACATTTTATCCGCTGCGTTATAGTGCTTTATGATTTACATTGGTATCAGAGCATTGTATGGGTATTTTCGTGCTTTCTTTTATCATGTGTATATTTATAAAAGAGGAACAGATCCAAAATATTTCATTTTTATGATCATTAATGTCATTTTTAAGACTATAAATGTATTTATTTTGGAAAATAGAGTTCGGGAGTACCGAAATCGGACAAGAAAACACCTTGGAAGGTGGTGCGTGGTCTGCACGCCACCGACGCATAAACCATTTTTCACACGCTCGCCAGAGCCACGCGTTCTCACGCGCCTTGCAGCGTCCTTGGCGTCACGCCATGCGCGTCACCGTCTTGCCAGCCGTGAGCCGTTCCGCCACGTCTTGGCGTCACGTATTGAGCCGCGCCGAGCCGTTTTTCCGTGCTGGCTTGTCTTTAAGGCTCTGTTTGTTCTGTCTTAAATTCTGAATCGCGTTAAATGGCCATAATTTATTCGTTATAGCTTGTTTTAAGCATGGTTGGTACCGTTAGACTCAGAATTAAATTTTATATCTTATGTAAAATTTTGAAAATTTTATGAAAATAAAAAATATTTTTCCTGAAATAATAATTCATTATTTCTGCTTTAAATTGTATCTGGTATTACATGATTAAGTTTCTGGAGCTGAATTTTTTATTGTAGACTATTGTTGTAGTTTGCTATTTACTGGTATGGTTATTACATTTTACCAGATTCTGGAATATTTATTTCTAGTTTTATGTGTGTTTATTAGTCATTTAAAATTTCAGAAAATACCAAAAAATACCAGAAAATTTCAGAAAATCTCAAAAGTGATATAGTTTCTGTTATGGCATAATTTGAATATTAAATACAATATATTATTATTTATTTGCCTAGAGTTTATAATATGTTGTAATTAGAATAGCATGATTAATTGTTTTTTTATTTTAATTCCTTTATTAAATGTAACATAGCATGTATTGATTGTGAATCTACATTACGATACTATTGTATGGAATTAGAATATTTTATCATGTTTTTTTTTTAGACATGCCATAATCAGTGGGAGGTTATTCGGTTGAGAGAAATCTTTGTAGATTAACTCCCGAAAACCAATATTTTGCGCATAAATTAAATTGAATTTTGGATAATTGTCACCTGTGGCGCAAGAGATGATTACGAGCACAGCGGATTTTCGATCTTGCGACTTGTGTAATATTGTCACCATTTAATTTAGATTTTTGTGGAAAAATTATATTATGCTAATCAAATTAATCCCAATGCGAATTTCTCACTAAATTGATTTAGCTTATGGAAGTTAATTTAGTTGACCTAGACTTAGTAGAGATGTTCAAATGTGAATAATGTAATCCCATTCTTTAGATGAGCAAAAGTCTTGGAGACTTTAGGTCAAACCTTAATTGAGCCAAAGTAAGGAAACATGACTCAAAGTCGCCGTGTTTTTGTTGCCTTGTTTGACATAATAAAAAATAATGTGTGCGCTATGGTTAGCGGCACGCTACGTAGTTTTGGTTGGCGAGTTTTGAGGTTATAAAATTAGTAAGCCCTTAATAGATCTGTATATGATCTTGACTATTGAGCTGCGCGGATTGACTTTGTAAATTTGACTTATAAATAATGTTACATCATTGGATGAAGTAACATTCAAGAGTCACGTCATCCAAGAAAGGCGAGCTTAAATAAATTAGTCATTAAGTGTAAGACGAGTAGCCAGTATGAGCAGTGTTTTGCTCTCTACCCAATTATTGGGAGTGGATGGAGCAAAATTTCATGCACTATAATAGTGTGCGTTGAAATATCACACTAAGTGAAAAGATTAGCACTTAGAAGCTGCAAAATCTATTAACACTAAGTGAAAAGATTAGCGCTTAGTGGCTGCAAAATCTATTATCATTGCCAACTTGTCTAAGTCTGGACACTTACTGTTTCCACACTTGAGTGTGAGACATGAGGAGGGACTTCTTTGTATTATTCCTTTACTAGGCTAACGTTTTGTTTTGAATAACGTTTACCACGAAGCGCAAACGTTGCAACATAGTATTGAAAAGGTCAAGGCCGACAAGGTTGTTATGATTATAAGAATTTGATGCATCGCTTGTGAGAGCATTGTGTTGAATTAGACTCTTTAGTCTAATTCGCGCTTAAGTTACTTCAAGAGCTATCATAGATTGATAGCTTATTCTCTCCTTCTTGTGGATAATAGAATTAATTGCAAGTAACTATGAAGTGAGAAATAGATATGGCAAGAGGAGTATCGTCATCTTTGAACTAGATGCATTAAAGTGTATGGAGAATAAAATTGACTTGAAGGTGTAGGGGATTAGCACTTACTAATTAAATTTACGATTTAGGTGCACTTGATATTTTCATGACATCCTTTTATGATCTAGTGAATATGAATTAGTCCTGAGTCATTACCTAGTTGGGCCTAAACTTATCTTCGAGAACTCACACATTAAGATGATTGGAATTAGTTTATGACATTGGTCATGAACCGGTGGCTTATTATACTTAATCACATTAATGAGATGATGACAAGATGGTTTGAGTAGGCCCTCTTGGGCCCACTCGCTTGTGACATCCTGCTCTCATATGAATGTGCAACTTTGTTCGCAATGGTTGCGCACAAGTAAGTAGGAAAGCCGTAGAAGGTCATTTGTATTGGCACATTTAGTCCACTATGATATTTGTGACTAGATATGTGTAAGGGTATGATAGCTAAGCCTCAATCTCGACACATTTATAGATTACGATACGCATCTGAGTCAAGACTATTTGATCTCTCATAAGTCAAAAGTTGTGAGATGATTTTTGACATTGCACATATGAGGTTGAGATCAATCAAAAAATAGCTTTCGAGCTTTTAGTTTTGACCAAGGTGGCGAGTATCTATTTGAGTTATTTTAGAAAACTCTGTGAAGAGAAATGGATGCTTAGAAAATTGATTATTCCTAGTACTTAAGAACACAATGGTGTAGTAGAGATAAGGAATTAAATATTGTTAATGTTAGGTGGATAATGGCGCAAATGTTTCCCAATTGGGAATTGCACTAGTTTATTGCCTATATCCCTAACTCAGTGCCCTCCATATCAGATTTTACACTCCATTTTGAGTAATGGGTTAGCAGAGAGCCATCTATGGGTGATCTGTAACTTAAACTTATCCTTATTTACTTTTCATAAGATTGCGAAGTTAAGACCTAAGGTTCTATAGCGTATTATTGTATGCTGTCTTGTAAACACATAGGGTTATGTGGCGCATTATTATATGCTGTCATGTAAACCCTCCGGGTCATGTACATATAGGTAAGCAGCTTTGTGGTAGTGTAACTAAGTCACATAAAGTTTTTTTTTAGTGAAGGTGACGTAAATAGAGTTTTTTTAAAACTCTATGAGATAGAGAATTCTAAGCATAGCGCTTTTATGTAGCCTAGTTAAGAATGGAAAGAAATCTCCAATATCCTAGGGACACTGGGAGCGATGTGCCTACTAATGGATTACTCCATTAGAGAAGAATACTCTACATTCTTAGTTGCGTGGTAGCAAATGTGAAAATTTTCCACGTCATCACTGGGTGATTGAGAAGGAAACATTCATGATTGCTTCGCAAGATGATAAAGAGCCTAGGATAATACCAAAGGCTGTAGTCCTCTGTTTTTAGAAAGTGGATTAATGTTGCACAGTTTAAGACAAAAGTCTTTGAGGATTAACCATTTATATAATTTGGTTGACTTTCCATTATGATTGTACCGTTCTAAAGTTATGCGTAATTTGGATAGTCATTGTTGAGGCATAAGGCTCGCTAGATACCGAAAAGTCACACCATTGAGGAAAGTGTAGACTATGAGAAGACTTCCTCCTGGGGAGTGAGGTTATTGTGACTTAGGCTATGATTGACATAAGTTCGGAACATTGATTTGTGGACATTGTGACCCAACTTTCTCGTTAGAGAATTGGATAAGTAGATCCGTAGGGATTTACCTTCTGTTTTTATGGTGAAAAGTTAGGAGCGCAAAAAGGTTGCTAGTTCCAATAAATCTTTTACAGCCTAAAACAATTATCCAAATAGTGGTTCTTAGATTTTATCAAGCCATGATAGGCAAACGATGATCGTTGAAGACCACTGAGGCATGATCAATGATCTAAAAGAAGTCTTTCCTTACTTAGTCATTATGAGCCAGGAATTTATAAGGATGTCGCCACCTAGGATGGGTAGTCCTCTATTTTAGATATGATGGACATGGGTGATGTAATTTATATGCTCGGATGTATGATCCTTAGGGATTGTTTTGGGAAAATTCTCGGTTTGTCTTCGATGACTTACATAAGGAATATCCTAGAATAATTCTAGATGCAAAATTGCAAACCCATTGACTTACCTATCGGTAAAAGCCAGGGCCTTAGCTATTGAGTGTATCCTCGGATTGTCTTTGGGAGAAACAGATGATCTATATTCCTTAATCTTTTCTTTGTGGTGGGAGCCTAAAGTACGCTATGTGGGCGTATTCGGCATGATAAGTGTTATCTTTGGTAAATGGTCAACTGAGTTGTTTAGACATTGACCTTGCTCATTAGATTGTGGATAAAATACTTTACTAGTAGTATATTAATTTGCTCATTGTAAGATTCAATGTGCTAGTTGGGCGCATCAAGAATGAACGCAAATTGGTCATCAAAATATCTTTAGAGAGGTTATTGCGCAAGAGGTAGTGATCTTGAATCACTTCATGTGAGGCGCACATGGTGGATTCCGTTGTATATACTTATCGCAAGAGGTGCTGATAAGGCTTATGTTTGGAATCTAGAATTGCGCAAGCTGTGGTTATTTTTTTTTAAATCGATCATTTATTTTGAGATGATGGGATGTTGACACTATTATGGTTTGTGTCATAATGATTAGCAGATGATGATGTCAGCAGGCAAGATTGGCTCACTCACACGAGCAATAGCCCTTGGCGCTTAGGAGCGAGCAAGGATGAGACTAGTGGTTTATTTTTTATTTTGGAGCCAAGAGAGGCTTAAAATTATCCACTATGTATGTCGCCTTGGTTAAAACCAAGATGAGGTCGTGTTAAGGACCAAACATGGATGTTAGTACCCACTTTCCATGTTGTGCCTGTTATGATTAGCCAGATGCGAGATCTCATTTGGTGCCTAGAAGGCGAGCAAATAGAGAATTCGGGTTAGGCGCTAGAAAGCGACTAGACTAATATCTGTACGGTGTATCGAGTATGACGTCACTCTTTTGGAAGAGTTACTCCACCGTAACATGTATTCATACTACATGTGCTTGGCGACCGAGTAATGAGGTGAGAGAATGGATCCCTGTTTTCTCACCGTGTGAGTCTTACGTGTCATTATTGATATGAATTTCATTTATGTACCATTTTGCAACTTTTGACTATGTCATAAGGTAAGGGGTTGATGTTCTGCTACTTTGGTATGTTGCCTGCGGTCATGTATGATTCGGCCTTAAGGGACATCACTGGGAAAGCGATCAATCCTAAACTAAATGGCATGAGGGCAAATGGAAGATCATCTAGTATTACACCACTGTTGTATATTCACTGTTGGCAACTCACATCGCTCTGTATGAGAGACGGATTGAGTGTGAATATATTACAAGAATTGAGAGGGTCAAACATGCTCTTTTTTTGAGAGATTAGAGATGTTTTTTTTTTTTTTGGGACCAGTGTAATTAGATGGGTCTGGGGTATATGAGACACTATTTCTATTCTTTTTGGGTTGATGTCTCTATACTGACTCATATTGAGTTTCTAGTATAGAGCTCCCACATGCAGGTGTTCTCAGCGGTCGCACGGTGTATTGGCTAGCATGAGATTGTTCATTTTTGGGGAAATTGAGATAGAGATGTGGCAGTGTCATGCCAACTCATGTGCGAATGGGAGATGTTAGAAATGGGCGCCCATGTGGCATGACCATTTGAAAGCTTCGAACCTTATCCAAATAGGCTTTGAGTTTGAATTCAAACCTATTTAGATAACCACTCAAGATATATATATGTCTATCATATAATTGATATGATAAGATAGATATTTGGTTATATATCATATATTGAATCAGATATTGAATGATATACGTATATCAGATACGTTATGGGTTTTGTTACCTATAACCTTTTTCTTTTTCCATGACTCTCCTCTCTCTCTGACTCTCTTCCATAAACAACGATCAAGCCTATTGCACTGTGATTTGTGTGGGTGGTATTCATTCTGTAATATCACTCCACTGCTGGGTTGGTTTATCAGATTCTGGAAGCACGTGATTTACCCACAAGATTCTTCACTAAAAGGTATGATCTAAACATTTTATCCGCTGCGTTATAGTGCTTTATGATTTACAAAGAAGGTTCATGGAAATTCTACAATTCCATGAGACTAAGGGGTGCAATGCGTAAAGATCCATACTTCAATGCCGCAAATAAAGTGGTAAAAATGTTTTCACTATCAAACTTACCATTAATTAATACATCAATCCTGATGCATGCTCAATTATACATCAAAAATTTATACGGTGATATATTTTATCATTCTTTAAATCCATGGTTTCTCATTAATTGTTTCAACTGACTTTTTAATAGAACGATTATACAAATCTATATGTTGTAGAGAAAGATTATTCACAAGTACATAAAAGAAGAGAAACCAACTCTCATCGCCCTTGATAAATTTCAACTGGAGACAGAGAGAGTCATCAACAACCCACAATAAGAAGACACTTCGTAAGTTGATCAATAAAAAAACACTTTTATAAAAAAAAATGCAACGAAACCAAATTATAATATTTTGTTTTCAAAATGTTTTTGCAGGCTTGATTGTGGAATCATTGTTCGCTATATCATGAGGCAATATATTTCCAGCAACAACATAATGTCTACTTTTTCCAAGGAAGAATGCAATCAATTGAGAGCCGATATATTAACTATCTTCTTGACTGACTAACAAACTGCTCAACAATAAATAGTTGATGAAAACATTGATAACTTGCCTCCGCAATAATCAACAGATCTGGAAGAAAAGAAAACATTTTGCTTGTTTGTTTGTTACAGTGTTACAGTGTAACAAAAAGGAAATATTGATTCATTTAGTTATTAGAATGTGAATACTTCATACATTTGGCTTGTTTGGTTGTTACAGTATTATCTATACTTTGATCATTTTGGTTCGTACTTTACTTCAATAAATATTACAATGCTTGGTTATTGCAATGTTAAAATTACAAACAATACACTAAATGAAAATTTAGTCTTTTTTAGCTATATTTTTACCAGATCTGACTTTGATATCAGTCTTATTTTATGCTTAATAACAGGTTTGGATCCCTTCATTTACTAACATGACATTTTTTTTTACACTGATAAATTTATCACTGTTCAAACTAACCATAATCAGCAACTCTCTCTCTCTCTCTCTCTCTCTCTCTCTCATTCTTTTTTCCTAATTCAAGTAAACAAAACAATATAAAAAATAATAAAAAATTTACCTAAATTGAAAATTAAAACACAAACACTATCATATTGTCCAAATTGAAAATTAAAACACTGTTGCAGTTTGTAGATATTTCCAAGTTTGGAAATGAATGTAAGAACATGTCATTCTGGGTATATGAAGTGGAGATAAAGTTCTAACAGTAAACCCAAAAAAACAAACTGTACATACATTTTAACATTTAACTCCAAGAACCAGTTATTTATGAAGAAATATAATTTTATTCAAGACCTGATGATAAACTATTGCATCTAAAGCATTTCTTAGACTGACATTTTGAACAATTTAATCTAAAAATGAATTGCAAACTCGAAATATTTTGCTTTAAGGATCCCACTGATAGTTAATTGCATAGTGGCAGTAATGTAGCACAGATTGGGAAACTTAGTCCCAAACTACCTACAATTGATTTTTCTTGAGTTTAAGCCACTGATAAATTTATCACTGTAAAAAAGAACATTTGGTTGGATATGACAGTGATTAATTTATTAACCACTGACATAAATGTAATAAACCATCAACTCTTTCCATACAGTTAGTTATAAATTTATCATTTTCAAAAATAACAAAATTCAGCAACCCCATTAATGCTTGATTGTATAGCGACCCCGGTCTTTTCCCATTCGATGTTTGTATCCGGACTTAGGTTCCGTAGATTCTATCTTTGTGTAATGGTTGTTGTCGTCCTATTTTTTTTCTTATTTGGAGTTATAGGATGTGTTGGGCGGGTTTGGAACAGGTTGGTTGAGCTTAGGAACCAGAACTAGTTGCCCAGATTTTGGCTTGTCCGCCGGCGAGAGTTTGACGCCTTCGGCGGACTTGTTGTTCGGGTCCGCCGGCGGTTTTGGCGCCGAGCGGAAAACACCATCCAAAGATTTCTTGTGTAGTTGGCGCCGGCGAGTTGGACGCCGAGCGGGAACTTGAAAAGTGCTTGAGAGTGTGCATCCGCCGCCGAAAGGGGTTTGACGCCGAAAGGGCGGCTGAGTATAAAATCGTGTTTTTGACGTTCTAAAGCAGTTTTTCATCCCCTTTTCAGATTCCAAACCCTAGGTTACGAGTTCTCTCTCTCCCAACTCACCTTCCCTCCTAGGATTGATCTATCTAGAGTGGATTTCTAACCTAGTTCCTTCACAAATAAGATAGAGGAGAGTGAGAGCTTTCATTTAATCTGAGCAATTGTCAGTTTGGAGCACTTTGGAGTTTTGGGCAACATCTTCATCTTCTTCTTTCTGAGTTATATCTTCGAGGTAGGGATTTCCTACTCCATTTATACGTTTTAATCATAAGTGTTGGTATTTTGGTATATGGGGTAGTTTGGTAATTTTGGGAGAAACCCTAGGTTTTGACTTAGATTAATTTGTGTAATTAATTTAAGGGAAATATGTGGAATTGGGTTTAATTCATGAAATTGGGGAATTTTGAGGTAAATTGATGTAGTTGGCTATTTAATTGCTCATCTGTGGAATTTGGATTATATGTTGTATATTTATTTCTGCTTAGAAATAATTGTTTTGGGCTATCGGTGGAGGATAGCTATTGATTGTTGTAGACCTTGCATGTGGCTTAGGTATAACTGGAATTGAGTTATCTATTTGACTGTTGAATTAATACAGAATATTACTTGTATTGATTATGTGTTGTATATGGCAAGTATTGATTATGTTGCATTTGCATTTGGTTTTGGAGGAGATAGGGATGAACTCCTGTTTAGGGAAGAAAGGATGGACTTCTAAACCCGAAATTGTTGGGGGGTTTAGGGGAAGAAAGGGGATGGACCTCTAAATCAGATTTTGTGGGAGGAGAAAGGGGATGGACTCCACTAGCATCACATATACGTGTGCTTATTGTTAATAGAAGTATTTCTATTTATTGTTGTTATGATACATCACCACCATGTGTATCAGTTGGGAAGTGTGGAAGTGAATGTGATATAATACCAGCATGTGTATTTGTTATGTTAGAGAGAGGTTTAACTTGATTTGTTATCCCTGTTGATTTGGAAAGAAGGTTAATAAGAGATGAAATTCACATTGAGTTATTTGGCTAGGTTCTGAGCCATAGGTGGAAAGTAAGATGTGCCATAGACAAATGGGTCATAGGCAATATAGACATTCGTGTCATGAAAAGTGTAACTGGATTATAGTGTGTTAGCCATGTATCAGATGCTAATACTTTAGTTAATTCTTATGCTTGGTTTAGTATTTCTCTATTGGGCTGTGGCTCACCCTATATGGGAACTTCATTTTTCAGGTACAGGTGGTTCACTACCTCCAAGGACTTAGCTTGTGAGGAACTGGAACTTGAAGATTTATTCTTAGTTTATTTGCTTTTATATGTAAAACACTCAAGCCTAGGGCTTTATTTGTTTTTGAGTTAGAACTCATGGATTTGTGTCCAAGCATTGGCTTGGCAAGATGTAAGCCTGTAGGGCATTTATTCTGATGTTTATTTCGTAATACTCTGATGAATAGAATTATATTCTTGTTTTAATATAATGATGTATGTTTATATTATTTATTATGGGTTTTATTTTGAGGGCGTGACAGATTGTTTCCTTCAGACAATGGTAAATTTATCACTCTTAAAAAAACATAATCCATCAACTCATTCAAACCAATCAGGGATAAATTTACCACTGTATAAAACACCAAAAACAACAACTACATTTAACCAAAATCAAAGAATATAAATCTGTGAAACTTAATCTTGTAAAAATATCAACAAAAAATATAATTTTCGTTCAAAAAATTCCTCAATCATCTAATGCAACTACCGAAATGATGTATCTTTCAAAAAATACTCAAACATTCAATGCAAGTAACACCTTTCAACTCTCAACAAAAGTAATACAATTAAAATCAATACAACTAAAGCAAAGCTTTTTTACATGTCTTCCGATTATGAGTTCCCATCTTTCCACACCTACTGCACCTAATTCTCTTGATCTCGCCCTTTGTAAGTATTCTCTCTATTCTTGGACGTCCAGCTGGTCTTTTACAAAGAGGAGGTAAAACAACGTCATCGTCAAGAACTAGATTTGGCTTCCACATACTAGGAACTGGATAGATAGAATGCGAATAAGAATCACAATAACTACGAACATGGTAGTAATCATTAAGAAAAACAATTCAGATCCTTCTTACTCCTCTTTATAGCACAAAAACCATGTTTGCAAGGAAAAGAATCAATTTCCAGCAATCGACAGGAACAAGACCATTTCCCAATATCAATCATAACTAAATGATCCAATTGGATTTCATGAATATCATCGTTACATTTCTTAACTATCCATGCCTTTGTATCATTAAAAGCTTCTTCCAACTTTTTCTCTGCAAAAGGACAAACAATATGATTCCATTTATTTCCAGCTTCTCTCTTTTTTGAAAATTGCTCCATTAGTTTCACCCATATAGCATCAACAAGATTAGTTGAAAACAAATGGCGCTTATCCCTAATCCATGAATTAAAAGATTTCGCAGCATTTGTGTACATTTCACCATACGTCTTGCCTTGAAAATAAGCATTACACCAACACTCATTAGGCAAATCCTCAAGAAACTTCTGAACACTACGACCACAACGACCCTTAAATTCTTCAAATAGCTCATTAAACAACTCAATAGTAGGAGCATATGCACATCTACTAAAAAGAGTGAGCAAATACTGTTTAGATTCGCGACTCTTCACTGACAAATAAGTCTTTAAGTTTGTCTTCAAATGCATTAGACAAAAAGAATGAGAAGAAAACAGAAAGACCTCAGCTAAAGCTTTTAGCAAACCTCTATGCCGATCAGTAACAAACGCAATATCCCTTCTCGGAGTCAAAATAACAAATAACTTTGACAAGAACCAATGCCAATTGTCATAACGTTCACTATCAACAATGGCAAAACATAACGGATATAAACCTACAAATAAAATATATACACATTATTCGTAACAAATAAAAAAAAAAATACAAAACAAAAGCAAAACGCAAAGTATATAACATATAGCACCAACCATAGATAACTTTATCACTGTATTACTACAACAATTCAATTGCAACATACAACATATAGAATCAATGCATAATAAATTTATCACTGTATAAATATAAAAATTTAACCAAAGTATACAACATAAATTTATCACTAATTGATTGACCATACTCAATAATCGACACTCTCCAGTAATAGAAATGATAAAATTATCACTGTTTTAAGAATAATAACAAATAGACATAGAATATACCTTGGTTACCATCTTTTGCCGTAGCAGCCAATAAGCAATCTTTGTGTCTTCCTTTCAAGAAAGTTTCATCAAGCATCAACACAGGCTGACAATACTTGAAACCATGAATACATGCCTTAAAAGCGAAAAACAAGCATTTGAAAAGTCTTCCTTTATTATCAATATCAAATTCCATATTAAAAACACTCCCTGGATTACAATCATTAGCAGCATCAACATACCAACGAAGATCGTCAAATGAAGATGAATAGTCACCAAAAACAACATCCCTTGTTTTTTCAACACCCATCCAAGCTCGCCGATAAGAAACTTCTTCTCCATAATAGTCATTGAAATCACAAACCACCTCACTAACTGATGTCAAAGCCTTATTACGAACCTCACTTGAAATTAACCCACCAATCATACTCGAAGTCATCCTAGTATGTTTAATTGTACGAAAAGAAGATCCACACGTATGAACATCATCAAATTGTTTAATAACAAAAGCTTTACTAGAATTTTCCACTCTAGCATGCACGCTCCATAAACATCCCAAATCAGCCCTTCTCCTACAATGAATAGTGACACGATCCTTGTCATTCTTAACAAAATCAAAACCAAAACTGGAATGAATAGAATACTTTGGCAACGTATCTCGAAATTCAACAACTCCTTGAGCAAACCTTTGACCCAGTCCTTTTATACAATTACCCCACCTATCGGAGAGCAAAGGTTTCTGTTCATTTGAATAAAATGAAGACAAAAAATTAGTTTCACAAACAACACTACTACTACTACCAGCTTCACCATCACAAATCATATAACCTTCACCCAAAGAACAACACTTAACCAAAACATCAATACGATGAATATCACAAGAAAGTGTGAGTCCAATCATAACCTCCAAATCCTCTTCACTTTGTAGAACATAAGAAGAATGTCCAAGCATTGAATACGATATATTCAAAGAACTATCAACTAACTCACTTCACTTTGCACATAATTTATATACTAAATCTTTAAAATTAAATCCATCATTATACTTGATAACAAATGTCACACCTCTAAACTTACAAATAAGAAATAAAGAATTTTCCATCACTATAAATCTTGCAACAAACAACAATTATATTTCAGCAAACAACTCAAACAACCTAAAACAAAATCTAATACAGTGATAAAATTATCAACCAACTCAAACACATCTAAAAACCAACAGTGATAAATTTAACAATTAACACTACCAAAGACCAAGAGCATGAACAGTGAATAAGGCTTACACTTATTAGGCATGGTAACTCGATTTGAATCTTACCATTATATTATGCAACTTTTTCATCTCCTATTCCTATACTCACTGATAAATTTATCAGTGTTAAAAAACTTAATCCAACAACACCCGCAAACTACTCAGTGATAAAATTATAACTGTAGAAAATCACAAACCAGCACCTATATTCAACCAAAATAATTTCGTAACAAAAAAAAAAAAAAAAAAAACTAATATTCATTACATATACATATCATATCTCAAAACTTTCAATATCATGATCAAAATACAAATTCAATTGCAAAAATAGCAGAATAACAACAATATCACAAACAAAATCAAAATCATAAACTCAAACTAAAAAACACCAAAACATCGAAATTGAAATCAAAATCAAACATACCAATCGAGCTCCCTCCACAAAATCACAAATCACAAAATCTAATTATACACCAAACACGAAATCACAAAACATGAAGATTCACAGATTCATAAAAAGCAAATCACAAATCGAGCTCTTTTCATGAGATTGCAAATCGCAAAATCCAAATATACGCCAAGCGCGAAATCACAAATCACGAAGCTCCACAATAATGCATTAACAAATCGCGAAGTTCCACAGAAATCCAAATCACAAACCCAAACCCAAACCCAAACTCACATCACAGTATTTTGATGGCAAAAATCAAATAGAAACACGCCAAAATAGGGGAAAACAAAACAGGGGTAAAACAAGTACAAAAAAAAGACTCCAGGACCTATTGGTGCACAACATCAATATTCAGGACTAAGAAGGGAATAACTATAAAAAGTAGGACCGGCCAGTAAAAAACCCTAAGTTCTATTTTTTTATTGCTTTATGGGTTGGATATAGACTTCTAGAGTTAGGACTTTAGATGTGGCCCAGTATTAGTTGGGCTGATAGACTGTGTCTCATTGGGCTTCCAGTGCCATAGAAGAGACTACGAAGCAGCTCAAGAAATAGATGGTGGTTATGATGTGACAAACCCTCGTGTACCATAAGTTATTTGGTGGTTATGGACCATGGCGATGTGGTGTTTTAGGTGTATTATGATTGGTACGGAGAATTTAACTCATGATTTTGTATTGAGAATTGAGAAATAACAGAAAATATGATAATTTGTGATTAATCAAGAATATAACCACGTAATCCCTCTAAATTTTCATTATGTACCTACAATGTTTAGTAGAAGTACCAGCTCAAGAATGAAAAAATTCTAAGTAAATTATTAAGGAAAATGTTTATGATGGTCTAATGAGCAGTTATTAATCTTCATGTATATGTGATGATATTCTGAAAAACAGGTTTCGTTTGGTAATTAGTTAAATTAATTGAAAGGTTAAAAATTGCTAGCAAAGTCAAAAAGTGGAGTGAAAAAATAAAAGATAATTCATTAATTTTGAAAAAAAAAATAACATCATTATCCCTTTTACACTTAAATTTATAATTTACATTGTTAATTTTTATATTTTCATACTATATATATTAGCTTCAGTCACTTTATGCCTTACTAAAATAGTATTGGTATAATTATATCAAAATTATAAAACTTAACTGTATTTTTTTAAATTTCAGGAGATTAATGTAATTTACACAATAATTTATGATACAAAGTACACCATATTTAGTTCTGTAGAGTTAGAAATGGTCACCACATTAATTTATATGTCCCCCAATTGATATTGTGAAGTTGATTCATCACCCACCCCATTGATTAGTTTCTCTCTTGGAAGTCCTTTGCAGATCTGCATATATGAATTCAATGCAGCAAGTTAAGGTCGTCGCCATAATTAAAGGTAAGCAACTATAAGGATACGAATAATGTTTGAGGGCCACAATTTTTGTGGCTCAAATGGCTCAAAACTACCAAAACGACGTCGTTTTGGCATGTTTTGTGCTCAAAATGATGTCGTTTTAACAGTTTTGAGCCATTTGAGCCACAAAAATTGTGGCCCTCTACCATTAATATATATATCTTCTATGTATCTATGTATCTATCTATCTATCTATCTATATCTATACTATTATTAAGTGAAGGCTTAAATTGGTTTAGTGAAACATTCTCCTCCTAATATATGCTAAAATAAAAAAAAATATTATACACAACATAAACAAGTTTTGAACTCAAGACCTTAGGTTTCATTAAGAACATACTTATCACTTAAGCAATGTACATTTTATAATATTAAATTCTTTATTATTAGTTGTCTGAATTACACACACATCGCGTATGCCAACCGTTAGTTATTATATATGTGAGCACTAGACTTGGTATCTAAATCTTTGGTGATTTCTTCTTATGGCACGTGTCTCTTATTTTCTATTTAAAAAAAAAAATTAAATAAACAAGACTTGAACCTTAGACCTCAAATTTTTCAAACAAAACTCTTACCATTTAGCTGGCACATAATATTTAATAAATACTGTATCTTATTTTATTTTTACTTATTTGAATAATATATATATATAGTTGCTTGCTAGTGGTAAATGTTAGGATTTTTAATCATAATCTTTGTTGCATGTGATTTGGCAAATACCGAGACAAAGTTGAAAAAATTGTTTCTTAGTTGGTTTTCTTCATTTCTTATGTTCTTGATGTTATAAAATGAAAATTTTTAGTTTTGGTGGCTCGAAGATGATGGCTTGATAATGTTGGCTACAAGATTTGTTGGTTAAACACTACAATAAATTTGGGTTTTTATGGCACCAAATACATGTCGTGGATACGAATCGACGACGTATGATGTAAAGTCGTATTATGATCAGTTATGGAAAGTCATTTACTTCAACAACATGCTTTAGTACATTGTTAAAAACCTTTTAATGATGAATTTTGAGTCGTATTTGATTTTTCTACAATTACTTTTGCACGCCATTAAAAACTCTTTAACAGCGAATCATGTGCGTCGTGTTTGATTTTTCTACTGCTACTTTTGTATGCTGTTAATTCCTAGGATAAATCATAACTCTCATTGTTCGTCGTAAAATATATAATAGAACGACCTATTATGCCTGCTATAGAATATGCAGTATTTTTTTGTTTTAGTAGGTTGTATTTGATTTGTTTTATACAATCTAACAAACATTACAAACAAGCTTCACAAAACATCAATCAATTACCAAAATATTGTTTCAAGCATCAAAAAGAAATTATATCCATAAGTTATGAACATTTAACAATTGTCTATACATTTCAAATGTTGTTCATGTCCTGCTCTTACTCCATTTCACTTGTTCAATACAATCTCAAGAAAATATTGCAAATTCACTCTAACAAGCTTCACAAAACATATGTATATGTAAGCATCAATCACAAAAATATGATTTTAAACATTAAAACATATCCATTGGTTCTAATTACATATCCAAAAACTATCAGTAGATCCAAAACATTTAAAAACTATACACAAGCTCTAAACTTCCAAAAACTATTCATATCTAGGTTTTAAACATCCAAAAATTATCCAAAGTGCATTGAATTCCACTTTCCAATTTTGTGGATCTCTACTAACTTCATTCATCTTCATTATCTGTTTCCACAAAGCAATAGAGGAAGAACAATAGAAAAAAAATAAGGGTTGATATCTTCTTATTGGCTGTAAATTTGGCAATTTCACTCTATCATCATTCCCCATTCCAAGAGTTCATCAAGACATTCCTTGCACCCCTGTACTACACATGAATAGATTTCATAATTTAATTTTATTCAAGGTTCAAAATTTAAATCATTAAGTAGTGATGCTGATGGCAAAATAATAACCTACAAAATACCATTTCTAAACAATAGAGAACAAAGCACATTCTTGAACACAATACAAAAATAAGATGAAAAATCAGAGAAAATCTAATCAATTTAAAGAATAATTCTAAGTCACTCAAAAGCAGAACAATCCCATTATTAAGTATATAAACTCTTCTCGAAACCTACATTTTGATACTCATATTTCAAGAAAGCAAATTTTAATCATTCTAATTAAAAGATCTCCATCAATCATCAAGAACTAAAACTGTCTATATAAACTCAACAAGTGATGCAGGTTACAAAGCTCACCTTGAGGTTGCAGCCCTTTTCGCTGAAGCTCGGCTAGCCATTACTTTTTTGGTAGGGCTGAAAAATATAAAAGATAGCAAAAGTAAAGGAAGCAAATATATCAGTTATGCACATATGAAACAAACAATTGTTGGTTGTGTAACGCCCTCAAAATAATACAATAAATCCAACTCATAAGCAGAAGAGTAATAGAAATAGGGAGCATTCATTCATTAGAGTTCGTTTACAAAAGTTAACACATGCGATATATATTCACAAATGTTCATCCTGAATCTATAGTATGTATTACAATGTTGAGAGGATTGAAACTAAACGTATAGTCATATGCCCTATTGGCTTATATCTTTCCAAGTCGTGGCTTGGTTACACAAATATAAGCCTAACTCAATACAATTTAAGCCCGTGGCTATACAACAGAATAAAGCAAAATAAATAAGCTCTTGCTCCTCAAAAGTCCCTCCACGCTATTGCCTTGGTGGAGGCATGTCCCCAACACTTGAAAATGGTTCCCAAGTAGGGTGAGCCAAAGCCCAGTAGAAACATACTAACACAATATATGAGAATTAACAAGATATAAGTATGATGCACATGTTGATTGCCCTACGATAAAATCTCATTACTCTTTCCAAAACCATGTTATGCTAAACTCGCATCTCAATTCATTTATTTTGGCTCAATAGGTATATCCACTGCATTTAACCCATTAATAGAGGTTACACCTCACAAGTTTTCAACCGATAAAATCATCATACAAATACATTCACTTTTATTTGCTATTTATAGAAATTTCGTTCGTGGGAATCGGTACCCATGTATACAAATGGTTTTCGAGACTTTCATTCTGGACACGCAGGCCAACTTAGTTCAATGGAGTCCATCCCCTTTCTTCTCCTCAAAACATGGAGTACATCCCCTTTCTCCTCCTAAATATCATACATATATAATGTATATCATTCATAATTGTAACATGCCCGGGGGGTACCCATGCACGTTAAACAGTTCAAACCCTCGGCCTCTTTGATCTAGTCTCACTAGTGCAATGTGAAACGTAGACGAGAGTCCAGATTTGGAAACTTTTAGAAAATCTATTTTATTGCAAAACCTTTTTCCAGAAATGGACTGCGTCATCAGATCTCAGAGTTGTCACCTAATAGTTTGGGAAATTAGGAAACCCATGACTCGTGTCAAGGCCACTGTTTGTCATAACTAAAGTTGTCTCGGTTCAAAACCTTAGGTATGAGAGGGGAAGGTCATTAATTGAGCACCCCTTCTCACTCGATCAAAAGATGGGCCTTTACTAACCATGATATGAATTTTAGTTTCTTTATATGTTCATGTTCTGATTATTTAATAAATCCTAAAATTTACTATGTGAAGCATACAAGTATAGACTATGTCACCCACTTTGGAACAACTTGATTTCATGTAGTTTTGAAGATGTAAAACCCAAATAAATTGAGTTTACCAACATAGAAATCAACATTATTCCAAATTAAGCAACACAACCTCCATCCACTGGCATTCATAGAGTTATATCACATAAGCAAATAGCCTCATGGTAGAATGCTAAACATAGTAAGAAAAACACACACAAACGGGATGCTAAAGCATAAAATTACATGTTTAACGTCCCGCGAACAAGCTACAAAACAAAGTTAGTAAAGCATTCATGATCTTATATACAAAATCCTAATGCAATTCACTCATGAGATGCAACTAAAGATTCGGCTTCTAAGATATGACATGTGAATCATCTCAAGAGCATTAGGTAGCGCACATAATCACATAGGAATTGATTAAATCCACAAATGCAAACTTAGTCGAATCAAGATGTATGAAACATGGATGCAAAGCATGGATATAACGAAAAACAAAATATGATGCATATTCACAAATGAAGAAGGCGAGTAAAAGAACGGGATAGAAAGAAGCGGGGCGGGGAATTATTACAACAATTGAAAGAATAATTACAAACCAAATTAGAGAGGGATGAGGAGAATATTACAAAAAAAAAAAAAAAAACCTCACAAAAGACTCAAAATAAAATAAATAAAAGAAAAAGCTTCATGCGCCTTGGAAATCACCAGAAGTTGGTTAACATCGGAAGACAATATCGTCTTGTCCAAAAGAAGCCAACCGGCCGACCAAATAAGCCGGCCGGCCAACTGGCCCTATCAAAACCTGTCTTGTTGCAAAACCAAGAAAAGGAACAAACAAGAAATATGTAGCTGGCTTGACTAACTACTACCAGTTAGATTAAAACAAGGAAACAAAAATACAAAGTGCAAAATTATAACAAAACTAACATGAACCTAAATTAAGAAAACAAATATAAGATAGAACATGTACGATTACAACAAAACTAATATGAAACTAATATAAGAGGATAATTTTAAGCTAGGAAATGCAAGATTACTACACAACTACTATGAAACTAGAACAAGAAAACAAATATTAAGATAGAACATGCAAGATTACAACAAAACTAATATGAACCTAAAACGAGAAAGCAAATATGAGATTGAACATGCAAGACTACAACAACACTAACATGGACCTAAAACAAGAAAACAAGTATAAAATAAAACATGCAAGATAACAACAAAACTAATGTGAAACTAAAATAAGAAAACAAAGAACACAACTACTACCAAACTAAAATGAGAAAATAAATATAGGATAGAATATGCATGATTATAACCAAACTAACATGAATTTAAAACAAGAAAACAAATATAAGATAGAACATGCAAGATTACAACAATACTAACATGGACCTAAAAACAAGAAAACAAATATAAAATAGAACATGCAAGATTAGAACAAAGCTAATGTGAAACTAAAATAAGAAAACAAATAACACAACTACTACAAAACTAAAACAAGAAAATAAATATAGGATAGAATATGCAAGATTACAACAAAAGTAATATGAAACTAAAATGAAAAAATAAATATAAGATAGAACATAATATGAAACTAACATAAGAAAATAAATATAAGATAAAACATGCAAACAAAAATGAAAGAATTGAAAATTCACCTTGCAAAGAAAGATTGAACTTCTTGATTTTCAAACTTCTTCTTGATCACCCTCAAGGTTGGGAATTATGATCTTAATCCTCAATTCAAAAGCTTGGAATTTGAGCTTACAATGATGGTTTTGAATAAGTGTATGATCACTCTTTTCTTGGCAAGAATACTCTTTCTTTGGTTAAGGCTTTGAGTGATTTTTGACAATGGGGAGATGAGATGTAACAGGCTATGTAACTTCATTAGTTTGGCAAAACAACTTTCTTGTTTTTAAGACTTATTTTCTCTCAAATTCTAACATAATTTTAGCATTCTCTCCCTACCATTCTCTTCTTCAAAATCCTCCTCCAATTCAAGACTAGAGCTCTCACTATATAGCCAATGCAAGTGGGCAATGGTGGAAGACAAAGTGGAGTTAATGGGGGACAATGTATAACGGAGGTGAATGATGAATGGTGATAGTGGTGTGTGCTTTAGGAAAATGGATTATGCCTTGAGATGGTGGGATGTGATTATGAAAGTAGATAGTGAGTGGGGATGGTGGGATGTGATTATGAAAGTAGGTAGTGAGTGGGGATGGTGGGATGTAATTATGAAAGTGGATGGTGAGTGGGGATGATGGGATGTGATCATGAAAGTAGATGGTAAATGGAGATGGTGGAGTGTAATTATGAAAGTGGATGATGAGTGGAGATGGTGGGATGTGTAGATGATGAGTGGGGATGTTGCGGGATGAGTGGGTGCACTTGAATGAATCAAAAAATGGCTTAATGGGCTGTCCCAACCAAACTAAAAGTTTGGGTACTCCCAAATAATCCAAAAAGCCAAAAAATTACTCAAAAAGTTAAAAAGTTAACACTATTCACCAAAAGTCAACAATTACGGCTGCACAACTCCCAATTCAAATTTTCCTCTAAAAACCAATTTTCACAATTTTTTATTACACATTTTTCCATAAAAAGTCAAAAAGTTAACCCAAACATCCATATTTTCAACCTCAATTTTTTTGTCCAAAAAGACAAAAAGTGCACTTATTTAGTTTTCCCAAACAAGGCCTAAAACCAAGAAAAACGAGGCTGCTGCTGTTTTGGGTCGAGTCAACAAAATCTGTTATTAAGTCCAACTTCAAACGGGCATATCTCCCTCATCTGGACTTGGGTTTAGGTGGTTCTTGGGTCTAAATTGAAGCCCAGAAGTCTACTTCCAATGATGGTGGCCTCACAATTAAATTCTAAGTTTATATAGAGATATGCCTAATTTAGTGAATGTTGTTCATTTCGCTCGGGCCTAGGTCAACAAAATCTGCTCTCAAGCCTAACTTCAAATGGGCATATCTCCCTTATATGGACTTGGTTTTAGGTGGTTCTTGGGTCTAAATTGAAGCCCCAGAAGTTTACTTTCCAATGGTTATGGCCTCACAATTAAATTCCAAGTGCACAAAGAGATATGTCTAATTTTGTGAAGGTTGTTCATTTCCCTTGGGCCCAGGTCAACAAAATCTGCTCTTAAGTCCAACTTCAAATGGGCATATCTCCCTTATAGGGACTTGGTTTTAGGTGGTTCTTAGGTCTAAATTGAAGCCCCAGAAGTCTAGTTCCCAATGGTGATGGCCTCACATTTAAATTCCAAGTGTACAAAGACATATGCCTAATTTATTAAAGGCTGTTCATTTTCTTTTTAATGATTTGATGCTCATTCTTTTCCTAAACTAGTTTTGTTTCATCCCCTCCTATTTCCTTCAAATCCAAACCTATAAAGATGTTTTTAAATATTTTTTCAAAGAGTTCACCTCCCTTCCATTTATTTTCACTTTGTCCTTACTCAGTTTACTGAAAAGTGTAATATTTTAATCGAAATGGGAGCCTTGGAACATCGTAGAAACATTTTAAAAAAAATTTATTTTGAAAAGAGGGTTTTAAGGTCTAAAATAGTTTGGCCAAAAAAATGTGTAAAGGTTGGGATTAAAACTCAAATTCCATTTTTCGTATTGAGGATTCTATGAGAAACATATTCTAATTGTGATCATCGGGTAATCAACAGAAAACGCCCAAGTCTTAGGGCTGATCAAAACGGGGTGTCTACGATAATCATATTCAATGATAATCGTTAAGGGATTAGTTTCAATTCGCTTAATCCACATGTAATGTCTACAACAATCATGACTATTCTCCATTGATAGCCCAAAGCAGATATTTCTAAACAAATATACAATCTCTATAACAAATAAATCATCAAATTTCCATAGGTGAGTGATTAAACAAATCCAACAACACCATTCATGTATACATCCTTCCAATTTCACATTTTTCATACCAATTTCATTATTTATACAAAATAGTTATTCAAGACATTTTAGGGCAAAGCTCTCCATTTTCCAAATATTAACCCAAAGGCCAAAATAAACTATTTTAACATGAGATGACCTCATATCCAAACCTCATAATCATTTATATAACACCCACATAGAAACCCCTCTTTTCAAACTTGAACCCAAACCCTAGGTTTGCTCAAAACGCCCCCAAATCTCACCATTTTCACATAACAACCTATAACCAAGTTAAAACCCATATTAAGGTATAGAGAGTCCTTACCTCGAAGGTAGGAGACCAAAGGAAGTGGAGAAACTCCAAAGATGCCGAAACCAAAGATGATTCAGATTAAAATGTAGCTATTAACGTGCTCTATCCTTTTCTCAAAGGCACTTGGGCGAAGACCTCAACGGATCTAGGTGAAGTAGTAAAGAGAAGATGATTTTTAAAGAGAGAAATTCAAGATCTAGGTTTTTGGAAAGTTAGAGAGAGAGAGAGAGAGAGAAATGAAAAAGTGATGAAAAAGGTCATCTTCACGGACTCTTATACACGCAGTTCGCTCGAGTATGGAAAATGACGCTCGAGCATCAAACACAATGTTCCGCTCGAGCATCGAATACTCTCTTCTAGCATTTGCAGGTCTGCAAAAAAATACTGAGAGTTTGCAAATCCCGCTCGAGTGCAAGAATAGCCGCTCAAGCAGAGAAGAAAAATTCCAAAGCACGCTCGAGTGTAAGAATGGCCGTTCGAACGGAGGAGTAAAAATCTAAGCAACATAGTTTTGAAAAATCAAGCAACCAACCTGTTCCAAATACACAACTACAATCCAAATGACTAATCCAAGGAACAACAAGGGTAATAAGAGATGGACAACAACATTGAACCATAAAACCCAAGTCCAGATTACCACAAGTGTCGGTTCAAAACCGGGACCGCTATAGGTTGTTGAAGAATGTTCATAGGAAATGCCAAACATGAAAATAGAAATCAATAAGCATTAAGCATCACATATAGATGTGACAAAAATCATTTGTAAATTGTCCAAGAAAGAATGGAGCTAAACACCTTTTTCTAGAAGCTTCACTTGTAGCTGCAATCTTAACATCCTTTGAACTGGAATCCCCCTTTCTGTTTATTAAGCACAAGAGACCTAATCAGTATGTTTGTTTGGTTTGTCTTTATCAGCTAGTCCTCTGGACATACAAAAGGGAAGCATAAGATCTTATAGTTTTAGATAAATGAATCTTAAACCAAACTCCATGTTATGGAAAAGCAGTCACAACATACATTGAACATTAAATGCCAAAATGGCAAGACATACCAATGTACCATAATAAATGTAAACAGGGGAAAAAAATTCATGGTGTCATACTAAGGGATTACAAACATTTAGACTTAAAAATGAATCAACTGTCCATTTCCTCGATCATTTGGTCAACAACCTAAGAATATAAGCACTATAAAATGCACTGCTTTCATCAAATGCCAAGCTAAGCAACAAATTTATCATGAAGAAAAATGCAACAAACCTTAGCCCAAATCAAAAACAAATGAAAGGAAAACAAAAGATGGAGCAAACTAATGCAATGGCAAAGGAATGACTAAATGAATTTGAACTAAAATATCATATGAAGAGATAGCAAAAAACGCAATGATGAAACAAATCCAAGCCTTCAAAATTAAAACAAAAATTAAAAAAAGAAACAAATTCACTGATAAGTCAATAATGCTACACTAAACAAATCGAAAAGAACACATGATCTATTGCATGGTCTAATACCATATTAAATAAATTTGTCTCTCTTTAAAAATTTAAACTTTTAGATGAATTGATGGTGCAATCGCCAGCTAGTATCATATGATTCTTTAAAGCAAACTTCTCATGTTGAACATTTGCAAACTTCCTATGTTGAACATTTTTTCTTCCTTTTATTTTTTCCTCTTTCCAAAGAAAACTTCCCATGTTGAACATTTGCTGACTTTAAAAACACATTAAACACACATTGCTTAATTTATTAATATAGTGGGTAAAAGAGAGAGAATTTTTAATAACATTGAGTAAAATGGAGACTTTAATGAATAGTATATGTATATTTAAAAAGATTGCTATATAAAACAGAAAATAGTTTTTGGAGTATAAGTTAGAAACCTTATCATGTAATAGCTATACTTAATCACATAGGGTTTGAAGTTTAAAACAACTTTGAGACAAAACTCACCAAGCCACAAACCATTCTTTGTAGTTTATCCAAGTCAAAGCTAATTTGAGAAAGATCACCACGAGCATTAGTACCTATTTCAGAAATCAAAAATTCTTTTTATGCTATTACTGAATCAATTTTAAATCATAATCAGATTCGTTGATTTGCCTCGTTATAATTCATGAAAAGCTGACCCATATTATTTCTCCCAGTCCCACTCAAAGTTAAAAGTTGCATTTCCAATACTATATTCTATGCTGTGCAGTATACCCTAAAGGAAATAACTCGTTTCTGTATTTACCTCTATTCTTAATTAACTTTGATATTTCCACTTGCTCATCAAGTTTTCCATCCAAGTTCTTAATTTGCTCTCAAGTGCCTCTTTGTTGCCTCGATCCTAGAAAAAACAAAAAAATTCCACTCACATCTGCCAAACCCCTCCCCTTCCCTCCTCCAAAACAAAAGAACAAAAATAACACGAACACTTCCACACAAATCAAAGATACAATAGTCTTTTCCTCATACTGTTTTTTTTTTTTTTTTTAATTTTTATAAGCCTTCTTCTCATATTGGTTTCCATATTGCAACTCAAACCCTACAATTCAAAGTTTAGGGAAAAACAAAAAAAGAAGAAAGCATCAAGCTGAAAGATAGTAATAGTACTAATCTCTTATGTGTAAGGGCTTTCACTATATTCATCTCTCTCTCTCTCTTTCTCTCTCTCACACACACACAACATTTAAGTTGCATCACTTAAGACACCTACCAAACATCCTAGAAGATCACTCATTTTCCTGCTCTAGTATATATCAAGGTTCTGACAAGCGGTTGCAGTCGCTGTGACGGTGGCGGTGGTGTGGTTGTAGGGGGTAAAGGCCGTAGCATAACGGTTATGGTAACCGGAATCATGAATTTGTTTATTTTTCGCACAATTTGGAAAAAAATTATCGATTCGCATATTTTTTTTTTCTTTTCAGAATCATATTTATTGGGCTTTCAAATAAATCTTGATAATTTTTCGTTAATTTTTAAGTATGATCCAATATATTTCATATTTTTAAATCACTATAAAATGAGTTTTTTTTTTTTTCCAATAATTAATGACTTTATATGTCATAAATCCATATTACACTTATGGCAAAAATTTGTTTTATTGGACTTAAATGTATAAAATTATTTTTAATTATTATACTTGTGGAAGCATTTGTAGATTTTAACTTAAATAGTTTTAAAAAAATATACATCCTTAATGAAAGAACCTAACAAAATACATAACATCATAGCACAATTCACAAATGACGTAGATTACATGTTACGTAATGTTACTACTAAAATTACATAATATCACCACCAAAATGAGTGACGTGGTGCATGTTGGGATTCAGATTGTTCAGCTTGATTGCTATTGCTACCTTTACTCCATCCACTAGGAAATATATAAGTGAATGTTGCCATCAAGTTATCCCTTTCTGTTTGGTGCATTGGGAGAGAAAATGGATACCTTGGCTGAAAAAGATTAGCATACTCTTATTGAGTTTTAGATAATTTGGCAAAGCGTATCCTGGAGGACCATATTGTTGAGGTGGTCAAGGGTAATTTTGTTGAGGTAGGTAAGGATAACTCTAGCTATCACTACTATAGGATGGGTAAGGATGATAAGGATAACTCTGATTTCTATTAGATGAATCAAATTGTTGTTCTTTGTTTCTTATTCTTTGTTCATCTCTACGTGTATCAATACCATGAAACCTCCTAGATAGTTGGGGTAAAGGTGCAACAGGTTCTTCAACATTTTAATGTCCTCCAACATCAGATAATCCAAATCCTCCAATGAAATCTTCACTTCTTGCACCAAAACTAGTACCATCACCACCATTATCGCCGTTACCGTCATCGTGAAAAGCACCTCCACTGTCACCATCATCACATCCTCCATTGGATGGTGTTAAACCACCGCTATTGTCACTTTGCGTTGGAGTAGGAGTTGAGTTTTGAGAAGTGCGTCAAGCTTGATATCTATGGGTGCCACCACCATTGTTTCCATCACTGCCATCGCTATCGCCATCGTCGCCACTACCATCATCATCATCATCATCATCTGAGACCAAATCTAGCCATTCAGAAATATCCACACCATCTAGTAAATGATTTTCTCTTTCTTCTATCCATGGACTTATTGGATCATCTTCTTTAAATATGTAATCCAAGTTAATAGGATTAAAGCTCCTATCAATCTCCTCTTGGCTTCTTCTTTTAACGTGTCTTAATTTTAATCTCATGTTATAGGTGATGAAGACTAATTTTTGGATCTTCTTATATTTCAATCTATATCTCGTCTTTCTGTGGATGAGACTAAAAGTACTCCAATTATGTTCACAGTGAGATGATGTGGTGGTTTGACTTAACACTTTCACAGCTATTTTTTTAAGTTTAGGAGCACAACTACCATGAATAATCCACTACTCAACTGCACAAAATTACATTACATGTGACATAAGTCAAAATAAGCTAGAAAATTATTTAAGTATTCATGTATTGTAAATATAGCGATCCCGGTTTCCCTTTTCTTTAATTGTGGTATCCAGACTTAGGTTCCGTGGAATTGGGTGTTGTGTAGATCTTGTTTACATCCTTTACTCTTTGTATTTGAGTCTTGGGTTGTGTTGGGCAGGTTTGACACAGGTTGGTTGAGCTTAGAAACCAAAACTAGTTGCCCAGATTTTGACCTGTCCGCTCGAGCGGAGCTTTTGACGCTCGAGCGGGGACCTTTTGTTGCTTGTCCGTTCGAGTGGGGAGGTTTTGGCGCTCGAGCGGGAAAATCACCCATCCAGTATCTCCTCTGTAGTGGTGGACACTCGAGCGGGCATTTGGACGCTTGAGCGGGAGTTTGTGTGTGACGCTCGAGCGGGGAGTTGGATGCTCGAGCAGGGACCTGGTTCTGCAAAAGTACTGGGAGCGTATATTCGGCGCTCGAGCGGCGGTTTGGACGCTCGAGCAGGAATCTGTGAGTGATGCTCGAGTGGGGGTTTCCACGCTCAAGCGGAGAGACTCTTATATAAAACCGAGATCTGACTTTTTGGATCACTTTTCAACATCCTTTCTCTCTCTTACTTTTTCAAAAAGCTATTTTGAGAGCTCCTCACACTAAAACCCTAACTTCTCTCTTAGGATTGATCTAGTAGGAGTGATTTCCTCACCTTGGGCCTTTGTAAAAGTTGTGTGGATCGTCGAGAGCAATCTTTTAATTTGAAAATTTTGGGATTTGGAGCATCTTCAATTTCTTCACTTTCTTCCCTTGGGCTCCGAATTTGAGGTAGGAATTCCTACTCAATCTTATGGGTTTTAATCTAGATTTTGAGCTTGTTGTTTAAATGGTTGATTTTAGGACTTAGGGTTTCAAAATGTGCTAAAAAGGGTTTTGTGATTTTGGGCTCATAATATGTATTTTGGGTTTCAAAATGATGATATTGTTGTTGGATGCTGATATTGGAACCTTTGGGTTAATATTGAGAGTTGGGGGAAAAAGCCCTAATTTGTTGTATAAATTAATTGGTATAATTAATTTGGGAAAGTTGTGATTTTATGGAATTGAGTTGGAAATAATGAAACAGATTCATTATATTGTGAAATGGTAGAGTTTGATTTATTAATCGCTCACTTTTGAAAACATCGATATTTTATCTGTTGGAGCTTTTATTATCTGTTTAAAAATAATTGCTTTGGCTACCGGTGGAGGGTAGTTTTGATTGTTGTAGACAATGCATGATGATTAGGCAAACTAAAACTAATCAATTGGATGTGTCATAGAGTACGACGGTTGATAGAATACATTAACGTTATGTATTGATTGATTGAGTATATGACCTATGTGTATATACGTTGTGTGTGTGGAAGGAGATAGGAGATGTACTCCACAGTTTAGGGGAAGATAGTGGATGGACCTCTAAACCGGATGTTGTTTGGGAGGAGATAGGGGATGGACTCCACTGATACAGCTCATATGCTTGTCAGTTAAAGTGTTGATAAAGCTCATATGCTTATCTATAGAAGTGTTGATAAAGCTCATATGCTTATCTGTTGAAGTGTGGATACAGCTTGTATGCTTATCTGTTGAGATGTTGATATAGCTTATTGTGGACGCGCCCCGCATGAGGGCCTTCGTGCCAGAGTTCGGACTCGATATTGTCACAGTTCTTAATCTGAACCAAAGAGTCCAAATCCGGTATATCGTTTTGAGAAAATAGATTTTTAGAAAAGAAGTGCCAAACATGGACTGCTTTGCCAGATACAGAGTCGCCACCTAAATATTTTATTTTGGGGGGATTTAGGAAACCCTGACTCGTTTGCCTAAGGCCACGTGTCCGTCATCACCAAAGTTGCCTCGGCTCGGGAACTTGGGTACGATTGGGGAAGGTCAGCTATGAGCACCCCCTCTCGCCCGATCAAAGATCGGCCTCTACTAACCATGATATCTTGTTTTGAAAACATTATGTGTTCTTATTCTGGTTATTAGCCTAGATTTACTATGTGATGCTCACAGCACAAAAGTATAGACAAAATTGCCTAATTTGGAACAAAGTATTGCATATCCGCTCGCTTGAAAGATGGTTTGAAATTTGCTACTCGTAAGTAGGCTAAAACACGGATTTCAACGAGTTGTTCCAACTCAAACAATCCAACCTTCACCCACAGGCATTCAGGCAGTTATAACACGAAAGCACATAGCCTCATGGTAAGCATGCTATTATGGCAACACTCACACTCATGCAAGGATGCTAAAACATAAATGCTTACCGAGTACTCCAAGCCAAAACAGAAACTAGTTAGTAATCATATGCATGACCCTAGTTCATGTTAAGATGGCTAATGCAACACATGCGAGATGCAACTACAATAGGCTCGGCTATCCTAAGATGGCATATGATGATGCTACAGCTATCATGTATTCAATCTTGGAATTAAAACACAATGCAGTTAGTATGATGCGCCGAGCCCGGCGCATGCAGAATAAATAAATGTATGCAAACATGCTATCATGCTAATTGAAACATGCCCTAAACTAACCATCAAAAGTTAGTAAATAAAAGGGAAGAAAGACGTGGGGTTGGAAGACATACACATACTCACGCACACTTATTACACAATTGCCCTCACTCGGGGGGGTCCAAATAAATATTACAGTCCGAATAAATAATACTAAATTAATTATTACAGAACTTCTAATTAATTAACAAATTAAATGCGGAAAGAAGGTGGCCACAGCCCCGCCTTGGAATGCGTGAATGATGCATGCTTGTCTCGTCTCGCCCGGAAACTTGCTGCCACAGCACTGTTGCCTTTGTTTACACTGCCTCACCTCTTTGAAATTTATGAAAGTCTCCAGAACTACTTTGAACTTCATTCTGAGTGCAGTGGAGTGCCATCGGCCAGAGCAAAAGGCCACCGGCCATGGGAATGAGGTTATCGGCCAAAGATGGTGTCACCGGCTGGACTTTGGTGGCCAGTCGGCACTGTATGTGGTCGGTCGGCCATTGCTTCCTGCAGAATCCTGCAGTTGACAGCAGCAGAGGGCAAGCAGTGTATGGCATGGAATTTTAAAGCAATGTGTGCATGGCTACTCTCCCAATCATGTAATGGACTCAAGGGAGTGTGGCCCTCGACCCTCAGGCCATCAATCACGCATTTCAATGCATGATGACCCAAAAGTCAAGTGTGCAACTTCAATATCAAATGAAATGCACACTCAAAACACATCAAAGGCTCTAACCTCTATCATGCTTGATCAAGAGGGAAAGGATGAATGCACTATGCAATGCAACCTAAGCATGCAAGCAAGGCTAATGCAACATGATTATGCAATGCATCTAATATGCAATAGGCGCACAACCTAAACATGTAAACATACATGGCATACAACAACATGCGATGATGGACTTAAACTAACATGGATAGCTCGCAAGCATGCCAAATCAGTGGCCATAGGATGAAAATGACACAATCGAAACACATGCAAACATGCACGATGCAAAGGGCCGGTCCTAAGGCATCAAATGCCACTCTACCAAAGCATGGCAAGGGATGAAAGATGGCATACAAACATGCAATTTCCATCTCTGAAATAATATGCTCAATGGTCCCGAATCATGGAAACATGTCACCCAATGCATAAAATAAGCCCCGAAACTCAAAACTAGGAAAATGCATTGAACCACAAGTATACAAAGCAAGCATTATTTGATCATGAGGCATGAAAATAGAGCCAAGGCAGTCCAAAATAAGCACAATATCAGTTCTAAGCATGGCCCAAAAGTGTTAACATGAAGGGCTAAAATAACATGCAACCTAGGCTAGTAAGCATGGTTTACGTGGCATGTATATGAAGCACGAGAGAGGTCACCAAACCAGCCAAAAATAGGAACATGATATGCTAAAATTTGCCCAAATAACCACTGAAATGCATCCAATGCAAGCAAAAATGATGAGCTCCTTTGGAGGGCCATGCAAGGGGTTACTCAACACATGCATCAAGGACACTTAGCATAGAAAAACCAGCTCTGGAACTCAATTATGACAGCCCTAAAACTCGCCAAAAAGGCCCTGAAATGGCTGAAGGAAGTATACAATGAAAGGTCCCCTTGAAAGGCCTTAAGGAGGATTGCTCCACACATGCATGATAGACATAAAATATGGCAAAATGGGCTCCAGATAGCGTCAAGGAAGACCTTAAAACTCACCAAATAGGCCCTAAAAAGTGACTTCACAATATGCAAAATGGGGGTCCTTTGGAAGGCCAAAAAGGCCAACAAACAAGACAAGGAGAGAGGAGGTCACCCCCCTCTGATTTTAGCTCTCAAAAACACATATAAGTCACTAAAAATCCACTGGATTTCAGTGGCTAAGAGGCCAAACCAAGGCCAATGCAAATGCTCTAATGTATAGCCCTAATCATGAGGAAATGAAGCATGCAAAGGGAAAGATGACCCCAAATAGAAAAATGACCTTAATCAAAATTCAAGAGGGGATCAAAATAAGACTTTTTTTTAGTTCATGTAAAATCTCAAAAATGCTCACAAGTAGGGCTAAGATATGAAGCAAAATAAGCCTACAAAGAGGAATGGAGCATACAAGGAGATAGATGGCCTCAAACAGAAAATTATCCTTAATCAAACTTCAAGAGGAGCTCAGAGTAAGACATTTTCTAGTTTATGACAAAGCTCAAAAATGCTTGCAAGTATGGCTAAGCTATGAAGCAAGATAAGCCTTAAAAAGGGAGATGAGTGTGTTACCCTTGTAGCCAAGAACTCCAGCAGCCTTTGGTCCCAAAAACCAGTCTCTTAGCCTCTGAAAACAAGCTCCAATATGCTTGGATGGATGATGGGGAGGTTAGGTTATGAGGTGTAGGGTAATGGAGCCAAGAACCTTACACTTTGAAGCTAAAATGGAGGAGATATAGAGAGACAAAGAGGGATATATGTGTATATGCCCTAACCAAGTTCTGAACCTGGTATATGGAGAGGGGAGCCTTCCTTTATAGATCCAAGAGAATAAAGCTTCTCTTAGAAGCTTCAAACCAAGAGCAAAGATCCTCCATACACGTATATGGAGGATCGATCCAGCCTGTGCCTCAAGCACACAGCTGGCATCCATTCAATCTGTAGAATACACCGGAAGGTCGTCGGCTAGCAAATTGGTTGGCCGGCTACTTTAACTGGTCGGTCAGCCATCTATTTGGTCGGTCGGCCATCTGTTCTGGTCAGTTGGCAGGAAAAATCTACTCTGCAAGTCCAACTTCAAACGGGCATAACTCCTTCATGTGAACTCCTTTTCAGGTCATTCTTGTGTCCAAAGTGAAGCCCCGGAAGTAAGCTCTCCAATGGCACCAGCATTGAATCAAAATTTCGACTGTGCAAAAATTTATGCTTGTTTTGGTAAAGGTTGCTCAGTTTTGGTCCAACCAGGATGATGCCCAACTTCAATGAATCATATCTCTCCCATCCGGACTTGGCTTTAGGAGATTCTTGAGTGCAAAACAAAGCCCCAGAAGTCTTCTTTCCAATGGTAGTTGCTTCATAGCTTAAATCCAAGTGCATAGACAGATAAGCCTGATTTAGCAAGGACCACTTGACTCTCTCTTAGTGATTCATACCCAACTTCTTCCCCAGCTAGGTTTCTTCTCTCTTCTCCTCTTTTCTTCAACTATAAACCCATAAACAAGGTGTTTTGAAAGATTTTTCAAAGATTTCATCTCTTTTTCATTCATTTCCACTTTGTCCTTGCTCGGTTTATCGAAAAGCGCATCATTTGACAAAATGTGAGCCTCGGAACATTGTAGAAACTTTATTTCAAAAATGTTTTGAAAGAGAGGGTTCTAAGGTCTAAAAACCATCCGAAATAACTTTAGTCCAAAATGGGGTGTGAAGTTGAGATTTGTCTCTCTCCTTGCCGAAGAAACTGAACCTTTGCCCTACACACCTTTCTCCACCAAGTAAACCATCAGTAACGCCCAAGTCTTGAGGGCTGTCAAAAATGGGGTACCTACACTTATATGCTTATCTGTTGAGGTGTTGATACAGCTTGTATGCTTATCTAATGTGAAATTAGAAAACATTTAATATGAATTATTATTTCATTTAGAGTATATGGCCAGGTTCTGAGCCACGGTTATGAATTGGAAATTAGATAAGAAATGGAAAATGAAATGAAACATGGACATAGTGGTCATGTAATGGAAATGGATTACGAAATGATTTATGGGAATTGAACATTTATCAATTGCTAGTGTCTTAGCTATTGTTCATACTGTGTTTAGCATATCTCTGCTGGGCGTTGGCTCACCCTATATGGGACATTATTTTCAGGTACAGGTAGCATGCCATCTCCAAGGACATAGCTTGGATTATAATGAGAGTTGAAGACTCTTTTTGTTTATTTTGTTTGTATTACATGTATATCAAGCTAAGGGCTTATTTTGTATAGAGTTAGTACTCTTCTTTTGTGTAACCAAGTGTTGACTTGGAAAGCTGTAAGCCCATAGGGCATTTGATTTTGTTGTTAACATATAATACTGTTGTAAGAACTACTTTGATGAATAGAAATGGTTGGTTTCTTTTACATCAATGCATGTCTTAAGTGATGGGTTTTATGTATTATTTTGAGGGCGTTACAGTAAATTTGTAATTTTCAAAATAAAACCTGGATTTAATTGTTTCCATACTTCTTGTGCTAAAGGAGTGCCAAAAATTTCCTGTTTATCTCGAAACAACAACAACTACTATTTGTGACAATTATTACAAGTAACATTTGCAAAAGTAGATTATTACTATTAAAATTTAAATAACTGATACGTACTTGATTTGTTGCTTTTACTTGAGCATCCATATTAGGCTCCAATCTAATAATTACTTTTTTAAGTCCATCTATTACTTCTCTTATTATTTTATTGGATGAGATAACACCATATTGGAATTGAGGATTTAAAAAATAGCCTTCAAAAATAAAATTGTAGTTAGAAATTGAAAGTAAATATACATGTTATAATTAAAACCATAACACTTACCAGCCACATGCAAATCTTGGTGTAATTGAAAGACCATCGAGTATGAATAATTTTTCAATACTCGGTATAGTAGCGACAATCTCTTTTAATTGCCAACTTTGCTTTATCTATAGCTTCATATATGAAACCCATTGTTGGCTTCTCATCCCCATCAACCAACCTCAATACTCTCTCTAGTGGCTCATGAACTTTACAAAGCTCCGTCACTTTCTGCCAAAACTCCTTTCCCAAAATAATTTTTCTAACATTGTATGGCTACTGCCTTCCCTCATTTAGAATTCTTCCACTCATCATGATTAAAAATAGCTCTCAATTATAGTTTACATCTAACAATACTCTCAATTGCAATAAAATTTGTAACAAATTGAGTGATGGCAGGTCCACTCAATTCTCTATCTCTAGTGAATTTCTCATGAAATCCAACACCTATCCACTATTGTAAATGAAATCGGTGATGGTTTTACCATCTTCAATCACCTTGGCTACACTTTTCTTTTGGGTTATGTCTTTTAGCATAAGATTGATACAATGTGCCGAACAAACTATCCAATATAAATGTTTCCTTTTTCTCATCAACATTTTGTCGGTAGCTTTTAGTGCATGTTCATTATCAATCACCACTTGAACAACGTATTGCTCTCCAATTTCATCAACAACTTTATCTAACAACCCAAAATAATATTCAACAGTCCTACTAATAATATTAGAGGCATCAATTGATTTGTGAAATATAATACCTCTATTGCAGTACACCAAGAAGTTGATGAGGTGTTGCCAAGTTAGATTGCTCTAACTATCACACATGACGGATACACCTCTTTTTGCCCAAATTCCCTTGAATGATCCTATCCATTCCGTCATTTCATCATGTTCCATGCCCAAATATACTTCAGAAACTCCATAACCACTAGGACCCTTTAATCTTGGCCCTACTTCAGCAGCAACATCAAGCATGGGTTGTGTATACTCTGAATCAACTGTATTGAATGAAATACGGTTATAGAGTATAAACTTGGACACCGCCCGTCCCAATCTCTCCCTTAATTTCTATAAATTCATTGTAGAGATTTTTTTGCTGCTTTAAACTCTTGCACTTTTGGAGTTCTACATCCATTGCTCTCAACCTTGCTTCAAGAGCATTGGGCTTAATCTAATTACGTCCACCCCCACTAGTTTCACACATAGATTGTGATCAATGAAAAATCCCAACAATACCTGACCCTTTTAGCATTCTTTGACCACTACCCCCAGCACTAAAACTACCACCTGCGTCATATTGTGATCCATGACCTGCAACACTTGGTTTAAATGTTTGCGTTTCCTTCCATTGTTATTATGAACGGATACTTGCTTGTCTAGCCCTAGTCATCTCTGGATGAAAGTCAGAGTTAGAGTTATCATCTCGAAGGTCTACAAAATCTCATTCTTTATCCTTACCATAGAGATCATCTCCCCTAATATGTGCTTCTAATTCAGCTTTCCTCTTTTCTTTGTCGCTTTACTCATTTGCTTATCTTGTAAATGTTTTATCATTTCTTACATCACATCTCTACTAACAGTAGGACAAGAATGCACTTGTCCCTTTTGATGTGCTAAGTGTTGTTTGAAATGTGTAGTCCCACCTTTAACGAGATGTCCACAAAATTTGCAAATAATGTGATGTCTAGTACCTTCAACTAGAGTTCCAAATTTCCAACTGATATCATCACTAGGGGGTTCATCGTTAGCACCCTTTTGTGGTGGCATTTTCAAATTTGAATTATGCATCATTGATACATTTTTTAAATGAGCAATACTTGAACTAACTAAATAAACAATATTTACAATTATTAAATGAAACGATTATAAAATTAAAAATTGTGCCATAATTTTTTTATCTATTATTTAAAAAAAAAAAAAAAACTGTACCATCAAAATTGTTGCCAGAATACATTACAATAACAAAATAAAAAATATTTATAATTAAATATTAAATAAAATAATTAAAAAAATGCAACCACTATTTATACATTTGGATTTTACATGCTAATGTAAATATAAAAATTAAGAAATAAATTTTAAAGAATTTTTTTTGAGCTATTGTTTTTTTTTTTAGAAAATATTTTTTTTTAAAAAATTTGTGCCATAAAAGTTGTTGTCACAACACATTACAATAACAAAATAAAAAATATTTACATTTGAATATTAAATAAAATGATTATAAAAAAAATGCAACCACTATTTATACATTCGGATTTTACATGCTAATATAATCATATAAAAAGTAAAAAACAAATTATAAAGATTTTTTTTGAGCAATTCATTTTTTTTAATTAAAAAAAAGATACATATGACAATAACAAAATAAAAAATATTTTTAATTAAATATTAAATGAAATGATTAATAAAAAAAAGTGCAACCACTATTTATACATTTGGATTTTACATGCTAATGTAATCATATAAAAATAAAAAATAAATTATAAAGATTTTTTTTTTTTTTAGGTATTGTTTTTGTTTTATAGAGAAGACATTTTCTTTAAAAAAAAAAAAAAATTTTGCGTCATAAAAATTGTTACCACAGCACATTACAATAACAAAATAAAAAAATATTTATAGTTAAATATTAAATGAAATGATTATAAAAAAAAAATACATCCACTATTTATACATTTGGACTTTACATAATCATATAAAAATAAAAATAAATAAATTATAAAGAATTTTGTTTTTGAGCTATTGTTCTTTTGTTTATTTTATAGAGAAGGCATTTTTTTTAAAAAAAAAGAAAGAAAAAAATGTGCCATAAAAGTTGTTGTCACAACACATTACAGTAACAAAATGAAAAATATTTACACTTAAATATTAAATGAAATGATTATAAAAAAAAAATACATCCACTATTTATAAATTTGGATTTTACATGCTAATGTAATCATATAAAAATTAAAAAATAAATTATAAAGAAATTTTTTTTTGAGCTATTGATTTTTTTTTTTTATAAAAAAGATATATATATATTTTTTTTTAAAAATTGTTCCATAAAAATTGTTGTGACAACACGTAATAAAATAAAAAATATTTATACTTAAAGATTAAATGAAATGATTAAAAAAAAATACAACCACATTTGGATTTTACAAGCTAATGTAATCATATAAAAATTAAAAAATAAATTATAAATACATACATGATTTTTTTTTTTTTTTGTGACTTGAATCACTTGAATATTTGTTATCTTTTTGAATGACCTATAAATAAACGAAAATAAATTAATCAATAAAAAATGACATATATAAAATGTATTAATATAATTATAGGTGTTATGATTTTTAGATATTATAAAAAAAAAATCAATCACTAACTATTATATGTAAAATACTGAAAATAAATACCTAAATATATATATTTTTAAATCAAAATTGCTAAATTATATTAAACACCAGCTGGAGACCATAACCAGTTGAAGACCATAACTTGCTAAATATATATCAAAATTGTTAAATATATATCATGAATGACCATAACTTTTTTGTTGGCAAGCCAAAGATCACACAAACAAAACAAAATATCTAAAAACACCTCTTCCAGAGGCAACTAAGAGCAGCTAAACAAAACTTTGAAATTGGGTCTTTGAATAAAATATATATATATTAAAAAAAAAAAAACTTTGGTCTTACTTATAGAGTCACAGTAAATTAGATCTTTATCTTCAACACTGCAAGATTCATCTCCTTCTTCATCTTCAACACAGGTTCTTTATCTTCTCTCTCTCTCTCTCTCTCTCTCTCTCCATCTCTCATTTCTCCATCTTTCTCTGTATATCCTTCTTTCCATGAACCACTCTTTTTTTTTTTATTATTTATTTATCAGAAACTCAGTTGAAGATGGTTGAAATCTGTGGATCTAAATATTTGAATCTCAATTGGAGAGTTTTTAAAGACTCTAAAGGCTGTGGATCTAATCTGAAGATTATGGGTCTGAAGAATCTCACTTCAAAGCGGTTCACGGGTTTACAATTTGAAAAGAACTTGAGAGTTTTGTAGACAAAATCTATACAAAATCTGTTCAACCATAAAGGTATGTACAAAATCTATTTAGTATATATTTTTTCAACTTTTTACTTTGTTTTTTTTTTAAACAGAGAATCAGCTCATAACGTTGTGTAACGGTGAGTAACGAGTCGTTACGACCGCTACGACAATCGCTATGGCCAACACACTCGTGAATCTCAATCACATTGCAAAAGCAGGAGTAACGTGTAATATCCCAACTTGTATTATGCTTAATTATGTATTTGATTATGTGTTTGATATAATTTACAAGTTTAATTATGTGATTTATGTGATTTTGAATTCATATCTATTGAGGTGTAGAAAAATTTGTTGCAATTACAACTTTGAACTGAAATTGAAAGCCTTAGAGGTGCGGTATGCCAAAACCAACTTCATATATGTGTTTAGCATGATTTTTAAAGCTTATTGAGAAATTTTGAAAAATTGCGATTCGTAATGAATTAATTGAGTTTAATTAGCCAAACCTAGATTAAGCTATAATCTTTGTAGATACTTCATCTTTTGCATGAAATCAAGAAGAAATTGAAGATTTAAAACTGAAATGAGTTAGGGTTTTGAGGTAGTGTGATTCTTTGAACCAAACTTGAGAAATTGGGCTTTGGTCTTCAAGATTTTGCAAATAACAAGATTTTGTGTGAGAATCATCCATGTATAAAGTGTATCTTCATGATCTTGGTCATATATTATGAAATCTTGAATTTATGAAAAGATGAGACTTTAATTTTGAACTCTAAGCAAGATTGATGTGCTTGAGTTGTGATTATACTTGTATAAGGTTAGTATTTCATGTTTTAAAGGAAGATTACTTGAGATCTTGACTTGGAATTGAGTTTGAAAACTCACACTCTGAACCATTTTCAGACTGTCTGATTTTGCCTAGACCGCATGAGAGGCCACGGGCTCCGCACGAGCGGAACATGAAGAAAAATAGAGGTTTTCATTATGCTCGTTGGGTGCTCAAGCAGCTAGTGCTTCCGCTCAAGCAAATTTGGGCTGCACGAGCGGTGAAGACTTCTATGCGTGCAGAACTTTTGTTTCAGCCCAACTTCAAAAAAGCATATCTCCTTCATCCGAAATCCGTTTTATGCAATTCTTGACCCTAAATTCAAGCTCTAGAAGTCTAGTTTCTCATGGTGGTAGTTTCACATCCAAATTCTGAGTACACAAATAGATATGCTCAAATTAGTGAAGGTTGTTTATTTTCTTTTAACCGTTTCATGCCATTTCCTAACCTAACTTAGTTTCCTTTCGCTTTTTGCTATTTCCTTAAACCTTAAATACGTGAACATGATGTTTTCAATGAAAAACATATGAAATTGTTATAGGAAACATTAATTTAAGTCATGAACATTTAGGGTCATTTAAAGTACATTTTTGGCACATGCTTTATACGTGATTCACATGTAGAGAATATTAGCATTAAACACTTGAGAGAAATTGAAGAATGGGGAACAATTGAACGGATATCTAATGAATAAATCGATTGAGTAAATTGAAGGCAATGTGTTTTGAAATGTTATACTTAGTTATGTTTCTGTAGGCTGAGTCGTTAAGGAGTATCATCTGACAAAGCACGGTGAGTAATTTCTTTGTAATGGTATTTTCATATGAAATACTTTGGAATTGTGAAACTTATGCTTTGTATAAATTATGTGCCTTGATGAGTGTTTCCAAAATGATAAAATATACTTAAAATCTTCAAAGTAATTATGCTACGGTAAGTTTCTGAAAGAATGGTTTGATAAGAATAAATAAGTTTCATTTTGAGCAACAATTATGATAAATTGGGAAAATGTACTTTGACCCTCAATAACTGTTATTTGTGTATATCCGTCTTGGACGTTTTGTATAAGCTAACGATTCATTATAAACGTTCTGTATGATGTCAATCTTTGACGATTGTCTATTCAACAAGTTAATTAAGGCCTAAATCACGGTGAGTAATAGTATTATAGAGATATGTTCTTATTTGGTTATTTTTAGCCATGAACGGTAATTTGTGCTAATATTGTGCTTTGATTGAAATGAATGAAGTTCGTGAAAGTTATATGATATGTGTAATGTGGACCTAAGGTCGTTTTGTTTATGCTATGATATGTTTGGGCTTGAGGCTATTCTGTGGGCCCGAGGCTGTTCTGTATCATATATGGGCCCGAGGCCGTTCTGTTAATGACATGATAACATGTGATTGGACTTAAGGTCGTTCTGAACAGCTGTTAATACGTGGACCTGAGGTCGTTCTATACCTTTTGTAGGCCCGAGGCCGTTTTGATAATGTTGGGCCTAAGGCCATTCCGTTTGTATGATGGGCCTAAGGTCATTTTGTTTATATGATGGGTCTAAGGCCGTTCTGTTTATATGATGGGCCTAAGGCCGTTCTGTTTATATGATGGGCCCAAGGCCATTTCATATTATGACTATGGAAATTGTGGGAACCTTATGTTCATTTATTTACACAACTTTACTATATTATTACTCATTGAGCTTCGCTCACCCAATATTATGTATGTACATGTAGGTGATCCGCAGCATGGAGCTCACCCTTTGAGTCAACTTTAGGAGCCATTTTTGTGAACTTGTCGAGTCATGCCTCCGAGATGGAGTTTTTCCTTTGACTCCCATTATGCTTTGACTTCATTTTGTTTTTGTTATTTTGGTCTTAGATTATGTAAATGAAGTTTGTACAAAGTTTTCTATGGTACTCATATTCTTTTTGTATAGGCATGTAAATGTGTGAATGTGTTATGGTATAAGCTTTATAATTTGCCTATATTGGCATAACTCAATAGTCTTCCTCATTTGTTGTATGCTTCTGCTTATGGCCCCATTATTATAATTATTTGTATGTTTGTTTGAGGTCGAAGGTAATCAAGTGATTACTGGCCAGTTATGACCCAAACTTTTAGGGACGGGTTCGGGTCATGACATAACAAGTGGTGCCTACTGTCGCAACCATTATGTAACGGCCGCAACCATTACGTAACGTCGCATTTTGAAACATTAGTATTGTAGACACCCCATTTTTGACAGCCCTTATGACTTGGACGTCACCATTTGCACACCCAATGACGAATGTGTGTATACTTGTTAAGTGCTCGGAAGTCCTCAGCGGAACACCATAGCTTTGAGCCTTTCAAACCCTACACACCTCTTGCCTCATTTTGGACCAAAACCAAAGTTTTTGAAGCCTGCAACCTCTTGTGGACTATCGGCCTCTTCTATTGGCTTCCGGCCACTACTTCTGGTTGCCGACCATTGACGTGGCTTGCCGGCCACCAGTAATGGCCTGTCAGCTACCATTAATGGCCTGCCGGCCACAAGTGTGTTTTGCAGATATTTTTCTACCAGCTGTGCCAACTGTTGGCACAGATGCATGCACCTTGTTACACGTGTATGTAATGATATTTCTGAGGAAATTGCATGTTTTTTATATATAGGAGGCCTCCCCTTCCATTTTCAAGGTTAGAAAATTTTGGAGCAAAATATTTTCTCTCTCTATAATTCTCTCTCTCTCTCTTACAAATTTCTTACACCTTTGCTTATACACTCTTAACCAAATCTCTCCATCTTTGAGCTAAGGTATCTTTGAGCCTATCTTAAGCTCTTGAGGGTGTGCAAGTGTGGTTTTGTTGTTTGAAAGTGATCTCCTCTTCAAGAGGTATAAAGCTTTGCTTCTCTACTTACTTTTATCACTCTTTTTCTTACTGTTTTCCCATTATTTTTGGATTGTATAAACTCTGTATTTTTTGGCTAAAACTTGTAGTTTTAGGCCAATAAGGGTTGAGGGGTGGTTCACCCTTTTTTACACCTTGCTTTCAAGGCCTTTACCCTTTTGTTTCCCACTGTTACACTATCTTTTTTTGAGCTTTTAAACATTGATTTTCAGAGTTATTTCAATGACTAAAATGTTGTTTTGAAGTCCAAAATTGGAGGAGTTAGCCTCCTCTCCTTGTGTCTTGCCTACTAGTTTAACATGCTCCACGTTTTAGCTTATTGTTCTAGTTATTTTTGTCTTAATTCTAGCATGTTTTAAGACTTATTTAGCACTGTTCTAGGACTATTTTTAAGTGTTCATTACATTTGAGCCTTGTATTGCGTGCTTGTAGTGTAATTGTCCTCATAGGTTTGGTGGTTTAGGCCTTAACCACCGTCCTATTTGAGTTGATAGCATTTATTTCATGCTTTCCTTACTTGTGATCATCTTTTATCACCTCTACAACCTCCCTCCTTTCTTGGCTTTTGCTTTACTTTGAGAGTTGTTTCAAACCTATTGTTCTTTTAAGCTTGATATTGAGGTTGTCATGCTTAATGGTTTAATCCCTTTAGGGATTCATTATCAACGGCATAACATCTCTCTCATGCCTTAAGCCAACTCTTGGTTTGACACTTCTCTCCTTTAAAGAACTTAAACTCACTTTTGGACTTAATTGATTAAAGAATTGAAAGGTAACTAAAATGGAGTAATAAAATTGGTGACTAAAGAAGGGCAAGATGATAGTTTGGTTTGGATTCAATCGGACGTTAATTAAACCCTTGAGTCTTGAGTCGTTTCATACTCATGAGTGATGCAACCGACTCAAGATTTATTGTCAACTGCTTCCCTTGATCATTCATGGTAGGGAGGTGGTTTTGAGAGTCTTGTTTTGTTGCATTCATTGAACTTGCACACTTTGTTCATAAGCCATCATGCAATGAAATTGTATCCGTTGATGGTTTGTGAATCAAATTTTGTCACTTCTTTGAGCTGTTGTTTGATGATAAGGAGGGGTAAGTTGTGCAAACAACCCTTGAGAATACGCTGTATTGTGCGCTGTTTGCTCTCTGTTGCAGCAAAAAGAACTAGGTAGCAGTGGCCAGCAGGCCACCTCCTGTGGACGGCAGGCCATCATTTGTGGTCGGCAGGCCACCACTTCTAGCTTGCTGGCCACCTTTGCAAAATCTAGCAGTGACTTGTTGAAAAAGAGTAGAGTTGGTTCTGAGGTGGAAATCAGTACAAATGTTCTACTGTGCAACAGAGGCATCTGGCAACAGAAACAGTGGCTTTTTCGGATGGAAAGTCTGTGCATGTATGAACATTCCTCGCTTCCCGAGGCAGAGTAGTTAGCTTAATATTTCTCTCATATTGTATTCATATTATTAATTAGATCATTTGATTTGTAATTAATTAATTAGCTATTTCAATCAGTTAGTTAGTTTGTTGTAATAATTAATTAGCTAGCTTAGCTAATTTATTTATTTGGGTTTGTAATAGTTAATTAATTAGCTTAGCTTTAATTAGTTAGCTAGTTTATTTATTCGGACCTTCCTGTGTAAGGGCGCAATGTTGTAATAGTGTGTATATCTTCCAACTCCACATCTTTCTTCCTTTTATTTACCTGCTTATGATGGTTAGATTAGGGCATCATGTTTTGTTTAGCATTCTCCACGTTTGCATCCACTTGTCTTGTATGCACCGAGGCTCGGTTCATCATTCTAACTTCCATTGTCAATTAAACATTCTTTGAATACGTGCTTAGACCACATCCTATCAAATTGACTCATATGCTATATAAGTACTCGAGCTTAGTAATTGCATATCACATGTGTTGCATTAGTCATGTTGCATAGTTAGGATCATGCATTTTTCTAACTCTTTCATCTTTTTGGCTTGGAGTACTAGGTAAGCCTTTACTCGCTTTAGCATATCGCATGCGTATGATTGTTGCCATGTCTAGCATGCTTGCCATGAGGCTAAATGCTTAAATGATAAATTGCTTGAATGCCTGTGGATGAAGGCTAATTGCTTGAATTGGAATAATTTAAGTAATACTTATATGCGATCACTTTTTCAAGTGGTACATATTTGAAACAATTTTCAAAAACAAACATGAATCAAGTGTTCTAGTTTTTGCAAATTAGTCTATACTTGTGTGTGTGCTCATCACATAGTAATACTAGCTTAATAAACGAAACAAGAGCATATAATGTAGATAAGATTCATATCATGATTAGTAGAGGCCGATCTTTGATCGGGCAAGCGGGGGTGCTCAATTCGTGACATTCCCCTCTCGTACCTAAGTTCCCGAGCTGAGACAATCTTGGTGCTGACGGACACGTGGCCTTTGACACAAGTTATGGGTTTCTTAAATTTTCAAAAAATATTTAGTGGCAAAGCAGTCCCTTTTTGGTAATTTGATTCAAAATCAATTTTCCAAAAGATTTGCTGAATTTGGACTATTTGGTGTTTATCTATTTCATATTGCACTTGTGAGATCAGATTTTGAACCGTGGGAGTCCGATACTGTAGGATTTATTTGTCTTCCGAAAGGGGGAACGAAAAGTTGAGCTACAGTTTCTGGCGACTTTGCTGGGGGAAGATGAGAACTTGACTTTAAACTTATGATATGAAATGTTATCTACACTTATATGTTTCTTTGCATTGCATTTGCATTAGTGCGCTTAAGTCACTGTGTTTGTCATCTGCTATTCCTAGACGGTTTGCCAGAAACTTGCCTAAAAGCTTGCCAAATGGCTGATTGGTCATGGGCTCTGCCATGATAGGAACACAACCCTTGGATCTAGACTACCGCTGTACTGTTTGATCCTCCTTTCACTTTTCGGTGTTAGGTGTGAGAGGTATATTAGGTAGTCTTGCTGAGGTACCCTTTTGACCATTCGAAAAGCCATAGAGACTGTTCCAAACTATGACAGGATGCTTACCCGAATACAGGATTGCGTGAAACCGCTTTGTTTGAATAGTGAACCCTAGTTCCCGACGAAATTAGGACTGGGTAACCTTAGCCCCTCATAGGGGTGTTTTGGCTCTCACTTAACTGGTATGTGCTTTACAGTGAAATTGTACAGGAATGTGCACATCAGTTGCAAGTTTGGTATCTGTTTTGGGGAAAAAATTCAGTGTTGAATGCAGTCCTACAGCTTTGATTACATTTGTGTTGGTAACATCTTAGCTAAGGTGTTGTGTGGTTTTTGATTACTGTTTTCTTTTTGCTAGGTAGTTTAACACCATAGCTTCAGAAAGTTCGGATATCCCCTAAGTACTCTGGACCCGAGTCAGAAGGCTTTGCAAAGCCAGGGATCTTGTTTGGGGACAACCCGTGTTTACCTCACTCCCATCGGTTACAAGACGAAGGAGAGTCAAGCAGAGTTCACCGATCCAATTTTTACAGCAATCACCCCTCAATTCACCTATATCCAGTCAGGTTTAAGGACAGTCTTCTACTTCTAGTCCAGCATAAGATCACTCGCCTATTACGATGACACAGTATCTCTCAATCAATATGGAGGAATTGATACATCATCTTCAGCAAACAGTTGAAACCTTACAACAAGATGCTACCCATTAGGCCGAGGTAATAAATAGGCTACAACAACAGCAACCATAGCCGGTAGTAGCCTCTGCATCCTATGCACCTCCCACGGGTATCCCAGTACTCGAAGCCACTACCCATACTGCTAATGTCCAAGAAAATCAGGGCAATTCGGCAGAGTCGATCCGAACACAAGCCTCCAAAGCATTTGTGTATCAAACTAAAGCTCCATTTGAGTTTGAGGTAGACCCGACTACGTTTAAGGTTAATAAACTAGAGAAGCTATTCAAGAGAGCACAAGGTGTTAACTCCATCCCAGACATAGAGGACGGGCATACCGACTCTACAGTGACATTGCCAAATCAGTTCAAAATGCCGTACATCGATCGATTCAACGGCTTTGGAGATCCCATGGTTCATCTACGGTTGTTTTCGGACATCTTGCGGCCGATGGGCTTAACTAGATTATATAAGTTGTCTCTCTTTGGCCATACCATGTCTGGTATAACGGCCATTTGGTATGCGAAGTTGGAGGATTATGTTAAGAAAAATTAGGAGGAAATGGCCAAGGCCTTTATTGCTCAGTACTCGTATAACACTCAAATCGAGGTCATAACCCGTGATCTCGAAGCGACATGCCAAGAGCCGAAGGAGGGGTTCTCTGAATTTTTAACACGATGGAGGGCTAAAACTTCAATGATGACCACAAGGCCTTCTGAGAAAGATCAAATATGGATGGTAGTCCGCAATCTGCACGGGAAGTTGTTACAGAAGATGATTGTCCTACCTCTGTTCATATTCACTGAGCTCCATGAGATAGGAGTGCAAATCAAAGATGCCATGAAGCAGGGGCTGATTACAGATAGAAGAAGCTCGCAAAAAGGCCTTTTGTGCGCAGTTCCAATGCTACCACCAGTGGTAGCACAACTGCGAGGTTGTCAGATGTGAGCGTTGTCACCACCACAACCAAGACTACCAATCCTTTTGCCAACACAGCTCCACAAACTTCAGTCAACCCTTTCGGATCCCAGAGGACTTTTACCCAACTCTACATGACCTGTCTCAAGCCATGAAGGTGCTAGTCAAAAAAGAGCACCTCAAACCATTAGAACCTCGCCCATTACCTGATCCTCTTCCACCCAAACACAACCCCGCAAAATACTGTGCGTTTTACCTACAGCATGGTCATGATATCGACTAATGCTTCTGACTGCATCATGAGATTCAAGACCTCATTGATAACAAGGTGATTGCACCACCCAAAATACCAAATATAACTACAAACCCACTCCCGGCCCACAATCAAGTTCCTTCATCTCAAAATCTAAACCTGATCCATACATTAGCCATCCCCTATGACCCCAGCGTATATATTAACCCTTCCCACCTGCCAAGACCGACGTTGTTCATTCTCGAAAGCACAGATCTGTGCATGATGGACACGTCTGCACTTCAACCTAAGCCTGTGATGGTAACAGTTCCAGTAAAAGGGAGGTCGACCTTAGAGGAAGGTATGAGTCCGTTGCCGGAGAGCTTTGAGGATTTACCCAATGGGGTGTACAATCCAAGCTGCTACATTGTATCAACTAGTCAAATTAAGCCTGAATTGTTGTTACTAACTGTAGTAGAGGTTAATGTGGTTAGATGGCCCGAGCCAGGGGTTGGATGATTTGGTAGAACTCGAGAAGGATTTAGACAACCTGTAGTTCTTTGACGAACAGGATCAATGGGATGTGCAAATTGGCTGGTTCAACTTGAACGGATCAATTAACAACTCTGGATGGCTGAGTGATGAGCCGAATAAGGAGGAAGGAACTGAAATGAAACCGAATGGAAACGAAGCAAGGATCACTGTAATGGCCGGAAGGGCCGATGTGAAAGGAAAGCTGCCGGAGAACACTGGCATGAAAAATTCAACTTAAGAACTGGGTGTTGTGAGCACTGTAGACACAGAACAGGAAGCTGCGCTGAAGTAGTTTGAACGAGAAAGGATTGAAGACAACCAGAAAGCAGTAATGGCCCAACACCCTATAAGGGATACTTGTGATGTAAAGGTAATACAAACGGAGCTAGACAATTGTTTGTCGATTGCTGAAGATGTATAGTGGGACGATGACGATTTGCATATGGCCCACATCGACGAAGATTGGGGTGAGTGCCTTCTAGAGAACACGTGGCATGCTGAAGAAATAGATCACATGACAAGAAGTGGGCGGTATTTTAAGCCACCACACTTAGATCAAGCTAAGGCATCTGGAAAAGACAGAGAGGTCGAGAAACAAAAAGAGAAACAGCTAGAAGAAGAGGCAGTGTTGAAACAGCTTAAGAAAATCCAAGCTGACATCTCAATCTGGGGTTTTCTCATGGCCTCCCGGGTACATCGACAGGCAGTACTGTCAGTAATGGACAAGGTTAAATTGTCCATTGACACTACGCCCGAACAACTTGTAGGATTGGTCTTCCCAGGTGGCGCCAGGCCAACCCTAATCTTCTCTGACAAAGAGCTGCCACTAGAAGGCTCAGCTCATAACAAACCCTTGTACATATCTGTGGAGTGTAGAGAGAAATGGGTACTGGTGGTAGTGATAGATACCGGTTCGGCCATCAATGTTTGTCCTTCTCACACAGCCGATGCAATTGGCCTTAAACCAACGGACTTTGTTCCTATAGCCCAAGTAATTCGGGCATATGATAATACGAGCAGAGAGGTCATGGGCACGGTGCAAGTTAGAGTTCAGGTGGGCTCAGCTCAATAGGAGGTTGAGTTCCATGTCTTAGATATACCGGCTACCTTTAATTTGTTGTTAGGAAGGCCCTGGTTACATCATGTGAAAGCTGTCTCCTCCACTCTCCATCAAATGTTGAAGTACGCTCATGGGAGAGGAGTGACGATTGTTTTTGGGAATTCATCCATTTACCTGCCGTCGGAGGTAACTACACCAGTGCTGGAGATCACCCATGGTGAAGAGGATATATTCCTCTTGGGATTCACTCTGGCTGAAGCTCGGGTAATGTAGACCATTTTGGCCGCAGATGAGGGTATGTATGTCAGTGCCCAGTCTATCTATCTCATGAACAAACTGCAGCATGTGCCAGGAATGGGGCTCAGAAGAAGTGGCCAAAAAGGTGTTGCAACACTAACATATGTACCGCACAACCCACATACCTTTGGTCTGGGCTATATACCTACCAAAGAGGATTGGATAAGGAAAGGAAAAGAAATCTAAGGCAGAGCCAAGGCCAAGCAAGTCGGGAAACACTATGAGCTCATTCACAAGCCAATCCAGGGAACACTGAATGGCCGCTTTGTTAGGGAGGGAGAAGATTTCCCCTTTTGTGACTTTCCCGAGCCTTAGGTGAATTCCACGAAGCAATGTGTCCCTGGGTTCGAGATCTTCTTTGACCTGTAGCTGCAGAATAATGATAAGGAGGAAAAAGCTGAGCCGAACGTCAAAGTGGAGCAGAGCATGGAAAGTGACTCAGACAACAACAAAGTTGGAGTAGGGGTAGCACTGGCTTGTCTCTTGACAGATCATGCAGCCGATCCAGAGAACTTGGGAAATGACCTTACATTCTTTATGATCGGAGAAGAACTGGGTGTGAGCCTAACCAGCAGCATTTTGGATGCATCAGAGGCACCATCTCTTATCTGGTAGCTAGAGGAAGGCTATTTGTCTAGTTCTGAGTCGGGTAATGAGCTAAAATCTAATTCCCCTGAGTCTATAGGGTCGGGATCAAATTCCAGTTCTTTTGAGTCTGAGTTTGGGTCTGGTATTTCTGGGTGTGGTAACCCAGATACCAAAGTCTTCTCTAGGTCTTCATTCAACTTTTCTTTTAAGTTTGTAACTGAAGATCTGGACCTTTTGAATGAGAATTCTGCGGATTTTGTGTACTTATCTATGTCGTTGGTTTATTGTATTGACCAAGATTTTCAAAATTGTAATGAAAACGAAGAGGACGAAATTCCTCTAGTTTTGAAAAACTTGATTAATCGAGAGAATGAGAGGTTTGCTAAACCCTGTGCTGATGAAATCATTGCCATTAATGTGGGTATTGAGAAGGATCCGCGTTTGGTCCAGATCGGGTCCACATTGTCTTCGGAAGAGCGCGAACGCTTAGTCGCTTTGTTAAAAGATTTCAAAGATGCGTGGTTCTATGAAGACATGCTTGGAATCGATCCTGAGATTGTACAACATCGGATCCCTTTTGACCCTAAGGCCCTACCGATCAAGCAGAAGTTGAGTAGAATTCATCTGGATTGGGCGCTAAAAATCAAGAAAGAGGTCACCAAGCAGATCGAAGCAGGTTTCTTGTTAGTATCTGAGTATTCGACTTGGTTGGCCAACATTGTCCTAGTGCCAAAGAAGAATGGTAGAATCCAGGTGTGTGTAGACTTTCGAGACTTGAACAGAGCCAGTCCAAAAGATGACTTTCTTCTGTCACACATTTTTGAATTAGTGGATTTCACTACGGGCCATGCATTGCTATCCTTTATGGATGGGTTTTTTGGGTACAACCAGATTCTGATGGCTCCCGAGAACAGAGAGAATACCTCATTCACTACGCCGTGGGGTATCTACTGCTACCGGGTTATGCCGTTTGGGTTGAAAAATACTGGAGCTACTTATCAGAGGGTTGTGACCACCATTTTGCATGACATGATCCACATAGAGGTCGAGGTGTACATGGACGACATGATTGTCAAGTCTAAAGAAAGAGAGGACCACTACACCGCCTTGAAGAAATTCTTTCAATGAATCAAGGAATACAGATCGAGGTTAAACCCGTAGAAATGCACCTTCGGCATAATGGCAGGAAAAATGCTGGGCTTTTTTATCACATAGAGGGGCATTGAAGTAGATCCTTCCAAAATCAAGGCCATTTCAGAAATGCCACCACTAAGGACTGAAAAGGAGATGCGAGGTTTTCTGGGTAAAGTGCAATTCATAAGATGGTTCATTTCCAAATTAACCTTGACTTATGAACCATTATTTGGTCTCCTGAAGAAAGGGAAGAAATTCCGATGGGATGATTGATGTCAATTCGCCTTTGAGCGAGTTAAGCAGTACCTCCAGAATCCGCCTGTGTTGTTGTTACCAGAGCCGGGGAAGTCTTTGATTTTGTTCTTGTCAGTGACAGACACGACCATGGGATGCATGCTCGCTCAAGAATCTTAAGATAGGGTGGAGAAAGCCATATACTACTTGAGCAAGAAAATGCTGGAATACGAGACTTGCTACACTACGTTGGAGAAAGCTTGCCTAGCCTTGGTATGGGCTACCCAGAAGTTGAGGCACTACTTTTTACCTCACTCTGTAATCCTGGTTTTGAGATTAGATCCCATCAAATATCTTTTTGAGAAACCAGCGCTTACAGGTAGGCTAGCTCGTTGGTTGCTTTTTCTTTTCAAATTTGATCTCAAATATGTCACTCGCAAGTCGGTCAAGGGAAGAGCTGTAGAAGAGTTCCTGGCAGACCACCCGATAGAAGAAGATGAGGTAGTAGAATAGTTGTTCCCAGATGAAGCTATTCTACAAGTTGAGGAGAAAACTTGGACAATGTACTTCGACGGATCGTCTAATCAGTACGGTTATGGGATAGGTGTGTTGCTGATAGCATCCGACGACTCTCATATACCTTTAGCCTTTAAACTCCGGTTCAAGGTGTCTAATAATGAAGCAGAATATGAAGCATGTATTGATGGTTTAGAAGCCGCCCTGGAACTAGGGGCAATAAGATTGGATGTTATCGGGGACTCGAACTTATTTGTTTCCTAAGCGAATTGAGACTAAAAAGTCGAAGAAGAAAAGATGAAGGTTTACCATCAGACCCTGGATGTTCTGATTCCTAGGTTTGAAAAGCTGATTTTCACACATCTACTAAGAGAGAACAACAGGTTCGCTGATGCTTTAGCAACTCTATCTTTTATGGTAGACATCACACTTGGAGTCCGGGTGCATCCGATTATTATCGAGTAGAAATACATGCTGGCTTATGAAACTATTGTCGCGATAGATGAAGCGCAAGACAAAAACTTCTGGTACTACTGTGGGGAAGTGGTTTTGGAAATACTCTTCAGATCTTGGGAGACGCTCTTGATCCTCAGCCTGGTCACCTGCAAGGACAAACACTCCGATTCGGGTGCCGGTTAGCACTCAAGCGACAAGTCAGTTCTTATACTCAAGAAAGCTTGTTTTACTAAGTTTAGTAAAGTGATTCTTACATACCTTTCTAAATCTGAAGCTCTTGTATTTATACTCATTCTCTGGACCTCGGGTCCAGAGCCCACTTTCTACTTATTATCCCTTTTGTTTATTCCAACATATTTATCTCCATCTATTTGGCAATCTCTACATATTCGGTATCTTAGTTGATTAATACGGAGCCGAACAGTCTCCGACTTTTGGGATACATCCCTGCCGACTCTTCCATTTATTCGGTTCCAAGTCTTGAGGACGGTCAAAAATGGGGTGTCTACACGTGGGCTGGCTGAGGCATACATTGCTCGGCGTTATCGTTTGAAAATATAGCCGACTAGATTAATGAATCTACCCTTGCCTTAGTCAGGGTGCGAGCTTAAGCGCATGAGGCGATGGCTCTGAATCGTGGGCTGGCTGAGGCATAACATACTCGGCATTAGCATTTGAACATATAGCCGACTATATTAATGAATCTGCCCTTGCCCCAGCGATCTTTGCATATCCGGTGATAGCACTTGCAATATAGCCGACTAGATTAATGAATCTGCCCTTGCCTTAGTCAGGGCGCGAGCTTAAGGAAGCGCATGAGCCGATGGCTCTAAATCGTGGGCTGGCTGAGGCATAAAATACTCGGCATTAGCATTTGAACATGCATCGATAGGCTCCAATTAAGAACCATGTAGTTGGTTAGTTAGATCGTGACCCCCACGAAAGGTGCTCCGAATTCGGAGACTTATTCGGCCCTCAGGTGTCATGCACCCAAAGGGGCTCCGAATTCGGAGACTTGTTTGGCCAATCGTGATATCCACGAAGGGCGCTCCGAATCCGGAGACTTATTCGGCCCTCAAATGTGATGCACCCAAAGGGGCTCCGAATTCGGAGACTTGTTCGGCCAATCGTGATATCCACGAAGGGCGCTCCGAATTGGGAGACTTGTTTGGCCGATCGTGATATCCACGAAGGGCGCTCCGAATCCGGAGACTTATTCGGCCCTCAGGTGTGATGCACCCAAAGGGGCTCCAAATTCGAAGACTTGTTCGGCCAATCGTGATATCCATGAAGGGCGCTCCGAATTCGGAGACTTGTTTGGCCGATCGTGATATCCACGAAGGGCGCTCCGAATCCGGAGACTTGTTTGGCCGATCGTGATATCCACGAAGGGAGCTTCGAATCCAGAGACTTATTCAGCCCTCATGTGTCATGCCTCCAAAGGGGCTCCGAATTCGGAGACTTGTTTGGCCAATCGTGATATCCACGAATGGCGCTCCGAATTCGAAGACTTGTTTGGCCAATCGTGATATCCATGATGGGCGCTCCGAATCCGGAGACTTATTCGGCCCTCAGGTGTGATGCACCCAAAGGGGCTCCGAATTCGGAGACTTGTTCGGCCAATCGTGATATCCACGAAGGGCGCTCCGAATCCGGAGACTTGTTTGGCCGATCGTGATATCCATGAAGGGCGCTCTGAATCCGGAGACTTGTTTGGCCGATCGTGATATCCACGAAGGGCGCTCCGAATTCGGAGACTTGTTTGGCCGATCGTGATATCCACGAAGGGCGCTCCGAATCCGAAGACTTGTTTGGCCGATCGTGATATCCACGAAGGGCGCTCCGAATTCGGAGACTTGTTTGGCCGATCATGATATCCACGGAGGGCGCTCCAAATCCGGAGACTTATTCGGCCCTCAGGTGTGATACACCCAAAGGGGCTCCGAATTCGGAGACTTGTTTGGCCAATCGTGATATCCACGAAGGGCGCTCCGAATTCGGAGACTTGTTTGGCCAATCGTGATATCCACAAAGGGCGCTCCGAATCCGGAGACTTGTTTGGCCGATCGGGATATCCACGAAGGGCGCTCCAAATCCGGAGACTTATTCGGCCCTTAGGTGTCATGCACCCAAAGGGGCTCCGAATTCGGAGACTTGTTTGGCCAATCGTGATATCCACGAAGGGCGCTCCGAATTCGAAGACTTGTTTGGCCAATCGTGATATCCACGAAGGGCACTCCGAATTCGGAGACTTGTTTGGCCAATCGTGATATCCACAAAGGGCGCTCCGAATCCGGAGACTTGTTTGGCCGATCGTGATATCCACGAAGGGCGCTCCGAATCCGGAGACTTATTTGGCCCTCAGGTGTCATGCACCCAAAGGGGCTCCGAATTCGGAGACTTGTTTGGCCAATCGTGATGTCCACGAAGGGCACTCCGAATTCGGAGACTTGTTTGGCCAATCGTGATATCCACGAAGGGCGCTCCGAATTCGGAGACTTGTTTGGCCGATCGTGATATCCACAAAGGGCGCTCTGAATCCGGAGACTTGTTCGGCCCTCAGGTGTCATGCACCCAAAGAGGCTCCGAATTCGGAGACTTGTTTGGCCAATCGTGATATCCACGAACGGCGCTCCGAATCCAGAGACTTATTCAGCTCTTAGGTGTGATGCACCCAAAAGGGGCTCCGAATTCGGAGACTTGTTTGGCCAATCGTGATATCCACGAAGGGCGCTCCGAATTCGGAGACTTGTTTGGCCGATCGTGATATCCACGAAGGGCGCTCCGAAATCATGAAGGGCGCTCCGAATCCAGAGACTTATTCGGCCATCAAGAGGCGTATGAGCTGAGGAACAAAAACGAGAAACTTTTGCATTACAGCAGAGTATGTACAGGTACCAAGCCCACAGATCGGGTCATTGGTAAAATTTTCATAGATGCGTTGAATTCCAAGGCCGTGGCAGGCTTCTTCTTGACATGTCCGAGAGCCGATATGCTCCTGCTCCTGCAATGGAGTCGATTTGATAGGGCCGCCCGGACCGACTCTGTCATCGCCGGTCTCCGGTCTACCGGAAGTACTTTTTCAGACCAGCCTCGAACGACGACGAATCAACCCGTTGATTGTACGACTTGGTGAGCTGCTGCGTCTTCGGCCATGGAGGCGGTAGCGGTCTCTTCGTTCCTCGATTAGATCCAGATCCAGGGCGAGCATCATGTCATTTCGGCCCGTATCAAAGGCTTGCGATTTCAAAGTCGAGAGGCCGATTTCCAGGGGTAAGATTGGTTGGGTTTCGAAGCATAGAGTGAACGGCGTTTCTCCGGTGGACCTCCTCGGCGTTGTGCGATGTGCCCACAATACACTTGGCAATTCTTCGACCCATTTGCCTTTTGCTTTTTCCAGCCTCTTTTTGATGCCATCCAAGATGGTTTTGTTAGAGGCTTCAGCTTGACCGTTACTCTGAGGGTACGCGGGCGTAGTGAAGTAAAGCATGATACCGTATTTGCTGCACAGCTCTCGGTACACGCCACAATCGAACTAGGTGCCATTGTCTGAGATGAGGACTCTTGGGATGCCGAATCGCGTAATGATGTTTCTCCATACAAAACGCTTTATGTCGGCATCTCGCATGTGTGTTAGAGCCTCCGCTTCGACCCATTTTGTAGAGTAATCTGTTGCTACGATTAAGAATCGCTTGTTTCCTAGGGCCCTCGGCAACGGTCCTACGATATCAAGCCCCCATTGAGCAAACGGCCAGGGACTGGTGATAGAGTTCAACTCTTCGGCGGGCAAATGGGTTAGTGGGGAAAACTTTTGGCATTGTTCGCATCTTTTAACATAGTTTTCTGCGTCGGCTCTCATTGTCGGCCAATAATACCCCTGTGTTATAGCTCGATGGGCCAGGGAGCGTCCGCCAGAGTGGGCACCACAACTGCCCTCATGTATCTTAGTTAGAAGCTCTTCCACTTTATCAGGATGTACGCATTCCAAATAGGGGCCGGAGAGGGATTTTTTATAAAGCCCTCCTTGTGGATCCAGATAATATCGTAGGGCCTTATTGCGTAGCTTGTGTGCTTCTTTTTTGTCCTCCGGGAGTTGTTTAGAGGAGAGGAATCCAGCAATGGGGTCCATCCAGCTTGATGTGGATTCTATAACGTTGACGTGGGTTTCCTCCAAAGGGCCAATACTCGGCTCCGGGATGAAACCTATTTCAATGGTCCGTTTGAGCTCAGAATTGATGGCGGAGGCTAGGCATGCCAGGGCATCTGCATGTGTGTTCTGATCACGTGTTATTTGGTTCAATTCGTGATGGTCAAACTTCGTTAGCAAAGAGTTGGCCGTTTTCATATAGGCCGCCATACGGTCGTTTTTTGCAGCGTACTCCCCCTTCAACTGGTTGATGACCAATTTTGAGTCACAAAACACTAGAAAACGTTAAGCGCCGAGAATATGAGCATTCCGTAGACCGGCCAAGAGGGCTTCATACTCGGCCTCGTTATTTGACGCTTCAAAGCCAAGCTTGACGGCCTGCTCTATTACTGTGCCGTCGGGGGACATGATTACTACACCGGCGTCGCAGCCCCGTTGGTTAGACGATCCATCACAGTATAGCTGCCAGATATCCCCGACATAAATTCTCCAGTTCGCCTTTGATCGAACTTCAGCCTTTGGAAGAACGTCGGCAGGTTTAAGGTCGGAAAGCCCGCCTGTGAATTCAGCAACAAAGTTGGCCAGCACCTGTCCCTTGATTGCAGTTTTGGGTAAAAACTGAATGTCATATTGGCCGAGTTCAAGAGCCCATTTTGAAACATGTCTTGATGTACACTCAAGTAATCTTGTCGGAGGGATAATCTGTTATCACCCCAATGCTATGCCCCTGGAAGTAATGCATCAGTTTTCTTGCTGCCATGACCAAGGCTAGGATGAGCTTTTCCAACGGAAGATAACATGTCTCGGCATCGACCATTGCCTTGCTCACGTAATACACTGGCCATTGCTGCCCTTCCTCTTTTTTTAATAGTACGGCGCTAACGGCCCTATCGGAGACTGCCAGATACAGAATGACGGGGTCACCGGCAGCTGGTGTTGTCAAGAGAGGTACTGACCGGAGGTAAGTCTTGAGCCCGGTGGAAGCTGCTTCACACTCGGCGGACATTCAAAAGCTTTGCCTTGACGTAACGTCTGGAAGAATTGTCTGCAGCGGTCTGTTGACCGACTGATGAATCTATTGAGTGCAGCGGCCATCCCCATCAACTTTTGGACTTCTTTCACTGATCGGGGGGAACCGAGTTCCAAGATTGCTGTGACTTGCCTCGGGTTGGCTTCGATTCCACGGTGGTTGACGATATAACCCAGGAATTTGCCGGAGCCGATTCCAAACGCGCATTTGGAGGCGTTCAGTTTCATTCCGTATTTGCGCAAGATGCCGAATGTCTTCTCTAGATCGGCTATGTGATCCTGTTCTTCTTTGGACTTGACCACCATATCGTCGATGTAGACTTCCATAGTGTGGCCGAGTTGTTCTTTGAACATAGCGGTGACCAGTCTTTGGTAAGTTGCCCCTGCATTCTTCAGCCCAAAAGGCATAACTTTGTAGCAGTAGGTTCCTCTTGGGGTGAGGAATGTAGTTTTGTCATGTTCATCCGGATACATGGCGATTTGATGATAGCCTTTATAAGCATCGAGGAAACTCATGCGTTGGTGGCGCGCCGTTGCATCGACGAGTTGGTCGATTCTAGGTAAGGGAAAGCAGTCTTTGGGGCAAGCTTTGTTCAGATCCGTGAAGTCGACGCACACTCGCCAAGTTCCATTTTTCTTCTTCACCACCACTGTGTTAGAGAGCCACGTGGGGTAGGTGACTTCTCTAATTGCCCCAGCGTCAAGCAGTCTGTCGACTTCTTTTACGACGGAGGAAGTGTGCTTTCCGGCAGACCGACGGCTTTTTTGAATGATGGGCTTGCATGTGGGGTCGACGTTCAGGTGGTGCTGTGAAACAGATGGGTCTAATATGCAATTCTTTTGGCATTTTGGCGGCCAGGAGGTAACATGCTTGTGCTGATTTTTGGGAGCCGCAGATCTGCTCAATACCGTGTTCTGTGGGGAAGCGTAACAATTGATGGTAGGTGCTCGGGACGGCCTGTAAGGTATGAAACCATGATCGCCCCATGATGATATTGTACGGCGATGGCAGCCGGACGACCAGGAATTCTACATCCACCATTCTGGAACCCGCTCGAATGGGTATGTTGATCTTTCCCAGTGGGTATTCGGGGTTGGCATTCAAGCCGAATAGTGGATAAGGGGCCGGAGTCAGGTCCGATTCGGTGAACCCGAGTTTGATGAAGGTTTTATAATACATGCCCTCCGAAGTGCTGCCTTGGTCTATAAGAACGTGTTCGACGGTGAACCGGTTTACGTGGAGCGCGACAACTAATGGATCGATGTGGAGGATTGTTACGCCGATCAAGTCAGAGTCGTCGAAGGTGATGCTTGGCGATTCTCGGGGTCGCTTTCTTTGGCGTGAGTTCTTCGAGGGCACTGGGGGCTGGATTGCATGTCTGTTGGGGCTTTTAAGTTGTATATCATATGGATGTTATCATGCGGAACACCTCGCCAGAGACGTTCGTTGTTTGTCAACTCCTCAAAGAAATAGGTTGAAGCACAGCTAGCGTCGGCGTTTTGCTGTCGGGCCCGAGACCATAGATCGCTTGCTCTTGGGGGTCGCTCAGAATTCTGGCGCATTGTTTGTTTGGACTTTACTATTTCCAAGGCCATATCGCGGCGGAGGCGCTCGTTCTCAGTGATGGTGTTATCTAAACTGTGTTTGGTCTTTTTGGCTCGTTCCATGATGGCTAGCATCGTCTCCTGCGTTGAAGTCGTTTGTGAATCGACATTCAAGGCTCGTTTTGCAGCGATGATTTCCTTCTCGAGCATATTTTCCGGAGTGATGTCGTCCCTCTGTGTAGTCTCGTCGGTGGTTATCGAAGGATCTTGCGTCACGCCTTCCATGGATGTACTTGAGTATTCCCACAGACAGCACCAGTTGTGGGGAAGTGGTTTTGGAAATACTTTTCAGATCCTGGGAGATGCTCTTGATCCTCAGCCTGGTCACCGGCTGTAACATGCCCGGGGGGTACCCGCGCGCGTTAAACAGTTCGGACTCCCAAGATCTCTTTGATCTCAAGTCTCACGAGTGCAATGTGAAACGTAGATGAGAGTCTAGATTTTGCAACTTTTATTGAAAATCTTTTTTATTGTACTTTCGTCAAAAATGGACTGCGTCATCAGAACTCAGAGTCGCCACCTAATATTTTGGAAAATTAGGAAACCCATGACTCGGTGCCAAGGCCACTGTTCGTCGTAACCAAAGATGATTGGCTCGGAACCTTAGGTATGAGAGGGGAAGGTCAATAATGAGCACCCCCACTCACCCGATCAAAAGATCGGCCTCTACTAAACCATGATATGATTTTTATTTTCTTTATATGTTTATGTTCTGATTATTTTAGTAAATCCTAAAATTTACTATGTGAAGCATACAAGTATAGACTAGTTTGCTCAAATTGGAACAATTCAACTTCATGTTTATTTTTCGAAAATGGTTTGAATTTGCCACCTCAAGTGGGCGTAGAGTTTGTGAATTTGCCACTATAAAGTGGGCTTGAAAACGTACATTTATCGAATTATTCCAATTCAAACAACAAGCCTTCATCCACAGGCATTCATACAGTTTATCACTTAAGCAAATAGCCACATGGTAGGATGCTAAGCATAATAAGAAAAACACACACAAACGGGATGCTAAAGCATAAAAAACTCACAGATTGACCGACGTCCCTCGAACAACTACAAAACAAAAGTTAGTAAAATATGCATAATCTTATATACAAAATCCTAATGCAATTCACTCATGAGATGCACTAAAGATTTGGCTTCTAGAATATGGCATGTGAATCATCTCAAAACATTCGATAGCACACAGAATCATGGGATAATCAATTGAAGCATAAAGATGCAAATTTAGCCAAATCTTATGCATGGATCATGGATGTAAAGCAGGGATATGCATGACATGTCAGATATATACATACACAGTTAGGGAAAGCGATAAAAGAATGTGATAGAAAGGAGCGGAGTGGGGGATTATTACAACACTTTAATTATTACATATCCGAATGAGGGAGAGAGGAGAGAAAAATAAAATAAAATAAAACCTCACAACACTCAAAATAAAAATAAAATAAAATAAAAAAATGAAGCAAGGACACAGCCTGTGTAACTAAGCACCCATTGATAAAACCCACATTAAACCCACAAATTGAGCCCACTTAATTGAAGCCCATACAAAACTAACTTAAACCCAATACTCAAAACCCTTATTATTCTCAAACCCATTCTGCTTCCAACATTTGACGAAACCATTTCTTTGACTCTCTTATTACATCACTTCTAGTCTTCAAAATACAGCTGTAGCTTCTGGTTTTCTTGTTAATGGCACTGGCTTCGATGTCAAAGTCCGAGACCTTACTCAACGGTTGTGATTCGCTGCTGCTATATAAGGGAAGAGAAGAACTTTATGCATGGCTCCAAAGAAGAATTTCGGGGGAGAGAGAGAGAAAGGTGCCAGTGTGTTCATCTCCCTCTCCCCTTGTGTGTTCCCCCAAAGCTGTGTGCGTAGTGTGTATCAGGTTGTGTCCTATGCATGGGTCTGTTCTGCCGAGAGATGGGGGAGCCGAGCTGGGTTGGTGTATCATCCATCTGTATCTGTGTGTGTTTGTGAAGCTGCATGTGAGTGTGGTGGTGAGATGCCAAGAGGGAGAAGAGAGGGAGAGAGAGCTCGGTCTTTTGCTGGGTTTGGTGAGTTGGTGGTTATGACCACGGTGGTGATCCAAAGAGAGAGGTGCCGAGGTGTGTGCTATGTCTTGGCTGTCATGGTGTGTGTATCTCCTCTTTGCATGTGTCTCTCCTCGGTGATGAGTGTGTGTTGGTGCATATCAGCTATGGTGAAGATGGCAATGTGTGTGGTGAAGATGGGTGTGTTGCTGGGTGTGTCAATGGTGTCTATGATGTGGGTGTGTTGCCATGTGTGTGTACGTGTGAAGGCCGAGTGTGTTGTGTGTAAGTTGTAGTGTCTTTGTCTGTGAGTTGTAGTGTCTTTGTGTGTGAGTTGTGAATGATGTGTGTGTCCAGTGAGTGCAGTGAATGGCCGTGGGTGTTTTAGCGAGAGAGGTGCTGTGTGTGCATGTGAGAGAGGTCTTTGTGTGAGTGGTGTGCATGGGTATCACCGTGTGTGGGAGGTGCATGTATGGTGATGCTCCTCCTCCTCTCTGTCAACCCGTGTATCTCCTTACATTTTTCTTAGAGAGAGAGAGAGTGAGATGGTCTGTGCATTGAATGGGTCTCCAGCTCTATCCGAGAGAGAAGAGTCAATTCTCTCTGTATTCCATGTGCATGCATGTCCCCTCTCATGAGTGTGCCTCCTCCCTTTTATTTTTTTATTCTTCACCTGCTCCCCCCTTTTCCCATTTTCTTCATCTGCTCCCCCTTATCTTTTTAAAAACAATATCCTCTCACATTTGAAGCCCACCCCATCCTCATAATGTCTCTTTCTTAGCTGTCTTCCTTTCTCAAAATAATTTTCCACCACTCCAAACATCATCATTCGCATACCCCTTTCTTCCACCATCCACCGAAAGTTGTATGTATTTTATTTTCAAATTCCTCCACTATTTTTTAAACTTATTTCACCAAATTGAGTACCACTCCACCGAATTATTTTCCACTCAAAACTTATCATCTCCTGACCCTCTCTTTTTCTTTTCTTTTTCATTTTTTTATTTTTTTATTTTTTGTTTTGTTTTTGTTATTTTTTTTTTTTTTATCATTTTCTATTTCTTAAAATAGCTAAAATGTATCATTTTATATAATGCCACCTAAAAATATGTACACACACATAATACTACAAATTAATGGGTGAGGTTTGGGATTAAAATTTCAAATTTGATTTTTCTGGTGAGGGTGGTCAAAATAAAATGCCCAAGTCTTAGGGCCGGTCAAAATGGGGTGTCTACACCGGCAAGGACAAACACTCCGGTCAGGGGTGCCGGGGTTAGCACTCCGACGGGCAAGTCAGTTCTTATACTCAAGAAAGCTTGTTTTACTAAGTTTAGTGAAGTGATTCTTACATACCTTTCTAAATCTGAAGCTCTTGTATTTATACTCATTCTTTGGACCTCAGGTCCAGAGCCCACTTTCTACTTATTATCCCTTTTGTTTATTCCAACATATTTATCTCCATCTATTTGGAAATCTCTACATATTCGATATCTTAGTTGATTAATACGGAGCTGAACAGTCTCCGACTTTTGGGATACATCCCTGCCGACTCTTCCATTTATTCGGCTCCCACAACTACGATATTTGGAATTTCTTGGAAAATGAGACATATCCACTAGGGGCAAATGCCAAGGACAAAAGGGGAATACGGCGAATGGTCGTCCAATTTATCATCTGTGAAGGTAAATTGTATAAAAGAGGTTGTAAACACCCCATTTTTGACCGACCTTAAGACTCAGACGTCACCGATTGAGCGCTCGGTGATGTTGCATATTGTGCTCGTTCAGAAGTCTCAGAGTCTCGGCCGTGAGCCCTGCCTCCGGACTTCCGAACCCTTTTCTATACTTTGCCTTGGTTTGCGAACCAGGCTCGGTTTTCTCTGTTTTTGTTCCTGAAGGGAGGAAGAGGTCCCGTAGACCATCTCTCAGTGGCCGTGGGCTACTTTTCGTGGCCGTAGGCCGTTTTGCCCATTTCGGAGCCCGGTTCCCGGTTTTCGGAGCCGTCAGGCCATGTGCCTCAGTTCGGGACCGCCTAACCATCTCTGATTGCTCTGATTTTTGGCATGCATCTTATTTTCTCCCTTTTGAGGGACACTGGGGTCCGAGGGACCGACTTCTTGGTCGAACACCACTCTCGGTGCCCAACAGCCTATTTTCGGGACCCCGAACTGCGTGTTTTGGCCCCCGAGCCTTCATTTTGCATCGGTTTGGGCTCATTTTTGGTGAAGGCCTTATTTTCATGGTTAGGAAGCTTGTAAGAGGATGGGAGGCCAGCAATTGTTTTGACAACCAACTTTTTGTTTGGTCAAAAGTGGTTCAGCATGAATCCGGGAAGGAGAAAAGTCTGCGCGGCTTCACCGAAACAGGCGTAACTGTTTGCATAAGAGGAATTAAAATATGAGGCCACCACCATTGGAAAGCTTACTTCCGGGGATTCATTTTGCACTCAAGAATCTCCTAAGTCCAAATCTGGGGGGAGGAGATATGGTTGGTTGAAGTCTGGTTAGACCGAATCTGCTTACTTCTGGCCAGCATAACTTTTCTCTGGGAGAATTTTAATGCAAGGTTTGCGGCATTGGAAAGCTAACTTCAAGGGATACATGGCAGACTAGTTTTATGGCTTGGACCTTTTGACCCTAGCCGGCCGGCCACCTTTTCCAGCCGGCCGGCCACTTATCAAAAAATGACTTTTTTTTCCTTTTTAAACTAGCCGGCCATTTTCCTCTCCCTCAGTGTATTCCAGCTGTGCCAGCTGGTTGCCAATTGGACCATCCTTCATACACGTGTATGGAGGATTAGAGAGGTCCCTTTGATATTTTTCATGCCTCTCCTCTATAAAGGAGAGGCTTGGCTTCTTGACTAAAGGTTAGACATTTTTTAGACACATTTGAGAGAGAGCTATACCTTCCACCTCCCATTTCTCTCCATTTCCAAGCTCCAAAGTCATTTTTCTTGTACCATTTCTACATCAACCCCTAGCACAAGACCCCCACACTCCATTCCAACACTTGGAGCTGGTTTTTCAGAGGCAAAGAGCATCCAAACTTGGTCCAAAAGGCTGTGAAGACTTGTCTACAAGGGTAAGTTGCCATCTCCCTCTTTTGTAGCATTTTCTTGCCTCATTTCTTAAGCCTATTTTCTCACTGTTTTAGGCTCCGACCCAAACTGAAAGGGTCACTCTTTTAAGCTATTCTTCATGTTTGTTGAAGGGTTCAACCCTATTTGAGATCACCATCTTGTACTTGCTTCAATATCATCTTATATGTCACATTTTTGCGTGAAATTTATAGCCTATGAGTGATCTGTTTTTGAGCATAATGTAAACTTTAAGTGGGCCTATTTTGAGCCCCTCTTCAACATTGAAGAAGGGATCAACCTTTTTTGGGTCCCCTATCTTGCACTTACTTCATAATCTCTCCTATTTACCGTAAATTTGCATGATTTGTTTGGCCTATATGAAAATTGTTTTGGAGCATGTCATGAACTGTGAGTAAGCTTATTTTGTGTCCCTCTAAAACATTGTAGAAGGGATCAACCCTGTTGGGGGCCTCCATGTTGTACCTACCATTATACCCCTCTTTGGCACCCATTTTTGCATGCTTTTTTTAGGCTTATCTAGCTTCTGTTTTGGGCCATCATAAGAACTGGAATGGGTCATATTTTGACCCCTTGGACATATTTCATTAAGGGTCCTTGCCTGTTTTATGAATGTTTGGCCTACTTCATGTTATACCCTCTTGTGGCCTATTTCTTGCATGGCATTTTTAGCATGTTTTTATACTGATTTGGGGGATGTCATCTAATGTAAATGTTCATATTTTTAGTCCCTCATCAGTGTTTTAGAAGGTTATTTTTCCATTTTGGCTTTTCATATACCACTTGCTTCATAAGCTCCCTTGTGGAGCCATTCTTGTATGCCATTTTAGCCCTACTTGTGATTGCTATTTGGCCATGTTTTGTACTGTAAAAATGTGAGTTTTGGGGCTTCCTTGCTTCTGCCTTTTCATGTCATGTATCAATTATGCATGTATGGTATAGTCAGAGCCATTTTATGCATTGAAATCCATGTTTCGGGATCATTTCATACATCGGGTATTATTTCGCCTCATTTCGGGGCTGTTTTGCCCCTCATTTTGTCACTGATTTTTGCATGTTTGCATATCATATTCCATGTCTTTGCCATGTCTCATTAGAGTGGCATTTCGATGCCCGAGGGTCCGTTCTCGGTTTGCGTGCCCGCGGACACGCACTTCGAGGTGTCTCATTTTCATCTCGGCTTCTTATGTGAGTGTGGCTGAGGCTCACCCATGTTAGTGTAAGTCCATTTGGCATTCTGTATGCCATTTTAGTCTCATTGCATCGTGTATGCCATTGCCTCGGTTTGCGTGCCCGTGTGCACGCATTTCGAGGCATCTCATTTTCATCCATCGGCTTCTTATGTGAGTGTGGCTGAGGCTCACCCATGTTAGTATAAGTCCATTTTGCATTCTGTATGCCATTTTAGTCTCATTGCATCGTGTATGCCATTGCCTCGGTTTGCGTGCCCGTGTGCACGCATTTCGAAGCATCTCATTTTCATCCATCGGCTTCTTATGTGAGTGTGGCTGAGGCTCTCTCATGTTAGTGTAAGCCCATATTTCATTGTTTATGCCATTTTAGTCTCATTGCATTGCGTATGCCATTTTCTCGATTTGCGTGCTCGTGTGCACGCATTTCGAGGCACTTCACTTTTATCTGACGGCTTCTTATGTGAGTGTGGCTGAGGTCCACTCATGTTAGTGTAAGTCCAATTGCATTGCGTATGCCATTTTATGCCTTAGGATCATTTTCTCGGTTTGCGTGCCCGTGTGCACGCATTTCGAGACATCTCATTTTCATAGCATTGTGTATGTTAGGATTGTATCTTAGTTGCATTTCATACATATCATGCATATTGCATTGTGTTCGGGATAGGAGTTAGCGAGCACGAAGCGAGTGCGTTTCAGACTCGAGTGACTAATGGGTCTCAATTCCCCGATCATAAGCGATCTGATTATCCATGATGGAGTTAGGTCTAGTTGTATTTCCATGTGCATTCATTCTATATTGAATTGTGCAATTCGGCTCCTCGGCCATCATGCATCGATATGCGTGATTAGTGGCACGAGGATCGAGGTATACATATATTTGTGAAATACATTGCTATGCCCCTTTCCTGCTCTCTGTTGCAGCAAAAATGAAGAATCAGCAACTTTTCAGAGTCCGACACGCATTTCGAGATACATTGCAAACAGAGGCTAATTTGGGCATCCCAGTGGATTTCTGTGCAAAACAGCCCAAAACATGCATTACTTCGTTATCTGGAGCGGAGTCAAGGCAGTCCCTGCTTGCATGCCAGTTTACAGTTTTTCTTATTTAATTTGATAATTAATTAGAAATTTGTATATTATTCGGACTGTAATATTCGGACTGTATTATTCTTTTATTCGGACTGTATTATTTATTCAGACCCTCTGTGCGAGGGCATATTGTAATAAGTGTGGGTGAGTGTGATGTATGTCTTCCAACCCCACGTCTTTCTTCCCTTTTACTTACCCGCTTATGATGGTTAGATTAAGGCATATTTCAATTAGCATACAGTATGATAGCATGTTTGCATTCATTCATCTGTTTTGCACGCACCGGGCTCGGCGCATCATACAAACTGCATTTGTATTTCAATTCCAAATTGAATACGTGTTAGTTGTAGCATTCCATATGCCATGTTTAGAATAGCCAAGCCTGATATAGTTTGCATCTTTGCATGTGTTGCACTAGGCAATCCTGTATATTTAGGATCATGCATGATTTATAATGAGCTTCTGTTTTGGCTTGGAGTACTCGGTGAGTTTTATGCTTTAGCATCCTTGCATGCGTGTGAGTGACTGCCATGAATAGCATGCTTACCATGAGGCTATGTACTTATGTGATATAACTGCCTTGAATGCCTGTGGGTGGAAGTTGAGTTACTTGGATTGGAATAATTCATCAAATGTTTGTTTTGAAGCCCACTAGATAGTGGCAAAATCATGTTTTCTAAGCCCACCCGAGGGTGGCAAATCCACGTCTTAGCCTACCTGCGGGTAGCACCATCAAACCATTTTCAAACAAACAAACATGAAATGTTTTGTTCCAATTCAGGCGACTCAGTCTATACTTGTATGCTGTGCGCATCACATAATAAATCTAGGCTAATAACCGGAATAAGGACACACAATGTTTTCAAAAATCAGATATCATGGTTAGTAGAGGCCGGTCTTTGGCCAAGGCGTGGAATGCTCACAAAGTGACCTTCCCCAATCGTACCCAAGTTCCCGAGCCGAGGCAACTTTGGTGATGACGGACACGTGGCCTTTGGCACCGAGTCAGGGTTTCCTAAATTTCCCATTAAAAAAACATTTAGGTGGCGACTCTGTATCTGGCAAAGCAGTCCATGTTTGGCACTTCTTTTCAAAAAATCTGTTTTCAAAATCGATTTGCCGGATTTGGACTCTTTGGTTCAAGATTAAGAACCGTGACATTTGAGTCCTTGAACTGTAGTGACCCCAATATGAACGGAACGGGACTTAACCCTCCTGGGGCGTTCGGGGACGTCTACAGAGGTCATCTGGAAATACACAAGCTGTGTGTCGAAGAAGAGAAATTAAAGTGCCTGATGGAGGCCGTCCATGGAGGAGAGTACGGGGCGCACATGAACGGAGTTCTGCTAGCCCAGCAGATTCTCAGACAAGGTTACTACTGGTCCACCATGGAGGAGGATTGTATTTGTTTTGTTCGGTGATGCCACAAATGCCAAATTCATGCCAATCGCATGAATATCCTGCCATCGAAACTGTACAACATGACTTCGCCATGGCCTTTCTCAGTTTGGGGAATTGATGTTATTGGTGCATTCACGCCAAAAGGATCAAACGAGCATGAGTTTATTTTGGTAGCAATCGACTACTTCACGAAATGGGTAGAGGCCCAGTCCTACTCTATGCTAAAAGTGTTGCATATGGCTAAGTTCATCAATAACAACATCATATGTCGGTATGGGGTGCCCACTAAGATTATCTCCGATAATGGGACACACTTCAAGAAAGGGGTGATAGACTTGCTTGAGAAATATGACGTGGCTTTCTATAAGTCATCGACTTACAGGCCGCAAACTAATGGAGCTATTGAAGCTGCCAACAAGAATATCAAGAACATCTTGTAGAAAATGGTTGAGACCTACATGGACTGGCTAGATAAATTTCCATTTTCACTCTAGGGCTACAGAATTTCGATTCGGACGTCTGCAAGGGCAACTCCTTATTCTCTCGTCTACATGATGGAAGCCATTTTGCCAATTGAAATAGAAGTCCCGTTGCTGCGAGTTATGGCTGAGTGTCAGATAGCAGAGGTGGACTAGCAACAGAGCAGATTTGAGAAGTTAATGCTATTTGATGAGAGAAGGCTGAAAGCATTGTATCATGTTCAGGGCTACCAGCACAGAATTGCCAGGGCTTTTAATAAGAAAGTTAAATCCTAGAATCTCAAAGAATGAGACATGGTGCTGAAAGACAACTAAGCTCCCATTCATGACCTTAGGGACAAGTTTAGACCCAATTGGACTGGTTCTTACATCATCAAAGCTATCTGGTCAAGTAGAGCGGTTATTCTCATGGACTTAGATGGCCTGGAATTTTCACAATCGATCAACATGGACAAGTTGAAGAAATATTATCCCTGAGAGGCTCACTAGGCTGAAAACCCGAAAGGGTGACCTAGGCAAAAGTTAGAGCATGAAAAATTAGAAATAAAGAAAAATTAAGCTCGCAAGGTTGAAAACCCTAAAGGGCGACTTTGACAAAAGTTAGATCGCCAAAAGAGAGAGTTAATACTCAAGTGAACCTAAATCGAACTACGTAAGGCCTGATTCCCATCTGTGAGATACGTAGGCAACTTCATCTCGAAGTTCACCCGTAACCATCTCCAACTCAACTGTCCTGTCCTTTTTTTTTTATTAAGTCATCTTTGTCCATTATCTGTTAGTTCGGTTGTGATCTTCATTCTAGGAAGAAAAACTGGTTATAATGCAGAGCAGTAATGGTTTTCAATTAGGGGCATTTATGATATTTTGATTCGGGGTTGTACATCTTGAGGATTTATTTCGTGCATGTCAAGTGGTGATCCTTTTCGAAAATGGTTTTAGAAAGTTTTAATAAAAGTATATTTTGTTCAAAATTTTACCGTTTACAATGTAGACCATTTTTTAACCAAAAGAAAAAAATTTAGTGCTCACAACTTTATTCAACACAAAGTTCTTCAACTCTCTAATACAAACCAAAGTTGCTTTTATATCATAAAACTTGAAAAAAAAGGTCAAAGCAATAAACTATGAGCATAGGTGAGTCAGGTGCTCCTGCGTCCTCTACTCGTGCTTGCGGAAACTTTTGGAGCCAAAATAGGCCCGGCTTGTTCCTTATCCTCGAGCCGAGCCGAGCCAAGCCAAGCCAAGCCAAGCACTCGCTAGAAAGGGCATAACTGAAACTAGGGACGGGGGTCAGAAGTTCCCCTATCCTCCAGGCAGTGAGGTACCTAGCCAAGTGTGAAGCGCGAATCAGGAATGAAGCCGGGTATTCTATCCCCTCCTCTGGGCGGGTCTGATCATGCCCGAACTGGCGTCTGAACCGAAAAGGAAAACAGAACACGCAATGCGTAAGGCCGATCAATTGTATGCCAAGCTACCGAGCCATGCTGTAACTCATCTCGATCAAATTAAGCCAGGGGTAATGCCAAGCTATGTCGGTTGCAGACCTACTACACATCCAGTTGCACCACCCTTTGTTGGGAAAATCCACTAGCTGGTGGCGGAAGAAATAAGCTTGAGCTGAGTACTCAGGACAAGAGTCCATTACTTTCAGCTTATCCATAAGCCATACTTACGAAGAGATGAAAAAAAAAGACAGATTAAAGAATAGAGAGATATATGCTGCGAGAAAAGTAAAAAACGGCCTTGAAGAGAAAATTTGAGCATGAGTGCCGAGTGATGTGAGAAATACATATGAGAAAGGGTGGGAAACAATACCTAAAGAAGTAGCAGACTCACTGCGAATCTGGTAGTCTCTCGCCGATGAAAGGCATCCAAGCCCATCAAGGTTTTGGCCAGCGCCAAACTAATGCAACTCTTACTTTCTTTCAGACCTTGGGCCATTTCAATCAACCGAATACTAGTTTTGCCGAAATTAGGGGCAAGAAAGATATGTGCAAGAATGCATAAACAGAGGGCATGTTGTCAGAAACCTCGCCAGAGAAGGTCACCTTTGTCACTGATGTTGAAAAATTGATGAATCAAGCTGGGTATATCTAGCTCTCTGTTGTGGGTCAAAGATCGAGCTTCGTGCAAAGTGAGCCCACACATTCGTTCCAAAGCTTAGGCATGGCCAAAATGGGGCTGAGGCATGATTTCCTCATCATGCCGGGTTTCCATCAATGCCTAAAATTCTTCAATAGTCGGGCACATTTCTTGTGTTCCAAAGTGAAATACATACGTAGTTGGGTCTCGACATCGGGCCGCGACATGGAGGAACGGAAAGTAAAGTGGAGTATGGCTCGACAAAAAAAGTGCATTTATGCCGAAACCCCGAAAATTTTCCTTTTCCGTGCCGTCTAAAGTAGCTATCCAATCCATGAGCTTCTTGGCAAGGAATATCTCCATTTGTGGAAGAAATAGCAGTAAAATGAGGTTCTGGAGAAGAAATCATGAAGGAGAACCTTTTGTAGAAGATAAGGCTGTGAGTAGAAGCCAACTGTCAACAATCTGGAGGTTTCTCACACATATGGCCAGCAGGCCACTAATGGTGGCCGACAGGCCACCTCTTCTAGCAGCTCTCCTTTCTAGCCTAGCGTCTACCCATGTACTGGGCAGTGTTGAAAACATGTGTTTTGTCTCGATCTTTGTGTTTTGAGGCCTTGTTTTAAGTCTTTTGGTTTAGCAAGTGTTTATATTTCTATTCGAGTTGTTTTTGCTCTATTTATCGAGTTGTATTTTATATTTTGTATTTTAGTAGTTGGTTGGCTCATTACTCGATTAAGAACATTGTTTCAATCAAGCGCTCTCTTGGCAAATTCGATTCCATGTCCATTTCATACAAATATGGTGCTCATGATGCAAAAATAACAGCACTTTTCATAAAAACTATGAGGTTTTATTCCAATCATTTTTTTACAAAAGAGGAGCACAAATTTCAAAAGCAAAAAAATAAAACCTATTTGAAGCTATACATGTGCTAATGCTACTAAACAAAAAGAAACTAAGCAAAAAGTACAAAAGAAAATCGACGCAAGTCACCTCAGGCTCAAGAGGTCCTCTTCCTCAGAAGGAACTCGGAGGCACTGTCTTCATCAGCACCACTATCAGAATTAGACTCTGAACCAGAGCCGGTATCATCCCTACTCCTTGCCTCAAAGCCCGCCTCGGTGTCACCTCAGCTCTTGGACCCCAAGCCAGCATCATCATCTCCACTCTCGGATGACTCAGAATGTCAACTCACTGCCTCCTCAGAGTCACTAGTCTCAGTATCATCATCGCTCAAAATGGGCTCTAAGGGACTGTTCTGGCCTCAAGTGCCCCTATCCTTGCCTCGACCACGGTTCATGTCTCGGCCACGAACTAGGGCCTGTATCTCTCTCTCCTCCCTGCTGTTGGGGGAGGTACTGCCGGTACTGGTGCTGCTGCTGCTGTTGCCACTAATGCCCTCGGTGTAGATGGAATCTGGATAAAAATAGTTATCAATATATCAGCTACAATGTGTGTATCAAATACATGCATAGTATGCAGAATAAGTGTCATGTAGAAATCAAATACAGTATGAGTACAGTGTGCGAGTACAGTGTGCCAATGCAGTGTATCAGTGCAGTTTGGGAAAGACTACAGTTGAAATGACGATGTATTAGTGGAAATATGATAGCGTGATGCACAACAGAGTCAATAATGAAATGCATGTTGAACTGAAGAAAATTACCTGGATACCGTGAAGACCAAGCAACATCTCCCTCCTCTGCACCATGCCCATCAGAGAAGTGACCAGCTCGAGGAGGCTCTTTGTACACTCTATAGGTGCCTGCAAGTGTATTTTGGATGATCAATGTCTGGGATAAACATATCTAAAATGGAAGTGTGAGGTGCAAATTGTAAAGTATGGTCCATACTTGAGATGTGCCTCGGACTCTGACATACTCGTGCCCTGCCTCTGCCGACTTGATCGGAATCTGGTAAGTAGTCCCAGCTGGCTGCCAAAATGTGAACGTAGTGGGAAGCTTCGGCCAACGAGTAGTCTACTCAACGGGGGGAGTCCCTCTAGTATGGGCCCTAGTCGCCCGAGTCGCCTCACCCGCCACAGGAGCCCCTGCTCCCTCGCTTGCATGGGCACCCATCAAAAGAGGCATAAGATGGGTCTGAATGAATGTCGTGTAGTCGCCTCTCATCTGAAGAAGTCAGCATCTAGGCCTACCTTGAACTGTACGACTTTGTCAACTAGTAGACTATCTACTGTCCTTATAGACGCCGGGAGTGGCATCAGAACGACTAAATCAAGCAAGCCCACGGTCTGGCATACAAATCGCTTGCTCAAAAACCAAGCCCGGCAAACTGGGCTCTTTAGTAGAAACTGGAAGTGAGATGTACCCCAAGCTCCCGTATACTGGTCTCTCACCCCAGCCGGCATCGTCGGCCAGGGTTGCCACGTGATCTACAAACAGAGAATGTACAGGTTGTTAGTTGTCGTCAATTGCCAAAGTGTGAATCAGAGCAGTATTAAATCAAAAATGACTATGAGTTTTGAGTTACCTCGTCGACAACCACTGTATCGAAGTAACGGTAGAAGAAGACAAAGGTCTCACGACTCTAACGTTGGCACTGACTGTCGTTCAGTCGTGAGTAAGGGACGATAAAGGAGATCTCCTCCATAGGCTCTGTAGCGAGAACTAGAAAATATGCGTAAACCCACAACTGTAAGGAAACAACAGCGATGTTATCAATAGTGCCAACAGATATAGAAAGTGCAAAGCAAGAAGTACAAAGCATCAACAAATATGGAAAGTGCAAAGCAGAAAGCACAGAACATCAACAGATATAGAAAGTGCAAAGCAAAAAGCACAAGTGTTGAACAGATGCAAAACAAAAAATGTGAAGTATAAAGTATAAGTGCAAAAACGGAAGTGAAGAGCATACCTCTCGGGCTTGCCAGTAGCCTCCGACCTGTTTTCTCCCTTATGCGAAAAGTGGAGCTCATGTAACCGTAAAGGGTGGCAAGGCTAGCTCCGCCTCAGTCGTAGAATCGAACCCGGGATAGGGCCACTAGGGCGCTCAGCAGGTATAAACCCATGGTGTTCCACTTGTTCAAAAACAAGGTGGTACTGAAGACAAACATTAGGAAGCCCCGGGCATACTGCTTCATCTCCTCTGGTGCCTCAGGCTCACTCCCGCGGAACTGATTGGCAAACCAACTGTATCTCACCATGGCCGGTCGGTATAGTGGTGGGCGTGCCCCCAGCAGGTAGATCCAAGCGGCCTCCCACTCACCCATATTTGTGTCAAAGGGGATCGAATCAGACCCTACTCCCAAGCCTATGATCATAGTGAAGTCGTACGGAGTCATTGTCATATCCCCAACAGTAGAGAAGTGGAAGGAGTTGGTGGTGTCCCACCGCCTCTCCACCAACGCTTCGAGAAGGGGATGGCTCGCTATGACGCGTGACAGTCCGGAGCAAAAAAGGCAGAATCTAGCCTTATCGATGATGTCGTGAACCCTATCAGGGAGCTTATCGTACCAGTTCCTAGCCATCGTCGCTCCATACCCCTTGTAGGCACGGGAGTCTTCCTGTGGCAGAGAGAAAAAGTGAATCAGGCAGTGATAAAAGAGTAATCAGATGAAAGGCAGCGTAAGAAATGCAGTTAAAGGAAAGGCAAGAATGCATGAAAATAGAGTTCATACCTCAGTAGAGTTGGAAGAAAGGTGGGAGTCCAGCTCCCTTAATAGGAGCTCCTCTGGTATACCACGAACAAAGTCACTGAAACGCCTGATGTCTCCAGGCGGTAACATGTGTGTACAGGGATGATATGTCGCCGGATCGAAGGGCCGCACTCTCAGTGGTAATGGCTCTAGCTCGAACTCTGGCGTGAACTCCGCCTCAAGGTCAACCTCAATGTTCTCTACCACCCCGCTGGCCTCAGTGGCTGTTGGCTCCTCTACCTCGACTTTAGGTGAAAACACAGGTGGAACCTCGGGAGGAGCTCCGTCGTGAGGCATATCGTCTGCCATCTGGAAAATGGGTGAAAAAGTGAAGAAAAATGTAGAAAATAAGAAAAACTTAGAAAAAGTCAACCCTATGAGAGAGAAAACGGGAGAAAAAGTCAAAACTCGAGAAAGTTCACAAAACCTGAGAGAAACTCGAGGGAAACAAGCCTAAAGTGGTGAAAATCCAAGAAAAAGCGACAAAATCAAAATCTGATTGGTTCAAAATGTAGAGAATCAAGAGGGTTTTACGAAAAAAGTTTGCGTGGGGCGTTGGAAAGCGTATGTAAAGCACAAAACTAGAGAGAAGAAGAACCTACAGAAAGAGGGAAAGCTATTTCGGATGTTTGGGTGTGAGGAAATGAAGTGTCTTGATGTATATTTAAAGACCCATGAGCAAAAAGTCCAAACTGCCCCAAACTGCCACGAGTGGCTGGCAAGGTTTTCTGGTGGCCGACAGTTTCTCTTGGTGGCTAGTGTCTCTCAGTTGGGTGCTAGTGTTGTTCTGTGCTTTTGCTTCTTGAGCAGTGCATGGAAGGTTCTGTTTTGGGAGCTTGCAGCTGCGTTTCGGTGTGTGAACGTGTCCCACTTGCCACTATGAACGAGGTATATCCTTTTTAAGCATGTTGCAATGCCTCCGAGAGGTAAATTGGAGGTTGTCATCGAATATCGTTTTTATTTGTTTTGTCAAAATACATATTTGTTCTCTTCTGTTGCATAGAACATGCATTTTCATATACACTTATATCACATTCGTGCCTTACATCGCTCATGATTCATGCATAGAATGTGTACTCGTATGTGCTTTCTAGTCTTGCATAGAATATGCTTTCAATAGCTGCATCCGTTGGTTTTCTATCACTGTGGTGATTTGTAATCTTGTTCACTTTGTGCATCTATTGCACACGTTCATTTTGTGCATCTATCGCACTTGTTCATTTTGTGCATCTATCCCACACATTCATTCCTTTGTGTTTTATCTCAGAACGCGTGAAGTGCGAGCCCAAACGGTTTCTCTTGTATCTTAAGACGCGTGAAGCGTGAGCCCGAGTAGTTTCTCCTGTATCTCAAGACGTGTGAAGTGTGGCCCTGGGTGTGTTTTATCTCGGGATGTGTGAAGCGTGGCCCTGGTTGTGTTTTATCTCGGGATGTGTAAAGCGCAAGTGCGAGCCCAAGCGGTTTCTTTTGTATCTCAGGACGTGTAAAGTGCAGCCTTGAATGTGTTTTATCTCGGGATGCATGAAGCGCAAGCCCAGGCGGTTTCTCTTGTATCTCAGGATGCGTGAAGCGCGGCCCTGGGCATGTTTTATCTCAGAATATAAAAAACGTGAGCCCAAGCAGTTCTCCTTCTATCTCGAGATGCGTGAAACGTGACCCCAAGTAGTTTTCATTTCTGTTTCTCAAGACGTGTGAAGCGCAGCTCTAAGCAGTGTTTTCTTTCCTCGGCTCACTTTTTGGTGTGGTTAGAGTGTGTTTTATATCTTTTTGCATGGAACCTGTGTTGGTCTTCAGTTTGAAGTTGCTCGTTCATATGTTGTTTTCTTGTTATTATTTGTTGTATTTGTTATTTCTTAGTGCATCACATTACATGATCATGAATTTTCAAAATAGCCGGCTTCGCGAAGCGTGTGATTCCAGCTTTCAAAGTTTTCTTTGTGCATATCATTTGGATCTTGCCCCAGAACTATGCTGGTTTGATTCTTTGCAAAGGGATACGTAGGCAGTCTGTGGGCGCAACCATTTATTTTTGTCTTGATTGTTTGTCCAAGTCTTACAGCCTTGTCAAAATGGGTCGTCTTCGAGTTTTGACATTCACTCATGTCATTTCATGACTCCGAGTTCTGTCAAAGAGGGGCAACTGTAGACATCCCATTTTTGACAGCCCTTACGACTTAGATGTTACCATTTGCACACCCAATGATGAATGTGTGTATACTTGTTAAGTGCTCGGAAGTCCTCAGCAGAATGCCACAACTTTGACCCTTTTGAACCCTACACACCTCTTACCTCCTTTTGGACCAAAACTAGAGTTTTTTAAGCTTGCAACCTCTTATGGCCTGCTAGCCTCTTCTATTGGCTGTCGGCCACTGATTCTATTTGCCGGCCATCGGTAGTGGCCTGCTGGCTACCATTAGTGGCCTACCGGCCACAAGTGTGTTTTGCAGATATTTTTCTACCAGTTGTGCCAGTTGTTGGCACAGATGCATGTATCATCTTACACGTATATGTATTGACATTTCTGAGGAAGTTGCATGGTTTTCTATATATAGGAGGCCTTTCCTTCCATTTCTAAGGTTAGAAAATTTTGGAGCAAAATATTTTCTCTCTCTTACAAATTTCTTACACCTTTGCCTATACACTCTTAACCAAATCTCTCCATCTTTGAGCTGAGATATCTTTGAGCCTATCTTAAGCTCTTGAGGGTGTGCAAATGTGGTTTTGTTGTTTGAAAGTGATCTCCTCTTCAAGAGGTATAAAGCTTTGCTTCTCTACTTACTTTTATCACTCTTTTTTTTACTATTTTCCCACTGTTTTTGGATTGTATAAACTCTGTATTTTTTGGCTAAAACTTGTGGTTTTAGGCCAATAAGGGTTGAGGGGTGGTTCACCCTTCTTTACACCTTGCTTTCAAGGCCTTTACCCTTGTATTTCCCACTGTTACACTATCTTTTTTTGAGCTTTTAAACACTGATTTTTAGAGTTATTTTAGTGACTAAAATGTTGTTTTGAAGTCCAAAATTGGAGGAGTTAGCCTCCCCTCCTTGTGTCTTGCTTACTAGTTTAACATGCTCCATGTTTTGGCTTATTGTTCTAGTTATTTTTGTCTTAATTCCAGCATGTTTTAAGACTTATTTAGCACTGTTCTAGGACTATTTTTAAGTGTTCATTACATTTGAGCCTTGTATTGCATGCTTGTAGTGTAATTGTCCTCATAGGTTTGGTGGTTTAGGCCTTAACCACCGTCCTATTTGAGTTGATAGCATTTATTTCATGCTTTCCTTACTTGTGATCACCTTTAATCACCTCTACAACCTCCCCCATTTCTTGGCTTTTGCTTTACTTTGAGAGTTGTTTAAAACCTATTGTTCTTTTAAGCTTGATATTGAGGTTGTCATGCTTAATGGTTTAATCCCTTTAGGGATTCATTATCAACGGCATAACATCTCTCTCATGCCTTAAGCCAACTCTTGGTTTGACACTTCTCTCCTTTAGAGAACTTAAACTCACTTTTGGACTTAATTGATTAAAGAATTGAAAGGTAACTAAAATGGAGTAATAAAATTGGTGACTAAAGAAGGGCAAGATGATAATTTGATTTGGGTTCAATCGGACGTTAATTAAACCCTTGAGTCTTAAGTCGTTTCATACTCATGAGTGATGCAACCGACTCAAGGTTTATTGTCAACTGCTTTCCTTGATCATTCATGGTAGGGAGGTGGTTTTGAGAGTCTTGTTTTCTTGCATTCATTGAACTTGCACACTTTGTTCATAAACCATCATGCAATGAAATTGCATCCGTTGATGGTTTGTGAATCAAATTTTGTCACTCATTTGAGCTGCTGTTTGATGATAAGGAGGGGTAAGTTGTGCAAACAACCCTTGAAAATACGCTGTATTGTGCACTATTTGCTCTCTGTTGTAGTAGAAAGAACCAGACAACAGTGGCCGGCAGGCCACCTCCAGTGGATGGCATGCCATCATTTGGGGTCAGCAAGCCACCACTTCTAGCCTGCCGGCCACCATTACAAAATCCAGCAGTGACTTGTTGAAACAGAACAGAGTTGGTTCTAAGGTGGAAATCAGTGCAAGTGTTCTACTGTGCAATAGAGACATCTAGCAACAAGAATAGTGGCTTTTTCGAGTGGAAAGTCCGTGCATGCATGAACATTCCTCGCTTCCTGAGGCAGAGTAGTTAAAGTAGTTTGCTTAACACTTCTCTTATATTGTATTCATGTAATTAGTTGGTTTTGATTTGTAATTAATTAATTAGCTATTTCGGTCAGTTAGTTAGTTTGTTGTAATAATTAATTAGCTAGCTTAGCTAATTTATTTATTTGGATTTGTAATAGTTAATTAATTATCTTAGCTTTAATTAGTTAGCTAGTTTATTCATTCGGACCCTCCTGTGTGAGAGCACAATGTTGTAATAATGTGTATGTCTTCCAACCCCACGTCTTTCTCCATTTTATTTACTTGCTTATGATAGTTAGATTAGGGCATAATGTTTTGTTTAGCATTCTCCATGTTTGCATCCACTTGTCTTGCATGCATCGAGGCTCGGTTCATCATTCTAACTTGCATTGTCAGTTAAACATTCTTTTTCTTTGAATATGTGCTTAGACCACATGCTATCAAATTGACTCATATGCTATATTAGTACTCGAGCTTAGTAATTGCATATTGCAAGTGTTGCATTAGCCATGTTGCCTAGTTAGGATCATGCATTTTTATAACTCTTTCATCTTTTTGGCTTGGAGTACTAGGTGAGCCTTTACTCGCTTTAGCATATCGCATGCGTGTGATTGTTGCCATGTTTAGCATGCTTGCCATGAGGCTAAATGCTTAAATGATAAACTACTTGAATGCTTGTGGATGAAGGCTAATTGCTTAAATTGGAATAATTTGAGTAATGTTTATATATGATCACTTTTTCAAGTGGTACATATTCGAAATAATTTTAAAAAACAAACATGAATCAAGTGTTCCAATTTCTGCAAATTAGTCTATACTTGTGTGTGTATGTATCACATAGTAATACTAGCCTAATGAACAGAACAAAAGCATATAATGTAGATAAGATTCATATCATGATTAGTAGAGGCCGATCTTTGATCGGGCGAGCAAGGGTGCTCAATTCATGACCTTCTCCTCTCGTACCTAACTTCTCGAGCCAAGACAATCTTGGTGATGACGAACACGTGGCCTTTTGCATGAGTCATGGGTTTCCTAAATTTTTCAAAAATATTTAGGTGGTGACTTTGTATCTAGCAAAGCAGTCCATTTTTGGCAATTTGATTCAAAATCGATTTTCCAACAGATTTGCCAAATTTAGACTTTTTGGTATTTATCTATTTCACATTGCAATTGTGAGATCACATTCAGAACCATGGGAGTTCGATATTGTATGACTTATTAGTCTTCCAAAATGGGGCACGAAAAGTCGAGCTACAGGTATATATATATCATGAGCTCAATATAGTTGCAGACTCTACCTTATTTATCGTTCTCTATAAGAAGGAACATTTGTTGACTACTTACCAAAGCCTGATTCAAAGTCTACAAGTGCAACCTAAAATGATTCAATTTCCATTATTTCAACCTCTAAATAGACATAACAAAATTAGCAAAATACAAGAAGAATTTTCACATACCTTTTTCTTTACCACAAACCGTGTACTCAGTTTTGAGTTATGAGATTGATAATTAAAAAAATTCTGGAAAAATCATCACACAAATTGCTAGTAGTTTGAACAAAGACCATTTTATAGAAAATAGAGTACCAAAATGGCCAATATAAAAGATTGAACTCAGCATTCAAAACTCGTACAAAAAATCATAAACCCACTAAAAAAAACCAAGAGTTCAAAAGGATTTATGTGAATTAAACCCAACAAAATTAATCATAAACCCATCAAAATTAATAATAAACCCATAAAAAATACCAAAATACTCTCACCCATATTAGTTTTAAATCCATTAAAAACACAAAAACAAAAGGATACAAATATAAATAGAAAGAGTTCTTTGATACTTACCTTTTGCCGATTAGGAACTTGATGGATTTGTTGGGTGATTGATTTGTGTATTTGCTTTGGCAATTTCTTCTGATTGTGAATCTAATCATGCTTTACACCGTCTTAATTTACAAACAAAAGAAACCCTAATTTTTTTGGTGAATTAGAGAAGACTGCAATTTACAAAATATAGAGTCTCAGAGAAGGTTTCAGATATAGAGAAACGGAGAATAGGAGATCAATCGAAGAATGAAAGGAAAAAAGTAGATACTATTGCTATTGAAGATCAATGAACATCAATTAGATGAAATCCTCACTAAGTAGTTGCCGATTGCCAATGTCTCTAGGTCCCTGGCGATCATTAACATCGACGCTCTCCACAGTCAACGTCGCTGCTTATCATGCCTCTCGCCATTCATTGTCTTTAAAGTTCAAAGAGATAAGAGAGAAGAGATGGAGATGAGATGAGGGTTCTCATTTCTTCTTCTCTACCTTTCCAAAACTGTAGATACATTTATATATACCTGCTCTCTCTCTCTCTCTCTCTCTCTCTCACAATCTCCAAGTATTGATTTGCAGAATTAAACATAGTGTATAGAAAGAGGAGATGGAAATTTTTAATATTTTTGGGTGAAAGTTTCATATTTTCTATTTGGCGCTAATTAATTTTCATTTTGGCGCTTTACTTTTTCGGTCACATATTTCATAGCTGCAATTGCTTGCTGTGTAAAATAAACTATGTTCAACAACTGGCACACATTGGCCGTGTAAATTTGATATATTTACAGGATGCCTTCTTCATGTCATAGGAAGTGTCATTATTTACAACGAACAAAGAATGTTGTAAATAAGTCATCACTATTAGCATCAACGGGCATGACAAACAAACATGTCGTTATTAAGATATTATTTACGACATGCAAAAAAAAAAAAAAAGTCGTACAAGTGAAAAACTATGGCTTGCATTTATTGTATGTCATTGATGTGATGCCGTAAAAACACAGCTTTGTTGTAATGAAAGTTTTTGACTTCTTTTGTTTGTCAACTTGTGGAATATTTTTGTTTGATATTTGGTGGATGATTTTGAGCTTATGGGAGACACTTTTTCAACCAAAAGCAAGTTATTTGTCTGAAGGGAATGGTTGTCAAAAGCATGGATGACCATAGCCGAAATCATTGAAGAAAAGAAAAAGCAAACAAAACAAAAGTCTTAAAAAAACAGCTGAGCAGCATGCATGGTCACGCCCACGACCTTAATATTCGCACCCGCTATTTGAAACTTGAAAAATGACAACTCCCAGTAGTTTTGTTTGCATCTCGCAAAGGAGTCTTGCTCCCACAATAGACATAGTTGCATCTGCGACCTAGAGGACCGTGGCCACAAGGTACTGTTGGCCTTAGCCTATTTAAAGCAAGCTTAGCTGAAATGTTTGGTATCTCTCGGATAATTTTCTAAGTGCTCTCTCCGAAACTCTTCTAAATATTTCCCATCTTGTGAGAGAACATTTTTGTGAGTGAGATACATTTTTGTAAAGAGATTTTAAGAGATTCATTTTTGTAAGAGAGAAAATATTTTGAGAGAGTTTATTTTTTAGAGAGAACTTGCAGTGAGGATTATTTGTATCTCTCAATTGCTTGATGATTCATAGTCTCTAGGAGCTTCAAGATAATCATCAAGCCTTTTGTATAAGTTCTTCACCTCTTCAAAAAAAGAACCTTCTTGGTGGATTCCAAGATTGTAGATTTTAGTGGATTCCAGAATCAATAGCGTCGTGGTGATTCAACAACCGTGGCGAATATCCAGTGGAGATCATGAAGGTACTTGTAGAATGAGCAAAGACGTGTGCTAGTAACTAGACTCGTGTTACTTGGATTGGCCTTTGTAAGATATTTGTTGTACTACCTTTCTTGCATAGTAAATATTTCGTCTGGCTGAGGGCCCGTGGTTTTTTTATCACAAGTTGGTGGATTCTAATTATGATTTTTTCACGTAAAAATATCTTATGTCGTGGTTGTTTATTTTTCTCTTACTCTCTCTATATTGATCATGGTTGCATAAATTCTTAATTGGATTGCCTATATCGATATGTTAAATAGGACGCATCTAGATTTTCAAGAAGAGTTTTCCGCATAAATCTAGATTTTTCAATTGGTATTAGAATGGGTCACTCGTACTTTGTTTTTCAAAACTATAGGAATGTGATCTTTTCATGATTATTAATTATGGATTTGATCCAATGAAATATTGTTTCATATAAACCTCCTTTGCTCAATGGAACCAACTATAGTTTTTGGAAAGCTCAAATGAGAGCATATTTAAAATTTATTGATAAAAGAGTTTGGCAATCCGTTGTCACGTGATCACTGTAGAAGGAGAAAGTATTCCAAAACTGGGAGATGATTGGAATATAAATGATCTTACTAATGCAAATTGGAATAGCAAGACTATCAATGCTATTTTTGGCTATACAAGAAGAGTTTCATTGGATTAGTACGTGTGAAATTGTCAAAGAAGCATGGGATATCCTTGAAACTGTTCACGAGGGCACTAACATTGTTAAAACTAGCAAACTTTAAAGGTTCACATCTAATTTTGAAATGATTTTTATGAGAGATGATAAGACCTTTGATGAATTTTATGACAAGCTCAGTGACATTGTTAATTCCTGTTTTGCATTAGGAGAGAATATTCCCGAGCCTAAGGTTGTGGCTAAAATTTTGAGATCATTACCCAATCATTTCCAATCAAAATTACAGCTATTGAAAAAGCTAAAGATATTGATAATTTAAAGCAGGATTAGTTGGTTGGAAACCTACAAACTTATGAGGTAAATATTTTTTTGAAAAATAAACAAAAAGATGCTCTTGCTTTTAAAAGCTCTCATAAGTTTGTTAATTCTCCCAAGGATGGTGATGATTTTGAATCACAAATGATGGCTTTATTTGAAAAGAAGAAAAAGCCTAATTTCAAGTATGCAAGTTCAAGGGAGAGAGGTAATGATGAGCAAAATTTTTCCAACACCGACAAAATGAAAATGATTTTTCAAGAAATACAATGTTATGAATGTCAAGGGCTTGGACATGTTTCAAGTGAATGTCCTTCCAAGAAGAATAGGAGAAAAAAAAAAAAAAAAAAAAAAAAAAAAAGCTCTCAAAATCACATGGGATGATGAGAGCAATTCAGAAAATGAGGAAGGAAATGAAGGTCCAAGTGAGCGTCCTATCATTGCCCTTTGTACAACATCTTCAACACACAATGCCTTGGTTGCAAGTCATGATCCCACTTTTGAAAATGAGGACACTTCTGAAAGTGAGGATGAGGACTTTCAAGTAACTTATGTGAAGATGTACAATGAGTGCCGCAACTTTTCTAGACAAAAGCTAAATCTCATAACAAATTTGAAAGAATGTGAGATGAAGAAAGATAAATTGGAAAAGGAGCTCTTAGAAGCTCAAACAAAAATAAGCTCTCTCACCAATGAAAAGAGCATTTTGATTGATGAACTCTCCATTTGCAAAAATGAGAGAGAGTTTATTCTTGGTGCACATGATGAGCTTAAAAAGAGTTGTGATCTCTTTAAGGAACAAGCTGAAAATTTTGCCAAAATAAGAAAGGAGCTTGAAAACAAGTGTGCCAAAAGGGAACTTGAATTAATTGGTGCCAATGCCACACTCAAGTTGTGGAACACGAGTTCAAAGAATTTAGATGTTGTTATAAATTCACAAAAATTGGCAAGTGACAAGAGTGGTCTTGGCTACTTCAACAATCAAGACTCTAAGCCGGAAGCATCATTTCCAACAATGCAAGCACTCAGGAGGTAAAAGGCCTTGAAAAGGGGAAAGGTAAAATTTCTCCAACTCCTATTTTATCTCATGAAAATTTTTTGAAGAAGAAATTTATACCTGTATGTCATCATTGTGGGGTTAGTGATCATATTAGGCCTCATTGCTTGAATTTGTATAAGGCTAACCATGGCAAGGGTGTAGGTGCTTCTAGACAAGCTTAAAGGCAACAACATATGCACAAACAGTCACAACATAAGCAAAAACGGAATGTTTAACGAGCTAAGCCAGCCACAAGGTATCCAAGGGATGGTAAGCCTATTTTTAGGTGTGATTTTTGTGATAAATTTGGTCATCTTCGCCCTTATGTGCTTAATGGCTCCGTTTTTCCAAATAATCAAAAAGGTGTTAACTTTCCTAAATACTAGCATGTTAAAACTAGAGTTGCTTAGGTGAGGAAAAATGATTTAGTTTGAAGGGTTTTCTGTTTTTGTTGTAAATATTTTTTTGTTTTGTTTTGTTTTTGAGTTCTTAAAAAAAAAAAAAAAAAAAATTATGTGTGTTTCTTATGAGTCTTTTGAGTATTCTAAAGTCTTTCCCCTAACAAAATTTTGCTCTTCTAGATTGCTTGCTTTGAGAAAAAGGAATTTTGTCTCTAAACTCACTCTTGAAAAAACATTGTTTTATTTTGCATGACATGTTCGGTTTGTGTCATTCTCACTTCACTTTGAATACTTGAGGATTGATGAACATGATCTCAGTGTGTACACATTTTTTGGAGGATTAAATGTTTATCCATAGTTATGAGAAATCCTGAACAATGTGTTAATTTTTGTGCCTTAACTCATGCGGATTGACCATTGCCAAGTTCTCAATAGTATGATGATGAGAGATGAGCAAGAAAAATAGTTGCTTTTGCGCAAAGCTCGAGGGAAAGGGCTACATGTAAGAGTATGTTATAGCTATCATTTTTCAGAGGATAAACTTCATGATTTATTGGATTCAGCTACTGCTCTTAGCAATGTGAAAGCCTCATTTGAATTTTTGTTGAAATGAAGAAAAGAAGAAGAAGAAGAACTTGAAAAGCATTTATAAAGAAGAGAGGAGGTTATGAAAGTCTGATTAATGCTCTCTCTAAAATCATATGTATTTTGAAAAACTCGAGGTTTGACTTTCAAAAATAGTGGCTCAATTTTTGGTACAAAATGTTTTAAATTTGAACTCTACATGACATTGTTAAACATTGTATTCTCTCATTTCACACAACACACTACCTTTGTATGGGATTTATGTTTACCGGTATCCAACAGTTTTCGAGTGAGTGTCTCTTTACACTTGTTGAACATTTTCAGTTTTGATAAACTTTGTTTTTCAATGTTTGAGAATTGAGTAAAAATTTTCTGAGTCTTGTGATCAGTATTATTTTGTTTTGTGTTTTTTTTCCTTATCAATTCCGGACAAAAAGGGAGAGAAAAATTGGTCTTGTGTTTAGGGGGAGAGAAAAAGTTTTTGTATGAAAATGGTTTTGTGCTGAAGGGGAGAGTTGTGCAAGTGCTTTATGTGTTCTATTTTGTTGTGTGTGCTACCCATTTTTGTGCAGGGGATTATTTTGTGTTTTACCACAGAATTGCCAGAAGGGGAGATTGTTAGAATTTTCAATCCTAATTTCATGCATTAGAATGTGAGTTAGCAATCTCGTTTCAAAGACAAAATTGTGTTTTTCTGTTTATTCATTTCTATCTTTGTTGCTTGAATTTTGTGTAGGAATGTTTTATGTAGTTTTGTCCTAGCATTGCCAAAGGAGGAGATCGTTAGGATTTTTAATCCTAATCTTTGTTGCATGTGATTTGGTGTGAGAACCCTCATTTAATTATTCTTAGAAGAAAATAAATAAATAAATAAATTGATTTTATTCAGGGTCTGTCTGAAATATATATTAGTATATAAGTTAGTTTTAAATTAATTCAATAATAATAATTTTGTGAGTATTCAATATTTATTGTTTATAATTTATTTTAACAAGGATTCAACATATTAATTATTCTTACTAAAAACCTTAGTTAATTAATTTTAAAAAACCCACACAAATATAAAAAAAGAAAAAGAAAAAAAAATCAAAACTCGGTGGCAGTGTGGGTGATCAATCACCCAACACTTGTATGTATGCATGTTATTATAGGGAGTAGGCTCAATTATATCTCTTGGAATTGGAAAATTTGATGAGACTTGATAGAATGATGATAGAGAGAGAGAGAGAGAGAGAGAGAGAGTGAGTGAAGATGAACTCAAACACATATGTATATGTGTACATGTTTACATTCTTCTGATCAGAGAAGAGAAAATAAAATAATTAATTCTATGAGCTAGCTAAGCTAAGTAAGGAGAAAAAGAAGAGTAGAAGATTAAGGAAGTTATAATTTCATCACCCCATTTCAATCACACTACTTGGTAAGAAAACCCTCTCAACCCTCTCATTCTTTTCAATTGTTAAAATTTTAGATTTGTGTTCATAGCTAAAATTTTAGATAAAATCTTGTTCATAGTTGTATGTAAATTGTGGTTTGTATATTAAATATTTGAATGTTATTTTTATATTAGTAGCCTTAAAATCATGATATAATTGTGGAATTATGTCACGACTCATTCCCCGTACCCAAGGGTTAAGTATCGTGATGGCCAATAACTGAAGTTATCTACGGCCAATTCTTGAACAAATAATAAACGCGAGTGGAAATAATTTTTAAATGAGGGTACCAATATAATCATCAGAACTTCTATTTTTATAACAAAATTTATTGACCAAAAAGGGCAATCTTTACATATGAAGAATAGAATTATAAATACTATAAAAGTGCTATGTGTATCTATTCCTCAGCCTCGCGTCTAAGACTCTCCAAAAACTATTTTTGAATTGCATTGTTTCTTGAAAAGTGGTAAACAGCTATAAGCACATGGCAGAGTGAGAATATTATACTCAAAGCATAATTACCATGGATAAGCTTTAGGCTTAAAATAGATAAAATAGAATGCTTTTCTATTAGAGTAAATAAGTTGCTCATATTATAATAGAAATCATATAATATTATACGAAAATATATAACCATAACCACGGTGCAGAACAGAACAGAGGTCAATGGATTCATGACAATACAGGGGTACGGATTCAAGAGGTGGCTCGTACGAATTTTAGAGGTGGCTCCCATAATAGTATAGCACTTAGCTTTGCATAGCACTTTACTCCGCACAGAACAGAGGTTAATAAATCCATAACAAAAAGAGGGCCATAAGGTGACCAATCAGAAGCCAATAATTTATTTAAGTTTCCCAAGGCATGGGACTCCCGTGGTGGTACTTACAAAACATAATTGTTTATAAAATCATTGTCAAATAATTTCTAAAATTTAAACAAACATATCTATGAGTTTTATTTTAAGCAAATACGGTTCAGAAAATCATCAACGTAATCGAAATATTAATATAATTTATAAAATACAATTGCGTAAAATAAATTATGGTAACTCAAAACATACGTAAAATATATTATGACGACTCAAGCCATAATATAACTCACATTTATGTTAATTCCAACTTTTACTTTTTGTTCACTACAACCCACTAAATACTCCAAACTAAACTTAAAATTTTATTTATATAAAAAAAACTAGAGGCGGAGAGAGAATTAGACAGTTTGGGAAAGATCAAGGTGCCGTTGATGACAGATAGCTATATTTATAGGCGAGAAGCGTGTGGAGAGAGATGCGTGGGCCAATGTTTTAAAAATTGGACCGATGAGTGAACTAAAAAAATGATCGGGTGGACGGGTCGCCAGTTCAACAGTCAAGTTGAACCGAATCAAGTTGAGCGAATCGACGCGTCATAAATATATTAAAATTATATTTAAATAAAAATATAAGTAATAAAATTATAAATTAAATAATTAAATAATCTTAAATATTTCTCCTAATACTTTTTTTACTAAAAAATATAAATATATATTTTAAAATATTATTAATTTTAATTTTGGAAGAAAAAATCAAATACTCAATATTGCCTCCATATGATTTTAATTCAAATAATTTGATTAAATGAAGAGCAAAAATTTTGGAGGGATATCAAAATTTTAAGTTTTCCACCAATAAATTTGATTGAATCCCACATAGATTTCTTGAGTTTTTTTGAAAGAATTTTTTTTTATATAAATAGATAGAGGCTTTCACAATAATTTCAAACTCTCAATGGGATTCCTCACAAGAGAAGACCTTTGAAAGAGAGTTTTCAATTAAAATTTTCTTATATATATATATATATATATAATAAGAAAGCAAGAAAGAAAAGAAAGAAAGAATAAAAAAAAAACAAAAAAAAAATCAAAAATTTGATTTTATTGAACTATCGCCGGGTCGACCGGTTCGGCAGTTCAACCGTCGGTTTTTTCGATTCTCTCAAAATAAACCAGTTTTTTACTTTGAACGGTTTAGTGGGTGTATCCGAACCAGAACCGCGACCGGTCAACGGTTCAACCGGTCAAATCGGCCAATCTGATCTGGTTTTTAAAACCTTGGTGTGGGCATCAAAACAGCTAAGGGCGCACGTATTTTGTCGTATAGAAAATGTTATATTTCAGTATATTTTGGTCCAAGAAAAATATAATAAAAATATCATAATACTCATAAAATAATATCGAATAATAATATAAAGTTAAAATTATTTTTTTGAAATCGTTTATAATCAAATAATACTAAGATAAAATTTAAAGGACAACTTAAATTTTCGGATTGTTACAAATTAGACTTGCATGTGTAGTTTATGCCATTAAAGAAATGATTGAAAATTTTATTTGGTCTGATTATATGACTCTTAAATCAGCAAGAAAATTGTACGAATTTTTAGACAATTTTATACTCAAAATTTTGAGATGATTTCTTCTACAAAGTTGTTAACAATAATGTCTAGTCCATCCACGAATTTTTGTAACAATTATTCTAGTTTTGTACGAATTTATACAAAATTTTAATTAAATCTGAAACTATAAATAGATTTTACTGTATATTTGAAAAATCATTAAAAATCCCATATTCAACCAAATTTGGTAATTTCTAAATAAAAAATAAAATTTGAGAAGTCTAGTTTCATAATAAATTTTTAGATTATCAAATTAATTTATAAATTTAAGTGTGGAATTAATTTAAGAAAATGTGATAAATCTGTGTCATAAAATTTCTCGAAATTTTATAGAATTATTTATAACTTATTTTTAGGAAATGCTTTCTGGAAAATGACCATAACATGTTTATTGAATATTCTATAGATTTTCACGAATTTTAGAATTGTATAAATAATTTATTTATAATTTTCATTACGAAAAGTATATTCTGAAAATTTCTGGGCATATTGAGAAGGAACCATGATTATAACTTCAATTATTTATTTAGACTAAAATTATATATTGTTCTAGTCTAATTAATTAAATCTTGTAAATTAGTAGCCCATGCATATGTGTGTGATTGTGGTTCATTTTTTAAGTATTGTAGCTTGACTTTTGTCCTGTTTTCGAATACGATAGCCCTATAGTTTGGACTCCCGTGGTTCTGAATCTGATTTCGCAAGTACAATGTGAAACAGATAAACACAAATGAGTCAAAATCTGGAAAATCTTTTAGAAAATCGATTTTGAATAAAAAAAATGCCAAAAATGGACTGCTTTGCCAGATTACAGAGTCGCAACCTAAATATTTTTAAAAATTTAGGAAATCCGAGACTTGTGCCAAAGGCCACTTATCCGTCATCACCAAAGTGTCTCGGCTCGGGAACTTAAATACGAGAGGGGAAGGTCATCAATTGAGCACCCCACTCTCCCGATCAAAGATCGGACTCTACTAATCATGATGTGATTCTTATTTAAATTATATGCTCTTATTCCGATTATTAGACTATTGTTACTATGTGATGTACACAAGTATAGACTGATTTACAAAAATTGGAACACTTTGATTTCATGTTTGTTTTAAAAATTGTTTTGAATATGTACCCCTTGAAAAAATGATTTCATATGTACATTAATCAGATTATCCCAAGTTAAGCAATTAGTCTTCATCCACAGGCATTCAAACAAGTATATCACTTAAGCACTTAGCCTCATGGTAAACATGTTGATATGGCAATAATCGCATGTATGCAATATGTTAAAGCAATAAATGCTCACCTAGTACTCCAAGGCAAGCCAAAAGGAATAAAATAATTAAAAAAATGCATGCTCCTAAACAATGCAATATGACTAATGCAACACATACGAAAATGTAACTAATAGGTTCGATTGTCTAATATGTCATGTGAATCACTTTGATAGCATGTGGTGGCACACATATTCAAGGAAGTAATAAATGACAATGCTGTTAGAATGATGAACCGAACCTTATGCATACAAGACAAATGGATGCAAATCATGGAAAATGCTAAAAGAAACATGATGTTTTACACTATCCATCATAAGAGGGTAAATAAAAAGGAGAAAGACGTAGGGTTGGAAGACATGCACAATATTACAATTTTGCCCTAGTGCAGGAGGGTCCGAATGAATGTCCTAGCTAATTAAGCGAATTAACTAACTATTACAAACCAAATGAAATAATTAACTACACTAACTAATTATTACAAATGAGAGTTGAACTAATTAAGTAATTAACTATTTCACTAGCTACACTAGCTAATTAGTTGCAATACAAAATGAACTAACTAAGCAATTAACTATTACAAGTCCACTACTTTAAGTATTACATACTACTATTAAAATATTATTTTAATGGCGGGCCCCGAGAGGCGAGGGATGGTTCATGCATGGATGCAGCTTTCTACTCGAAAATGCTCTCTATTTTGCTACCAGAATGCTTCTGTTGCACAGTCAGAAAATTGCACTGTTTTTTACCTTAGTCTCTGCTCTATTCTACAAGAAAAATGACACTGCCTAGCTAAAAAAGGTGGCTACCGCCGAAGAAGTGAATCATGTCAGACAAAGAAGGTGGTCAGCCGGCCACTAATGTTTGGTACTGTCTTGCAGCAATAGACATGAAACAGAGCACAAACAGAGTTTTTTCAGGGGATGTTTGTCTACCCTACCTCTCCTTATCATCAAATAGATCAAATGAGGGGTAGGCTCGATTCGCAAACCATCAATCGATGCAAATTCATTGCATGATGGCTTATGAATCAAGGGATACAATTTTGATAAATGACAAGGAAAGACTCATAAACCTCCTCCCTATCATGATATTGATCAAGAGAAGTGGTTGACATTGACTCTTGAACCGTTTTCATCACTAACAAGTATGAAACGACCCAAGCCTCAATGGGGTCAATTAACGTTCGATTGAACCCCAAATCATTTTATTATCTTGTTCCACTTTTACTCCAATTTTATTACCTCTTTTAATTACCTTCCATTCATTAGTCATTTAAGTCCAAAGATGAGCATGAAGTCCACTAAATAGAGAGGAGTGTCAAACAAGAAGTTGTTTTGGGCATGAGAGAGAAGTAATGCCTTGGTAATGAACCTCCAAAGAGATTAAACCATTTAGCATTGAAGGGTCTCTTTCTTAAGCTTAAACGACACTCGGTTGAAACAACTCTTAAAGAAATAAAAAGCCAAGAAATGAAGGAGGTTGCAGAGGTGGTTAGAGGTGAACACAAGTATGAAAAGTATGAAATAAATGCTATCAACTCAAATAGATTGGTGGCTAATGCCTAAACCACCAAACCTATGAGGACAATTACACTATAAGCATGCTATACAAAGCACAAATGAAATAAACACACTAAAATAGTCCTAAAATAGCTAAAAATAGTGCTGAAAATAACATGGAAAAACTTGAGAAGGTTAGCTAAAACAATGGAGAAATTGAGCTAGTAAATAAGCATAAGGAGGGGTGGCTAACCCCTCCATTTTTGAGACTTCAAAACTACATTTTTAGCTTCTGAAAATCTCTAAAAATCAGTTGTAAAAAGTTGGAAAAAAGTTGAGAAAGAAGTGGGAAACACAAGGGAAAAAAGCTTAGGAAGCAAGGTTAGTTGACCCCTCCACCTTTGATATCTTTAAGCCACAAGTTTCAGCCCATAAAAAACAGTTGAAAAATAGTCTAAAAATAGTAGGAAAAGATAAGAAGAAAGCAGTGTAAAGATAGTCAAAGTTATACCTCTTAAAGAGAAGTAACTCTTTTGTTCACAGACCACAAGGTATTCACTCTTAAGGGCTGAGATTTGAGCTCAAGAACCTCAGCAAGAAGAGCCAAATTTTTGGTTTAGGAAGTGTAGAGAGAGAGTATGTAGGTTGCAAGATAGAGAGTGAGAGTGTGTGTTATGCAAGTTTTTGGCCTTTGGTAATTTTTTCTAACTTAATTTCATGAGAGGGGGTCAAGTATATATAGAAAAACATGTTAGGCTCTCAGAAATATCAACATAGAAACAGCTAGTGCAATGCATGCATCTGTGGAGATAATTGGCACAGCTGGCAAAAATCTGGTTTTTTTTTTTACACAAGTGGCTTGCGAGCCACTAAGGGGACGGCTGTACACTCATTTGTGGCCGGCTGACCACCAAGTGACCTGCAGGCCCCTAGATGGTCAGGATTAGTCAGGCTTGAAAAACTGCTATTTTGGTCCAAAACAAGTGGTGCAAGGTTTGTAGGTTTCTAAGGCTCAAAACCAGAACTTTTTGTTGAGGAAATCAAGCGTTTGACAAGCATATAAATTCATCATTGAGTGATCAACCTGAGGCGCCCAAGTCTTAGGAGCGGTCAAAAATGGGCTGAGGCTCAAAACCAAAACTTTCTACTGAGGAAATCAAGCATTTGACAAGAGTATAAATTCATCATCGAGTGATCAACCTGAGGCGCCCAAGTCTTAGGGGCAGTAAAAAATGGAGTGTTTACAAGTATTTAAATTTATCATTCATACTATGGTTTAATTTAACTGTTTAGTATAATTGTGTACATTGGTTGATTATTGTATAACGTATGTGTAATATTTTCGTTGAAAATTTTAATGAAATAGTATAACACTTATGGTGAGTGAACTTTTTGATTATTTGTGATTAATATAAAAATTAACTAAAATGATTAACAACATGTACACAATTAATGATTAAGGGTTAATACCTGTAGTTCAAGGTGAGCCCTGGTTTTTGATAATTTTTACATAATTGTGTCGCGAAATCCTAAAATGGCACGGGACTTATTTGAACCCTTATCAGTATTCGGTTTTGGGATAAGGGTGTATGTGCGGGTAGCACGCAAGGAGGTTATATACTCCTGGCAGACCGTTCCCTTGGGGCAAACCACGGATGCCACGACTTTGATGTATAACTCTTGATGTGGGCATCCGTCGTAGTTCTTGAATATTTGACCAAATTGAGGGTTTTCAAATTAACCGTGGTCATAGCTTAGTGATTGGTAAGAAAATCTCTTTGGTGAAATTTTGAGTGTCACCTAAACTATTAAAATAGTTAAAATTATTTTAATGGTTGTTATATTATCATGCTATTAATTCTGTCATTTTCTTTTAATTGTCATTAATTTGATTATTTTATTTTAAAAAGAATGGTAGGTTGGTTATGTTTTCTTACTATGTTGCAAAAGTCATGGCATATATTTTTATTGCCTTAGCGTTTTATGCCAGATTTTGACGAGGAAGCAATAGAAGCTGAAATTAGAGCTACTGTCAATATAGAACCTTGGCTAACTTGAAGTCATGACTTTAGCAAAATAAAATTTTACTGTCTTATGTATTAGTGATTAAGGATGTTATAATGTTGTTTAATGTTGTATGTGAACTTTTTAAATTTGTTTTTATTAGTGTAGTTAAACTTCTGATTGTGTGAGAATTTAAATTTTCCTATTAAGATGTTAAAATTTTTAATTTAATAAGTTATTTTGCTATTTAAATCCTTATGTTGTTTCGAAAAAAATTTGGGCTGTCACATTTGGCAAATACTGAGACAAAGTTGACAAAATTCTTTCTTAGTTGGTTTTCTTCATTTCTTATCTTCTTAATGTTATAAAATGAATTTTTTTTAGTTTTGGTGGCTTGAAGATAATGGATTGGTAATGTTGGCTACAAGATTTGTTGGTTAAAGTTTTTGGCTCCTTCTGTTTGTCAGCTTGTGGAATATCTTTGTTTGATATTTGATGGATGATTTTAAGATTGTGAGAGATGCTCTTTTTGAGCCAAAAGCAAGTTGTTTGTCTAAAGGGAATGGTTATCAAAAGCATGGGTGACCATAGCCGAAATCATTGAAGAAAAGAAGAAGCAAACAAAACAAAAGTCTTAAAAAAACAGTTGAGAAGCATGCATGGTTGCGCCCGCGACCTTAATATTCGCTCCCGCTATTTGAAACTTGAAAAATGGCAACTCCCAGTAGTTTTGTCTGTATCTCACGAAGGAGTTTCGCTCCCACAATAGACATAGTCGTGCCTGCAACCTAGAGGACCACGACCACGAGGTACTGTTGGCTCAGGCCTCTTTAAATCAAGCTCAACTGAAATGTTTGGCATCTCTTGGATAATTTTCTAAGTGCTCTCTCCAAAACTCTTCTGAATATTTCCTATATTGTGAGAGAACATTTTTATGAGTGAGATACATTTTTGTAGAGAGATTTTGAGAGATTCATTTTTGTAAGAGAGAAAATATTTTGGGAGACTTTATTTTTTAGAGAGAACTTGTAGTGAGGATTATTTATATCTCTCAGTTGCTTGATGATTCATAGTCTCTAGGAGCTTCAAGACAATCATCAAATAAGTTCTTCACCTTTTCAAAAAGTGAACCTTCTTGATGGATTCCAAGATTGTAGATTTCGGTGGATTCAGAAATCAATGGCATCGTGGCAATTCGACAACCGTAGCGGATATCCAGTGGAGATCGTGGAGGTACTTGTAGAGTGAGCAAAGATGTGTGCCGGTGAGTGGACTCGTGTTGCTTGGATTGGCCTTCGTAAGATATCTCTTATACTACCTTTCTTGCATAATGGATATTTTGTCTAGCCGAGGGCCCATGATTTTTTATCATAAGTTTGTGAATTCTAATTGTGATTTTTTCACATAAAAATATCTTGTGTTGTAGTTGTTTATTTTCTCTTACTCTCTCTACATTGATCATAATTGCATGAAATTTTAATTAAATTACCTATATCGATAATCACATTAAACGAAATTGTTGGCTACATATTTTGTACAAGCCAATTACAATTCGACGCGTGGCGAAATAAGGGTAATATAGGAAGACTATTCAGGTCCTCAATCCTGATCGTACACGTGACAGTTAGTATTGGTTATTAAAAGATCTGAGTAGCAGCGGATCAACAAAGGGATACAAAGTGACGTGGCTCCAACGGTTACTCGCATTTCAGATTCAAATTTAGAAGGGAAGCTTAACTGCAAGTAATGGCGTAATGGAGCTAATATTGAGGCAACATGGTCGATGATCATGGAGGAGCTGTTCAACGGTTGGAAGTGCAATTCGATGGTCACCCTTGAGCAGTATAAATAGTAAAGAAGACCCCAGAAAAACCCCGAACTCAGATCATACAAACCAGTCTTACTTTACATATTTTCTTTTCCAGTTTTACATTTCCTGTTCTTTAAATTCCTGCTCTTTACATTCCTGTACTTCAAATTCCTGCACTGCACTTCATTCATAGGAGTAGTTTCAAGTAGATTATTGCTGTAAACCTCTACGAGGCTGAGTTTGGATCATTGTAAGTTTTCATTCTAATGAAATACTTCAATTGCTCTTCATTTAACTTTTATTTTGCTTAATTTCTCCTAAGTCAAGCCACCAGTAAAAGTCCTCTTCATTAAGGCTGAAAGAACTAAAACATAATCATCTGATAATTGGTTGGCAATTAACATTTCTGTAAGGACTGATTGATCCTTGCTGGCACGCTCGCATTTACAAAAATACCCTTCGAAAGCCAAAAAGCCAACATATATTTTTGGCACGCCCGGTGGGACAAATTGAAATGGCTAGACGAAGAAGACAAAGAGAAAATGAACGCTTGGAAGAAGGCGTAGAAGGAGAGGTAGAAATACCTAATCCAGAGGATAATGTGGTAACACATCTTGTGGAAACTCCCATATTATCAAAACCTATGGTCGAACAGACCAGTACTTCAGGACAAGAACCACAAGTTCATAGTATTGGATGAAACCAAGGAATTGGACCATCCACTGTTCCATCTACTCATCCAATAAATCCATGGGATGGCCTAGTAGATGCCATGCGACAACAATTAATGAACACAATGGAAATGTGGGCAACATCCTTTTTGGATCGAATGAATAACCACCAACCAACAAACACAAGACACATCAGGAAGTTTTAAATGTCCCTCAACAAAGATTGGCTAGAGATAAACAGCCTATGCAAGTTAATGGACATTCTAATGGCCAAATTAGTAATCATAACTATGAAAGACCATCACCTTAGTCTTGGTATGAACCCATTTTGAGGCCTATAGCAGGTCAAAATGCCTCAATACTCAACAATGAAGCCATACAAATTGGTGGATCTGGCCCAGTACAAGAAACTGGCATAAGAATGGTCACAAATCCCATATTCGAAGCCATACCTAGTATAAGGGGGTTCACTAATCCCTTATTCGAATTTATACCCGGGGGGTTGGAAGGTTTGCCTACAAATGGAAGGGACACAACACCTATTCCAGCACCTTTCGCAGGTCCTTTCGCAGAACAGGCTCAAAGGGGTTACCCACACCCCCAACAGAAACCTGCACCATAGGAACAACCAGTCCCAAATGTACCACCTTATGGACCAAGAGGACCACAAGCAAAAGTTTGTCCACCAAATCCTATGTTTTTCCCTCCAGTAGTGGTTCAGCAGGCACAAAATATGGTTCCTAGGGACCAAATTACTGATATTGTTAGAGAAATGTGTAGATCGATGGCTCGGGGGGTCCAGACTCCTGTATACAGAAAACCATACCCAGAATGGGTAGATAGGGTACATGAATACCCAAGGGGGTTCAGGATACCAGATTTTACTCTTTTCTATGGGAGTGGAAACCAATCAACAGTAGAGCATATTGCTAGGTTTGCTGCTCAATGCGATGAATTTACTAATCATGACTATATGAAACTAAGATTATTCCCAAATTCTCTAATTGGGGGAGCATTTGTATGGTACATCAACCTTACACCCAGCTCCATTCAAACTTGGCAACAAATGGAAGAGGCATTTCATGCCCAATTCTTCCAATCGGAGCCAGAGGTTTCAATGGCAGACTTGGCAAGATTGAGTCAAAGACCTAAAGAAAAGACTACTCAGTTTATCGCTAGATTTAAAAGGGCTCGAAATAAATGTAGAGTCATCCTGCCAGAGCCAAAATTCGTAAGATTGGCTCAAAATGGCTTAGAGTTCAGGCTTCGAAAGAAGTTTGACTCAACTGAATTCAGAGATTTGGTAGAACTAACCTATAAGGTGTCTAGGTATGAAGCATTACTAGAGGAGGAACAAGATCGAAATAATGCATCGTACAAGACATATTATAGAGATCCTAATTATGAGATCGATGCAGCAAAGATTGTGGGTAAAGAACCTGTGATCTATGAGGTACTAATTCATAAGGATACAACAATTGACCAGCAGTTTAAAAAGAAAGACATTCACAGAAAGCACTCTTTCGATTTAACAAAGGCAGATGACATTTTTGATCATTTGCCTGTGGCCAACTTCCTTAAGTTACCTAAAGGAGTGAAACTACCATCTCCAGATGAACTTAAGGGAAAAGTATATTGTAAATGGCATAACTCTTGGTCTCACTCGACTAAAAACTGCATTGTTTTTCGAGACAGGATCCAAGAACAAATTCAGAAAGGAAGTTTGAAATTCCCAGCCAAAATAGAAAAGGCCATGGGGATCGACAGTAATCCATTTCCAGAAGTTGGAGAGGTGGCAGCCAATGTCATATGTCAGACTTCCAGAACTTGTCCTTGACAGAATTGGAAGAAGTCAATGTATAGATGCATGTTGCTAACCAAACAACCATCAAAAAGGACACCAAAAATCTACCAGTTATTAGACAAGGTTTCTCACACCAGAGGGAACACTCTGATGAAGAATCACTGGATGATGATTCCTTAGAGGCAGCAGTAGTGCAAAGGATGTGTCCCAGATGCAGATTGAGTTATAAATGGTTGAAGGGGCTTCCAATTGATGGGAAGCAATACTACAGGGATATGCAGAGACGCCCTAAACCAACCAATGCTTATAACAAAAGGCCATATTCAGCTAGTGTTAGGCAGCAGCCATTGGTAGTTGAACCAGCAGTCGATAGAATGCATGCTAAAGGCAAGAGGCCCTTGTATGAGTCCAGGCCACCTACTTATTATAGAATGGAGCGCAGTCATTCTGAAAGAAGATTGGAGAAGAGTTCAGGTTATGGGATCAAAGCCAGAGATTGGCCCCCTAGACCAACCTCACGCAGGACAGAAAGTGGCCACCTTTATCGAAGGCATGAATCAAACTCGAAACATGAGGTCAGGACCAAGCAAGTGCCCTCACAGCCAGCTTCGAAGATGGCTTCGAAGGTATAAAGAAGCAGTTCAACATCTGAGTCAGTAAGTTCGTGGGTACCTGGAGTTCCAGATTGGTTTGTGATACAGAACAAACTTAGGGAAGTGCCCACTCAGAGAGATGTTGGAAACCAAGGAAAGATGGTTAAACCTCCTTTGGTGGCTCCGAACAATTGGGTATTGCTTAAACACCCAAAGACGAAGGAACTAGATATGGTCCCAGTCATTTCGAGATCACAAAAGAGAAAGATTCAGCGCAGGTACACTCAGTACCAGAAAGATATGAAAGAAAATGAAGAGAGCTCTTCATTGGTTCAGACAGAAGGAAAGAAGATTCCAAAGTCTGACCATACTCCAAAGACAACTCTACAAAGCAAGGTGGGTTGTAGCAGGGAACAGTTAGCCAAGGTTCATTATGAACTAAAAGCCAGAGAGAAATCTAGCTTGGCAGGATTGGAGAAAGCTCTAATGGAGAGTGATAGTGAGACAGAAGAAGAAATTGGCATAAGCCAAAAGAAAGAAATGGTGGAGGAATAAATGTTCGAAGCCTTCATGGATGAGCAAACATTTTTGGTTGAAAAACCAATTGAGAAAGATCCTTCGAAGGAATCAGTTACCAACGAAGTGCTAGAGTGCAACATGGAGGATGCTTCTGAAGTAACTGAACAAGGTGGCCAAGAGGGGAAACAGGTACAGCCAGCCATCCAATTTGGCTCATTTCCTCCAGTATCAGTCAATATGGAACATATACTGCCTCATGAGTTCCAGGCTGGAGATGAGGACCAAGATGGTCAAGAAATTGATCCTATTCTTGTCTCTAGTGAAGACTCACAAGTGAGTATGGTACAAGATGATTCTGGAATGGCTACCCCAATGGAAACTGAATATGAGAGTGAAGAAGAGGTGAACATTAACCTCTCATATCCTTTTGAGTATCTCTCGAATTCTATGACACAACATGTCAAGCCTTTGTACATCAAGGCTTTCTTCGATGTGATACAATTGAACCGAGTCCTGATAGATAATGGGGCAGCAGTGAATTTACTACCGAAATCTTCATTGAAGAAACTAGGGAAAAAGAATCCTAGGTTAATCCCAACCAGCACAACCATCGCTGACTTTGCTAGAGACAAACAGATGGCTCAGGGAATTCTACCCATCAACCTGAGTGTGGGAACCAGGGACTGCATGACAGCATTCTTCGTAATCGACAGTAATGCTAAATACAATGCTTTACTTGGGAGAGATTGGATTTACACTAACAAATGTGTGCCTTCCTCTTTGCATCAGAAAATTATGATAGCCTTAGGTAATGGAAAGACAGAGGAAATTGATGCAGATCCTCAACCTTTCATAGCCTATGCAGACTTCGCAGAAGCCAAACTGTATATTGAGAGAGTGACACCACTCAGTATACTGAGGAAACCTGATGGCTCAGCCGAAGTGACGGCTGATGAGGAAGTGACACACCTGAAGCACTTAGTCCAGGAAAGTGCTGATGAGGAGGTTGTCGTTAAGGATGACAATGATGCCTGGTTGTAGGTAAAGAAATGAAACACAAGAAGCCAAGTCTTTGGCTCTAATTAAATTCTCAGTATTGGACGTAAATTCAATAGTCCAGAGACTACAAGAGCAAGGGAAAGAAGCCATGATGATTGGCTACAAGCAGGAGCAGTAACAGGCTAGAGTTTTGGCCCTTGACAAATATTGTGCATTGGACATTAAAACAAAAGTTTAGGAGATACAGGAGGAAGAGGCCTTATGGACAGATTTTGTTTATGAGGAGGAGGGTAAGGATGTTGAATTAAAGAACCTAGGAGCAGAACAAAGTAAGAAAATTGCTTCGAAGCCAGAGGGGATCAAAGAAGAAGCTTCAGTAAGTTATCAGATTCTAGACCCCTTAGAAGAAGTAAATTTAGGGGAAGGTTCTATACAACAGCCCACCTATGTAAGTGCTTGTTTGAATGCTTTAGATAGGGACCAGTTGTTGGTTGTTTTGAAGAGGTATAAAGATTGCTTTGCATGGTCTTATAATGAACTACCAGGATTGGAAAGATCATTAGTAGAACATAGGCTCCCTATGAGGCCTAATTTCAAGCCATACAAGCAAAAGCCAAGAAGAATGAGTCCAGAGGTGATTCAGAAAGTTAAGGAAGAAATTCTTAGACTACTCAAGGCAGGCTTTATTAGGACAGCCAGGTATGTTGAGTGGCTAACCAATATTGTGCCTATGGTCAAAAAGAATGGTAAAATAAGGGTATGCATTGATTTCAGAAACTTAAATCTAGCAACTCCAAAAGATGAGTATCTTATGCCTATAGTAGACTTGTTCATAGACAGTTCAGCAGGACATCGAATTTTAGCAATGATGGATGGGCACTCTCATTATAACCAAATCTGCATTGTAGTGGAGGATGTTCACAAGACAGCATTCAGATGTCCTGGGAATATTGGGACCTTTGAATGGGTTAAAATGCCATTTGGCCTAAAGAATGCTGGGGCTACATATCAGAGGGCTATGAACACTATCTTTCATGACCTCATTGGAGGGTATTTAGAGTGTTATATTGATGACATTGTAGTTAAATCCCAATCCATGGAGGAGCATCTGTTTCACTTAGAAGCAGCCTATGGAAGAATGAGAAAGTTCAAATTGAAGTTCAATCCTCTTAAGTGTGCTTTTGGCGTATCATCTGGAAACTTCTTGGGCTATGTGGTACACAAGAAAGGAATACAGATTGACCAGAATAAAGCCAAAGCCATCATTGAAGCCAGACCTCCATCAAGTAAGAAAGAATTACAAAAGTTCCTTGGACAGGTTAATTTTCTTCGAAGATTTATTTCTAACATTGCAGGGAAAACTAAACTTTTTTCTTCCTTATTAAGGCTGAAAGATGAAAAGGAATTTGTGTGGATAGCAGAGCATCAAATTGCTTTCGAAGGTATCAAAGCCTACTTGGCCAACCCTCCAATGCTGATGCCACCAAAGGGTGACAAGCTCTTGAAGTTGTACATTGCTGCAGCAGAAGATTCATTGGGAGCTTTCTTGGCCCAAGATAATGAAGAAGGCAAGGAGCAAGCTGTTTATTACCTTAGTAGGTTTTTAAATTCTTGTGAATGTAAATATTCAGCTGTTGAAAAGCTGTGTCTTGCTTTGTATTTTGCTGCAATGAAATTAAGATACTATCTTTTACCTACAACTGTCTTGGTAATTACAACCACAGATTTGGTTAAGTACATGTTATCTAGACCTATGTTAAGGGGAAGAATTGGCAAGTGGATACTAGCCTTATCAGAATTTCATCTAGAATATATCCCTCAAAGGGCAGTAAAATGGCAAGTTTTAGCCAATTTTCTGACAGACCATCCATCTCAAACAGAGAGCCAAGAGATAATGGAACTTGGTATGGCTAGTGTTGAGCCATGGCAGATGTGGTTCAATGGGTCGAAAGCCAATGGCTTAACTAGAATTGGTATTGTGATTAGGTCTCCACAAGGGGTAGAGACCACACATGGTTTCAGAGTGGATGAAGTTACCTGTTCTAATAACCAAGCTGAATATGAAGCCTTAATAGTGGGACTAGAAATTCTTATTGGATTACAAGTTCATGCAGTTGACATATTTGGAGATTCTCAATTGGTGGTTAACTAAGTGAAAGGGATTTTCAAGTGTCAAAGCATAAGCATTTTACCATACTATGTTGTTGCATTACATCTGCTTTCTCAATTTCAAATAGCAAATGTAACTCATGTTCCAAGATTCTTGAATAATAAAGCTAATGATGTGGCTCAAAAAGCTTTGAACTCCAAGAGAAAGGATAATGCCCAAAGGAACATAAGCCAAACAACATATCAGAAATTGATACCACCTTTGAATAAAAGGAATGTGGTCTTGGAAGTCAATCATAATGACTTGCAAGAACAAGATTGGAGGCATCCAATAATGCAGTACTTGGCTGGTCCATCTTCGAAGGCCAGCAGGAAAATTAAATTGAAGTCTATGCAATATATGATATATGGTAATGCTCTCTATAAAAATGAGAAGATGGCTTATTGCTGGAATGTTTAGGCCCAAAAGAAGCATTAACAGCTATGGCTGCGGTTCATGAAAGCATCTGTGGTGCTCATTAGCCTGGTGTGAAGATGAGATGGTTGCTTCGAAGGCATTTCTACTATTGGCCAACTATCCTTAAAGACTGCATAGAGTATGCAAAGGGTTACCAGGCATGCCAAAAGCATGGCACAATAAGGCATGTGTGTCACAACCCAAACCCACCCCTATAGGTTCGGCACCGTAACCGGCCAGTAATCCGAGGATTACCTACGGCCTCTGAACAGATTAACAAATAGAAAAGGGGCTGTGGAAGCAAATATACAAAATAACAAGGTCCAATGAGCTGTGATGACGTATATGGGACAGGGAAATCTAAAACTTATTTATATACATACACATGCTAGTCAGATACACCAAATATGTACAAAGTATTTACAAAATGTAAGCCCAAGATCTGATGTTACAAAACAGACACACAAACTAGCATGAAGTGCAAAAAACAGCCATGGCGTTAGGCTTTAAGCGGAACCTCCTCGGGAGGTGCAACGGGTGGCTGACCACAACAAAATAGAAGGCCATCAATTCTGGCCCGGGTCCTGTGCTGCCTCACCTACATATATATAGTAAATTGTGACCGAAAGCCCAGTGAATAATAAACAAAGTAAAGGGGTTTCAATGAATGAGTCCATACAGATTTCAGAAATCAATTCATATTGTATCAAAATCATGCTTGATCAGATCGAAATCATAATTCATCTTTTTTCAAATTCATACTTAATCAGATCATATATAGGCAGAAATCACAAGTCATGGTTACATTCACGTGATACATCCATTAGCATAACTAAACAGAACACACAATGCGTAAGGTTATGAATAACCTCCTTAGCTCTCGCGAAGGAACCTCCGGATCCAGGTAACAAGACAGCTAAGCCCCCATGGCGGGCCTCCGGCACGGGCATTAGTGCACAAACAGAACGCATAAAGTGTAACACAACAAAACGCATGAAGCGTAAAGTTCCACGAAGGAACCTCCGATACCAGGTCATGGCTGTAAATCTCACATAGTACTAAGGATGTCACGGATACATGTCAGAAATTGGACAATCATTCATTGTACATAACATATCATTTCATAAAACAGATCTCATTTTGTCACACAGAAAATAAGTACAGTTGAACATATCTTTACTAAGTTATTACTCACAGTGGGTGTTGAAACAGACAGCGAAGCCAAAAGGTCAAACAGAGTGCGGCATGTGACCTACATAACACATAACAGACATATACATGAAACACACGTTCTAGCTTATACAAAACTTTTGTCATTGGTTCTAAGTGTGTTTCTACCCTTGAATTCCCTTATAGAGTCTTAAACATGGCCTTGGAATGCCTAGGATGGAATGAGGATGCAAAAATGCATTTTTAGACACTTTACAAAATTTTCAGAAAACAGGGGTCTCGCTCGAGCGTGGCTTTCTACGCTCAAGCGGACATGCAGACAAAGGGTCTCCGCTCGAGCGTGAATTCCGTCACTCGAGCGGACTATGTGCTACAGTAAAAATGCTGGATGTTCAAAATTTACGCTCGATGGACGCTCGACCCTTGCTCGAGCATAAGACACAAGTCCTCACTCGAGCGGACTGTGAACTCATGCAAAGTACTGGATGCACGCATTTCACGCTCGAGCGTCACTTTGGTCGCTCGAGCGGAAGGCATGATCGCAGAGTGTTCGCTCGAGCGTGGAGTTCCTCGCTCGAGCGTGGGTCTAAAATCTGGAAATTCCATATTGAACTCCAATGCTCAAATCCAACTTGTAACCATTCAAAACTCAACCTCTTGGGCTCAATTTCTGGAAAAACATTTCAAACTAATAGTACAACAAGTTTCAAAAACCAATTTGTAAAATCAATGCCCATGGGTGAGACAATTTGATCACAATTTCAATAAATCACCAAGAACAAAGTTTAAACAAACATGCATGAGTCCAAATTGGATTTCAAAGCTCTAAAACATGATCCAAAGCACAGTTAACCTTAGAATTTTGATGAATTCAAGGACCTTAGTAAAAATATGGCCATGCATGTGAAGATTTGATACCAAACAACTTCAAATAGCATGATATGAGCATGCATGCATAAATTAAGCTTAAATTCAACATGTTAAACCCCTTCCTAACTTTAATCACCAAATTAGCCAAGAACATGCAAGAAGAACTCAAATTCTAGTTCTAGAAAATGAAATCTCTACCGTAAGTTCTCAATTTCAAGTATGTGAGCTCAATCTTGCAATTCTCCTACAATTTTTTCTAGCAATCCTTGTTGAAACCAAGCTCCCCTCACACTCTCTCTCTCTAGCCGTTTGGTCTCACAAGGTGATGAAAACAATGTTCTAAGACTAAGTTCCATGGCTGTCTTAGATAGTAGGCTTCAATGGCACTATTGTAAATAATTGAACTCATAATTTAATGTTATTTAATCTAATTTAAACGCACCGAATCGAATTTTAATGGAACCCACCATAAAATCACATAAAACCTAACTAGTCTAAAACACTACTCAATTTCGGAATCGAGTGCCGATAAGGCTTCCAATTCGCAATTTAAAGTTTAAAACACGAACAGATATTTCAACAACGAACAGATAGAAACACATAATTCATACAATACACATGCAAATTAATTCCAGATTCCCTCGTAATTACTATTAGGCATAATTAAATACCAATTAGCGTTACTCAGGGTCAGGGTTATTACAATGTGCCCATAACTGACCTACATGCAGTAGTGAAGCATTAGCCATTCAGAGGATGGGCCATGGATATGATGGGGAAAATACACCCACCTTCTTCGAAGCATCATTGTTTCATTCTAGTGGCCACTGATTACTTCACTAAGTGGGTCGAAGCTAAGCCATACAAGACTATAAACCAGACTGATGTTATTGGATTTATTAAGGATCTAATCTATAGATTTGGCATCCTACAAACTATAACTGTGGATAATGGGACTGTGTTCGATGGGAAGATGGTGAAGTCCTTTGTGGCAGAATTTGGAATTAGTCTTGCTAATTCCACCCTATATTATGTACAAGCCAATGGTCAAGCTGAATCATCCAATAAGTCCTTGAAGAAAGGAATACAAAAGGTTGTGGAAGACAATCCTAGGGATTGGCATGACTTATTATTGGATGTATTGTGGGCTTATAGAACTTCCCCAAGGTCAAGCATAGGAGTTACTCCTTATGCCTTGGTGTATGGGCATGATGCAGTGTTACCTATGGAAATTAATGTTAAATCATTGAGGGTTAGATGCCAAGACCAGCTAAATCCTGAGCAATACCATCAGAGTATGTGCTTGGAATTAGAAAGCATAGATGAAACTAGAATTTTGGCATTAAATAGTATTCTCTTTCAAAAGAAGAAAGCAGCCAAACATTACAATAAAAAAGTCAAATACATTGGCTTTGATGAAGGTGATTTGGTATGGAAGACAATACTCCCAATAGGAATTAAAAGCCATAAGTTTGGTAAATGGTCTCCTAATTGGGAAGGACCATATCAAATTCATAGAGTCCTGCCTTTTGAGGCATACCATTTGAGAAATTTGAATGGATACATACATCCCAAAAAGATCAATGGCAGATATTTGAAGCCTTATTTCCTAACCATTTGGGAAACACAAGGAGTAGAATAAATGTCAAGCAAAAGAACACGAGCACTCAAATGATAAATCAGAATTTGTTTTTCTTCATAAAGAGTTAAATACATTCTTCCATAAATTGGCCCAAAAATCATTACAATGCCTTAGTTGTTCTTTTAGAACAGACTTCCTATTCTTAAATGAGGGAACCAACTGAATGGCTGTGGTCATTTCTTGCTTTCGATTGGCCAATTCTTGGTTGGTGATCTGCAGTTTGGTGTCAGTTCGGACTAAGGCCTGGTTCATTGCAGATAGCTCCTCTTCAAGTTGAGCTTTCCTCTCCAGCAGCTAAACTCAGAAGTGAGAGACAAAGGAGTGTTGTTCCTTGAGCTCTGAGACTTCAGTATGTACTTAGGAAACAAAACTCTGGTCTCTAGCCAATTTCTCCTCCGCAGCTTTGGCAGCATGGCAAATGTTGATGTAGAAGTCGATAGTAGCTGCTGCCTGGGATAAGTGACTTGAGACATCCATGCCTGACTGTTCAACAACTTTGCAGCACTAGAGGAACCCATCTCTTATTATAGGCCTTTCCAAAGCCTTGAAGGGGAGCCTCGAAAAGGAGATTAACAGTTCCAGGCAGGTGTCTAAGCCCATCAGAGGTGCAGAAGGCTTGCTACTGGAGGAAGAAGAGCTTTCAAGAATTTGTAGCAAGGAGTCGGCCAAAACTAATGGCTCAGTTTCAAAATTGGTTATTGGAGAGGTAGAGGGTACATCGAAGAGACTGGATAGCTTGGCTTCGAAGATGTCTACCTCATCCGTAGACATGAGGGGTGTAGAGAGAGTTGTGGTGGCAGGTATAGAGGACTGCATAGGGATAGAAGAAATGGAAGGAGCATCTTTGGTAGTCTCTATGGTCTTAGCCACCAATGAATCAAGTGAAGAGGGGCTGGAAGTAGGCAAAGGTAATGAACTATGAGTTGGAAAACTACCAGCACCCTCAATTGGGGAATCAGATACCTTCGAAGAAGAGGTAATGGTTAAAATTTCCTTAGAAGGAGAAGAAAGAGCAAGGCTCGGAAAAGAATTGAATGGAGGTAGATCCAAAGATAAGAAAGGAAGATATGGATTTAATCCAAAGGGAAGAGATGCAGGAATGTTTGGCCTCAAAGGGGGTACATCAAATACAGGCCTTGGAAGTGAGAGTAATATCTGAATAGCCCTTACATTTTGCATTTGATCAACTTCAACTGAAATTGAGGGAGTCCTCATTGGAAGTATAGCCTCAGTAGTTGTTGCTGTAAAAAGAAAGAAATGTAATGTCAAGCTTCAACGTCAAAATTTGATAAGGAAAAATAGGAGAAGCATGAAAGAAATTACTTGTTTCAGAAATATTGGCAATGATGGGAGAGCTACGAAGGGAGTAATGTTTGGCAGTTTGTTGCCTTCTTGCAATTTCCCTTTGTAATGTATCAGCAGCAGCAGCTTCATCTCTCAAAAATTGTTGTTGTCATCTCTTCCTAGCCCTCTCAAAGACAATTATGGCCTTAAAATGTTCTTGTTCTACTGCCTTGGCAGCTGCCTCATGGACGGTATCTTCAACCAAGTTAGTAGCAGAAGGAGTCACTTTCTTTCTCTTTTCTATTGCCTCGACAATTGTCTCGGAATCAAAGTCTTCTGTAAAATCAGAAGGAGAGACAGTCATCTTTCTTTTCATTCTTCTCTGTATTGGTATTGTCTGCTCCTTCTCAATCTCCTTCTCAACTTCTTCAATCTGGGATCTAGATTCTGTAGAGATGAGCTCCTCTACCTCTCCCGGCTTGTCTCATCTTGGACTAAGTCAGAAGTAAGGACGATCACTCTTTTCCTTCTTATTAAGGGTGACTCATGCTCTTGATCTGTTTCTTCTTCTTCTTCTGCTTGCACCTCAGTTGTTTTCTTTTCAAGCTCAAGCAGTCTCCTTTTCTTTTGTTGTGGGCTACCTTCACAAAAGAAGAACTAAGGATAAGACTACAACCATTATAGAGAAGGCCAAAGGAAAAGAAACAAAGGTGTATACCTTTCTTCGAAGCAGCCCAAATGACTCTAGGAGGAGTTGAGGGAGCAGGAGTGAGCCTTGCAGAATCAAACAAGTGGAAGAAGTAACAGCTCCAGCTCCTTTGGGCTTGGGCAGATCCAATACCATTAGCAGGTTCTAAGGAGAAACGGCCAAGTATACTTCCATGTTGGTCACCCACCAATTCTGGTACCTCTTCAACAAGGTACCCTGAGGAAGAAAAGGGGTATACTCGAAATTGACCAAGTCATCTATAAATTTGGAAGTTGCCTCTTCTAGCCTAGACCTCCGAACTTGCAGATCCCTCTTAGTGAGACTTAGATTGGTATTGCTGCAGAGAGGTATTGGGACCCCTTGTGTGAAACTAAATTGTCTAGCAAATTGAGCAGGACAATACGGCTTATCTATGCATTTGTAGGCTCTGGGGTTCAAGGTCCCAATAAATAACTCTCTAGGGATCAGAATGGAAGCCCATATATCTTTGTGAGCAGGTGAGGTGCAGGACCTGTCACTTAGGAAATTCCTCAACCAAGATGGACCAATGGTGGGTTCGAAGGGACGGAAACAGAAAATAGAAAGGGAAGCTGGAAGTTGGTGGAAGAAAGAGAAGTAAAAAGCAAAAGTGGAGGGATAAAGTGAAGCATTGGCTAGCCTTATGCCATGAGTAAGAGGGTTTGGCTCAGAAAATTTAAGGCATTTGGATTGTAACTCGGTGAAATAGGCAAAAAGCCAAAGCTGAAGGATCCAGAATGGCCCCCCTTAGTTAGCATCTAAGGGTTTCTCACAGAAGAGGGAACAGACTTTATATACATGGCCTAGAACATATGAGGCTAAGGCCACCCTTTTCTGTAAAACGAAGGCTTTGGCAAGAGGGACAAATTCAGGCATGATTCTCTGAGAGGAGGTACAGAAAAGGAATTTGCAAAGCCAATACAATAAGAAAGAAAAGAATTCCCTATCAATCACAAAGCCCTCTCTTTTATTCTCAGCCTTAGTAAAATCACTATAGGATGAGTTAAGAAAAGGGAGGGAGAAAGGGACTGCTGAGTCAGGGTAATCTGGTCCAAAGGGGGTACCAATTGGGGATAATCCTAGTAGATGGCAAATGTCAAGAACAGTAGGGGCCATCATCTCACATCTAAATTGAAAGAAATTAAAGATAGGATTCCAAAAACACAAGGCAGCAGGAATTAGGAAAGGGTCCTCTGAGATAGTTACCCTGGATAGTCGGAGAGCATCAAGAAGGCAGAGCTCTTGAAGGTCCAGAGTTCTAGCAAGGACAACCCGGTCATACCATTCTTGCCACTCCGGTCTCACCGCGGGCCAGCATCGGTGGGGGCGGTTTATCCTCCAATTCCTCCAGTTAAGACCACCTTCATAAAGAAGACATTGGTTTTCCAGACGTGGATATAAGGCTGGGAGCTCAGTAAGGATCTCTTTGAATATGGGCCCAAGCACGTAATCTTGTTGCACATAGCGACGAGGGATGAAGATTCGTCCATCGATAGCGCTTTTCTCCCCAGCTTTGTACTTCTCACATTCTGCATCAATGATCCTCTTCAGGGTTACAGATGGGCTCGTACGCTCTACGACTGGCACCAAAGAAGAAGCCATTGATAGTACGCGTTTCTAGAAAGTGAAGCTGAGAAAGGAAGTAGAGAGAAGTGGAAGATCGGCAAAGGTAAAAGGGTTTGTGTGTTGAGCGAGCAAATGATTTTAGAACACGAAATAAAAGGATTTCAAAAGCCTTTGTGTTTGGGGGATATATAAACACTTGGTTCGTTAAGCACTAAAAGTACGAAAACGAAGAGTTTCCTTCAAATATTGATAGCATTTGGAGGGAAAAACACAGCCCAGTTGCTGAGGCTAGCTTCGAAGTAAAATATTTGGCTTCGAAACCAGATTTTGGCGCCAAAAGCCAAAAAACAACGGCATCGAAACAAAGAAGTCAGCTTCGAAGCACATTTTCGTACTTAAAAACGTAAGAATACTCAAGTATTTGATTTACTTCGAAGGGGATTAAAAGACCTATCTTAGGTTTCTTTGTGAAAGTAATGTCATTCGAAGTGAAACTTGAGACTCTGTGAGGATGAGAATTGGTGTTCAAAACATAACACACCAGATTTTGACGCTAAAAGTCCAATAACAATGACTTCGAAACTAAGAAGCTGGCTTCGAAGCACATTCTGTACCCAATGGAAGCAAGAATGCTCAAGTATTCGTTTACTTCAAAGGGATTAAAGACCTGTTTTAGGTTTCTCAATGAAAGTGATGTTCTTCGAAGTAAAACTAGAAATCCCTTAGGAATGGAAATTGGCATTCGAAACATCAAAACCAATAGTTGGTTTATATATATTCAGAAAAGTTGTCTTTTCGAACTAAAACAATGCAGCCCCCAAAAGGAGCTTCCATATTTTTGAAAGTCTGGACTGTTGTTCAAGATAAAAAGATCAATTTAAAACTGATTGATCATAATAAATCATTGACCATATGTTAGTTGTGATTGAAACAAGTTTTGAAGAGTAAGATTGTTAAATTCGAAGCATGGATCCTAAATGGAAAAACAACAAAAACTATCTGCTGCATTCCATAAATTGGAAAAATTCATAGTCGTTTTGTTAATATTCATTTAAAACGATTGAATCCAGGTTCGAAGGAAAAGATTGTTCAGTTCAAAGCTTTGAAATTGCTGTTAAAGACAAATGGAGACAAGATCAAACCATATCAAACAAAGAGAAGTCTTAGTGGTGTTAAAGCAAAAACAGTTACATCGAATGGCCATTTTTGGGTACAAACTCAAGCTCATAAAAATAGGGAATGGAATAAATAACAAAATCATGGAATTTAGTCCAACAATGATCAATGACTTTCTGTTCTTTCTTTATTCTGTCCTCTATTTCTTCTAACATTGGCTGCATGAGTTGATGTGCTCTCACTTCGTAAAAGAGCTCTTCAGCTTTTATTTCAAAAGCTGTTTCTCTCAATCCTTGTTCCAATTCATCTATATCCAAATCATCCCAGTATGCAAAATCTTTATTCTTGAAATCATCGAATTCTTCAATAAAGTTTTCTGCTTCGTATTGGGCATGAATTCGGAGGGACGAAAGTTGGTCTAAAGATTGTGTGGTGTTCATAGAGGTCCAATGCCAGTGAAGAAGCAATGGAAGTTGGTCCAAAAACATATGAAGCTCTGCTTGGGCAAGGGGATTGAGGACATGACCCTGAGTTAGAATATCACAAGCCCATAGAAAGTTCTTAAGAGGGACTTCGTCCTCAAGAACATTGAAGGGCAAGTGGGAAAAGGTAGTGAGCAAAAGTTGAGCTTGTTTCCGCTCAGCCGGAGTAGGGGAAGGTGGTGGTTTGTAAGGTGGAAAGACCTTATCCAAGGAGAGAACAAGCCTCAGTTTCTCTATCCAGCAAGGATTTGGCAGAAGAGAAGGTGTGGATGCTTCTATCTCAAGAGGTGGAGCAAGGGTAGAAGGAACAAGGGCATTGACATAATCGAGCCAATCAGAAGAGCAAATCTTCGCCTTTCGAGCTAAGAATGATGGATTGTATCCTTGTGCCTCTTCTGGGCATCGGGCAATATGCACTGTCTTTGTAGGCATGGAAGATGTATACCATGCCACAAGCAGATTCTCCTCCAAACTGCGTCGGTGGTCAGTGGGCACGTAAGGATAGACCACCGAGCTTCACGCATAGGAAGGGAATTCTAAAGGGTCAGTAAACTCAACAAAGTGATGGTTGATTCGTTCCCTTAAATCACAGACCTCGGGTTTGGACCAATTTGTCCAGTCAGAAGCTCCAGAAGAGGAAGAAGTTGCAGCCATATCCTATGCAGAGGGTTGTGAAGGAAAACTTCCCATGTGCATATTTGCAACTTTCTGAATCAAAGGATTGAGAGCAGTTTGTTCGTAGTCTGAGGATAAGTCAGAAAAAGACCTTTCCATGTCCATATTTGTAAGTTTTTTCGAAAGATTAAGGGCAATATGTTTGAAGTCCAAGGGTTGATAATCTGCAATGGCATCCATGACCTGAATATAGAAGGGTGGGTAAAGGTGGCTAATTAATGCATGGAGGTTCTTTCGAGGAAGAACAACATCATCATATGACTCTTCGTGTGCTCAATCAATGGAGGGAATAATTGATTCGGCCATAAAAAGTGTACCAGTATGTTCGAATACTAAGGTGGTGGAAGTGTTCAAAAGATTGAAGGGGAGTTTAATGCAGATGATAAATGACAGTTGCATTGCTGGAAATCATGCACGTTCTAAGACGTGGGAAAAGACTTTGATCCACTAATATCACCAGATATTGGGTATATTAGTGCGGGGGGTAATGTTGGCTACATATTTTGTACGAGCCAATTACAATTCGACGCGTGGCAAAATAAGGGTAATATAGGAAGACTATTCAGGTCCTCGATCCTGATCATACACGTGGCATTTAGTATTGGTTATTAAAAGATCTGAGTAGCAGCGGATCAACAAAGGGATACAAAGTGACGTGGCTCCAACGGTTACTCGCATTTCAGATTCAAATTTAGGAGGGAAGCTTAACTGCAAGTAATGGCGTAATGGAGCTAATATTGGGGCAACATGATCGATGATCATGGAGGAGTAGTTCGACGGTTGGAAGTGCAATTCGATGGTCACCCTTGAGCAGTATAAATAGTAAAGAAGACCCCAGAAAAACCCTGGACTCAGATCATACAAGCCAGTCTTACTTTACATATTTTCTTTTCCAGTTTTACATTTCCTGTTCTTTAAATTCCTGCTCTTTACATTCCTGTACTTCAAATTCCTGCACTGCACTTCATTCATAGGAGTAGTTTCAAGTATATTGTTGCTGTAAACCTCTACGAGGCTGAGTTTGGATCATTGTAAGTTTTCATTCAAATGAAATACTTCAATTGCTCTTCATTTAACTGTTATTTTGCTTAATTTCTCCTAAGTCAAGCCACCAGTAAAAATCCTCTTCATTGAGGCTGAAAGAACTAAAACATAATCGTCTGATAATTGGTTGGCAATTAACATTTCTGTAAAGACTAATTGATCCTTGCTGGCACGCTCGCATTTACAAAAATACCCTTCGAAAGCCAAAAAGCCAACAGAAATACATCTAAATTTTCAAAAAGAGTTTTTCATATAAATGTAGATTTTTCAGTAATGAGTTTGTAGCTTTCAAAGTTTTAATTTCAAGAGTTTATCTGACAACGGTTTGTTATTTGCAGTCAACTTTGGCGGTTTGATCAATGGCTTCCCCCAAAACCAGAAATCAAGAAATTATCACATGGGTGTAGAACAATCATTCACCATAATAATACTAGTATATGCCCGTGCCTAAAGGCACAGTGTAAATAATATTGGGATCGAAATATATTTGTAATTTATATACGGATCATGTTAAAACATGTAGAGTCTGTAACATTTTTTCTTCTTAAAGAACTTTTAATAATTTTTCTTGTATCATACCCTCTACAGAATTCAATTAAAATAACAACTCCCCCTAGTCTTAATGCAAATTAAGGAATAAACATATAAAATTTATAATGTTCATTAAAATTAAAATGGTAAACTAATGTTCTGCAATTATAATAAAATAAAATTAACCAAACAATGCACACCAGCTAGTATTCTACAATTCTAAAAAATTAAAATTGGATACCAAACAATGCACGCCAGTGCTCTGCAATTCTAAAATAATTTAATTAAAACAAAACAACAAACAATGCACACCAACTAATCATCTGTAATTTAAGACCAAACAATAAACAACAAACAATGCACACCAGTGCTTTCCAAATGTGAACGCAAGTTCAAATAGTCTTGTGGGGTGTATTCATTCTGAAGCCCAACCTCCACTAAAGCCTTGTAAACGATCTCATACATCATTTGCATTGTTTTGTTCTGTACAATAAACGAGAGATAATTTCAAAATCAAAAATTAATCCTTCTGAAGTATATACATTGATGGGCAAATTAATAGAATTTTTTGATTTCCCATTGGAAATAAATTAATCCAATGAAAAAAAAAAAAAAAGCAACAAAGTTATCCTTATCTAAAGCTGCCTTTAAAATGCCGAAGTACAATGCTATGCGTTGAAGTCATAATTGGTTCCTACCTGCCAAAATAAAATCCTTTGTGTAGGAGCACCTGTTGGATTGCCTTCTGGCCACATTGAAATAACAATATAAGCTGCAAACCTCTCACGTGCTCTAATTTTCTTAGCAATTTTAAGTGCAATTTCCATGAGAATCAAATTGTTCACACCTGCAACAAGAAAATATGCTCACAATCAGTATTCAGTAAAAGAATTTCAAGCATAGAAGCTCAGGAAAGCATCTATTTATTGTCATATCAAAGGCCACTTCACTCTCAACTAAAACATGATGTAGCAAATCAAAAGAACTACCTAATCCTATTAAACCCTCCACCGTAAGTAAAGACACAGAAAAAATCCTCAACAAGTCTCCTTGTTTGCTACAACCAAGCAAGTTTCACTACCATCACATTGAAAGCTTATGATGTTAGAGAAAGAAGTAACTTCATCAATATGTATAGGTAACTTTATTATTTGTATCCTTAACACTCCCACTCACATGTAACCATGCTCTCATTCATTAACGGATAGAACACTAGTTATCCCAAAAGCTTAAATTGTCAATAAATGAGCCCAATAATGTATGTTATGTTAACACTCAATAAATAGTGTTGAAAAAAAGAAGCATAGTAACGTATCCTCCTCTCATGGCATCCCAATCAGCCCTTTTTTCTTTCATTCTTAGCTAAAACAATAGAGCCCCAATGCAAGGGCAATTGAACCCACAATTATTAAAAAAGCATGAAGTTATCACCCTAATTAATTATTGAATAGATCCTTAGAAAATCAATATTTTATAAGTCATTATTGAACCTCACCTCTGAAATTCATTAGACATTCCACCATAATCTCTTCCATATCCACCTTGATAAATGAGAGCTTGCTCTGCAAAAAGTGGCTCATAGTTTAGCATCCAAAATAATATGCTATAGTCTAGTACTTGCAGGGAAGCAATCGATGAAGCTATGTTGCCATATTAGCCGTCAGTACATCATAATGTGTTCTAAACAGAAACATGTATTGAAACTATAAAAAGCTAGCCTTTTTAAATTAAGCAGTGAATCTAATCAATTCAAATCAAATAGTCCATGTAAATAAAACCCAGTAGCCTAATCGACTATACAGTGCCCGTAATCACTTCAAGTAATTGTCTATATGCCTAAACACTTCATTCGTGACTCCATTGTTTTACTAAATCCTTGGTGAATCTAGCTCAAGAAAACAAATAATTTAAAACACCTCTAATAGGTCAGATTTGTAGATTGCTGGCAATTTGTTTTCTTTAGTTTTTTCTTGATTTGGATTAAAATTTAGCAGAGTGAGGCTACATTACTGAGAGATTTAACTCACATATGAGTTGCAAAATTCCTCTCTAATCCCCCTGCTTTTTCTTTTCTTTTCATTTGCTAGGCTAAGAAAATGCAAATTTAAGGAGGCCAAAGCTAACAGTAAATATCATATCTCTGGCAATGTTAAACATAGGGATGAGATCAAAATCCAATTTGAACCATAAACTTCCTCAACCAGTGATTTAGTAGAAACACCAAATTCAACACTTAAACTGAACATGTTTCATTGTTTAGTGAATCCTACCAAACACAACTTTCCTTTCCTAGAATGCAGCAACAAAGTTCACAAATTCTGAACCACAAAACAACACCCAAAATATTTAAAAGCAAAAAATATCAAAACTTTCTTCTGGGTATTGTAGTAACCAATTGTAAAAACAAAACCCTCTGCTGGGTTGCTAAGATTTCAATGTAACATTAAACTGTACTGTTTCTATGATTGTTCATATGCATATACATACGTGAGTCCAATGAAACACAGCTTTGCTAGTATGCAGCAACAAAATTCACAAATCCTAAACTACAACACCACCCAAAAAAAAAAAATTCAAAACTTTCTTCTGGGTATTGTAGTAACCAATTGTTAAAACAAAACCCTCTAATGGGTTGCTGACATTTCAATGTAACATTCAACTGTTTGTGTGTGTGTCTGTGAGTAAGTGAATCAAATTGGGGATATTATTGAATTGGATTACCATTAGGATCTGGTTCAGGTGAGCTGATCAAAGGGGCGTGAAGAGGAGGGTAATATCGATCAAAAGAAGCAATAGCAGATCGAATTTCATCGACGCTAACTTTAGTTCCAGCCAAGGAAACAGTTGGAATTATAGAACCGACCCTTTCCACGTACTGATACGAACTCCATCTCTCGAAGCTCTGTTTCTCTTCTACTACATCGCTTTTCTTTGTCAATAAGAACCCAAATTTACAAATCAAAACATTGGGGAAAACCAAAATTAAAAGCCTATGAAACTGGAATTTTACCTGAGAGCAATGCCTCCTCCATTGTAGTTTCTTATTCCATATTTCTTCGGAGAGAAAGAGAGATTGAGATTCAATTATGCAATGAAATCGTCATATAAGAGTGTATATATACTTAGTGGAGTCTGTAATCCACTTCTGCGAACCAAATTTCATGCCAAAAGTGACTTCAACTACCCAGTTTTGAGATAATCATTAACCATGCTCAAGTCCACCAAGTATTCTTAAGTTGCATCAATTTTTTCACACCATAATATCTAATATTGCATAACATAAACAAAAATGCCAGATAAAACTTTTTTTTAAGTTTTGGTTGACCCAAAAATAAACTATAGAATTATAACGGTGCAAACCAACCAGTTTAATCTGGGTTGGGTAGTCTTCGGTCTATAGAAGATTCTATCATTTGTGCTTTCAGAAAAAGAAATATAAACATCATGATTTTTGCATGTGAGGGAATAGTTCCTTACCTATGTCTTTATGGGAGCACCAATTATATGAAGACCCTATGAAATATTGATTTTCAATATAGATGCAAAATAAAAGATCTTGACTGTACCAAAATAGGCAAAATACCCAAAATGAAATTCTCAAGTTTAAAGAGAAATGAGGAGATGAAGAGGGGCCAAACTAATTTGTAGAAAAAGTCTTCAAGAAGCATTCAACAAAATTTCAAGTGGTATTTTGAACACAACAATGTGAGATTTTACTGGCAACAATGCACAGGAAAAAAAGAAAAAGAAAAACACAAAAAAAAAAAAGGAAAATAAAAAAGAAACATAACACAAACCCAAAAAAGAAAGAGAAACCCAAACACATACATAATGAAAGATAGAGTTTAATAAACAAAAGCAACTTAATCTAGTCAAAGTCTTCAACAGATGAATTTCACAATACCTCTTTAGATCTTTAGGGCTTTCCTAGAAATCATGAAGTTTTACTTGATTTCAAGCTAATTCAATCCCTTCATGCTTATCAAATTATCTAATACTACGCAAACAAACAAACAAACAAAAATAAGGAAAAAGAATTCATTACATGAAATAGCAAGTTATGAAAAAGTATTAATTTTGTAATCTTAATTATATGTCAAAGTTTCCATAAATTCAGAATTTTTTGCAATCCTCAAAACAATGCTCACTTCCCATCATTTACCTTAGTGTTAAATGATTTTCATAATGAGAGGAGAAGTGAAAAAATGGAAGAATAGGAGGTATGCTCGTCCCTAAAGGCATGATGTAAATAATTATTGAGATCAAAATGTAGTTGAATACAAATGTAATTTCTCGAAAAACATACCAAAAACTAAGACATTGAGAAATAACAACCCCTAGGCACAGGTATATAAATTGTTTTTTAAACACTTCCAACAATTTTCCTGATATCACATATGCTACAGAACTCAATTAAAAATAGCAACCCTTAGGCACAGTTATATATATTTGTTGTTTAATAAAAAAATATTCCGTTTTCATTATTCATTCGTTACAAAATTATACCAACCAAAGCTATTGTACACATATCAATACTTTACAATAAATAAAAAAAGTTACCAAACACCAAATGAAGCATACCAGTCAGTGCTATGCAATTCAGAAAATAGAATTCAAAATTAAATAACAAACAATGCACATCATGAGGACCTCGCCATCTGATTCGGACTCGATTTTGTTGCGGTTCTAATCGAACCAAAGAGTCCAACTCGCAAATCGTTTTGAAGAAAAGCAGATTTTTGAAAAGAAGTACCAAACATGGATTGCTTTGCGGATATGAGTCGCCACCTAAATATTTTAAATGGGAAATTTAGGAAACCCTGACTCGGTGCCGAAAGGCCACGTGTCCGTCATCACCAAAGTTGGTTCGGGAACTTGGGTACGATTAGGGAAGGTCACATCGTGAGCACCCCCTCTCGCCCGGTCAAAGACCGGCCTCTACTAACCATGATATCTGTTTTTGAAAACTTTGTATGCCCTTATTCCGGTTATTAGCCTAGTTTGCTATGTGATGCTCGCAGCAAATAAGTATAGACTGGGCCGTCTGAATTGGAACAAAACATTTCATGTTTATTTATTTGAAAATGGTTTGATGGTGCTACCCTCAGGTAGGCTAAAATGCGGATTTGCCACCCTCGGGTGGGCTTAGAAAACATGATTTTGCCACTATCTAGTGGGCTTAACAAACAGTCGATGAATTGTCCCAATTCAGATAACTCAACCTCCACCCACAGGCATTCAAGGCAGTTATATCACATAAGCAGTTAGCCTCATGGTAAGCATGCTATCATGGCAACACTCATACGCATGCAAGTATGCTAAAGCATAAAACTCACCTAGTACTCCAAGCCAAAACAGAAACTACGTTAGAAATCATGCATGATCCTAAATGTACTGAAATGCCTAATGCAACACATGCAAAATGCAACTATAGTAGGCTCGGCTATTCTAAACATGGCATATGAAATGCTACAACTAACAAGTATTCAACTTTGGAATTGAAATACAATGCAGTTTGTATGATGTGCCGAGCGATGCATGTAAAATGTATGAATGAATGCAAACATGCTATCATCTTCAGATGCTAATTGAAATATGCCCTATATCTAACCATCCAAAGCGGGTAAATAAAAGGGAGAAAGAAATGGGGGTTGGAAGACATACATCACACTCACACACCCTTATTACAGTTGTGCCCTCGCGCAGAGGGTCCGAATAAATAATACAGTCCGAAAATGAAAGAATAATACAGTCCGAAATAAATATACAAATTTCTAATTAATTAACAAATTAATTACAAAAGAAGTAAAACTGGCATGCAAGCCAGGGACTGCCTCGCTTCTGATAGATGATGTATGCTGGGCTGCTTGGCGCGGAAATCCACTGGGATGCCCTGATTAGCCTCTGTTTGTAGTATTTCTCGAAATACGCGCCGAATCTCCGAAAAGTTGCTAAACTCTGAATTTTGCTGCAACAGAGAGCAGGAAAAGGGCACAGCAGTGTATTTCACAAATATATGCATGCCTCGATCCTCGTGCCACCAATCACGCATATCGATGCATGATGGCCGAGGAACCGAATTGCACAATTCAATGTAGGGATGAATGTAGGTGCATGCGATAACAAAAACCCAACTCCATCATGGGTAATCCGGAGTGGCGGTGACTTGGGAATTGAGACCCGTTCAGATTTCGAGTCGGGCGTGCCTCGTTTCCCGTGCGATATGCATGATATGCATGAAATGTAGCTGAGATGTGATATAGCATGCACAATGCCATGAAAATGAGATGCCTCGAAATGCGTGTCCACGCACGCATAACCGGCGATCTTGAATGACATGCGAAATGTAATGATGGACTTATACCAACATGAAGGGGCCTCGGCCACACTCACATAGGATCTTAATGACAGAATGAGGTGCCTCGAAATGCATGCCCAGCGCATAACCGAGGCAATGATGAAATGTAAATCGGATAAAGCAGTGCCTCGAAATCGTGCAGCAGACGCATAAACCGAGGCGTAGCATACGCAATGCAAACCGAATAAAAGCAGAATGTCTCGAAATCGTGCTGCAGACGCATAACCGAAGCGGAGGCATACGCAATGCCAAGCGGATAAAGCAGTGCCTTGAAATGCGTGCACACGGCGCATAAGCGGCGAAGGCATCGCAATGCCAAGCGGATAAAGCGAGTGCCTCGAAATCGTGCACGGGCCCGCAAAAGCGGCGGTAAAATGGAACAGATAAAAGCGAAGTGCCTCGAAATGCGTGCAGCAGCACGTAAACCGAGAGCGACAAAATGAAAATCGGATAAAATCGAAGTGCCTCGAAATGCGTGCCTGGTAGCGCCAAATCAAGGCGATGATGGAAGATGAAAATCGGATAAAGCCGAAGTGCCTCAAACGCGTGCCTGGTAGCGCGCAAATCGAGGCGATGATGAAAGAATGAAAATCGGATAAACCGGAAGTGCCTCGAAGCAGCGTGCCTGCGTAAATCGTCAGGCGATGAAAGAATGAAAATCGGATAAAACCAAAGTGCCTCGAAAGCGCGTGCCGTAGCGCCGCAAATCGAGGCAATGATGAAAGAATGAAAATCGGATAAAACCGAAGTGCCTCAAAGCAGCGTGCCCTGGTAGCGCCGTCAGGCGATGATGAAAGAATGAAAATCGGATGAAAGCAAGTGCCTCCAAACGCGTGCGTGCCTGCACACGCAAACCGAGGCGAAGCTGAAAGATGAAAATCGGATAAAACCGAAGTGCCTCGAAACGCGTGCCCACAGGCACGTAAACCGAGGCGATGATAAAATGAGACGAGATGGCATACGGAATGCAACGATGGGCTTACACCAATATGGGAGAGCCTCAGCTCACTCACATAGGAGGCCGTCGGATAAAAACAAAAGTCGCCTCGAAAGCAGCGTGTCACGCGGACACGAACAATGATGTAGAAGCATGAAAATGAAAATTGGGCTTATGCCAACATGAGATAGCCTCAGCCACGCTCACATAGGCTGCCGGCGGATAAAAATGAAGTGCCTCGAAGTGCGTGCCTATTGGCACGCAAACCGAGGCAATGCAAAAATGATACAAATGGCATGGGAAATGATATGCAAGCATGGAAATGGAATTTCAGCACCTAAATAAAGGGGAAAACAGCCCCGAAACAATTCGAAATGACAACCGAAGCATGCAATCATCCCGAAAGTGTGAAATTAAGCCCCGAAATGGCCTATAGCCATGCCATACATGCAAAATATGATCATGGCAGCAAGAACAGTAGCAAGGCAGTCCAAAATATGGAATTTTTCAGTAACAAACATGGCCAAAATGCAAGCATAGATAGATCAACAATAGCATGCAAAGTTAGTGGCCAAAAGAGGAGTATTGAGACAAGTGATATATGAAAACCCCAAATGGACAAACTTTCTTCTACAACATTGAAGATGAGCTACAAATAGGCACAATTTCAGAAGATGACATCCTCAAAATCAGAATAAAATCATGCTAACAATTCCATGCAAAAATGGAGCTCAAAAGAGGCTATAACAAGAGTCATGCAAAGCAAGCACCAAATGACAAAATTTTCTTCATGAAATATGTAAAGGGGGTCAAAATAAGACCAAAGTCAGTAGGGGTCGAAGTCCCAAAAACAAATAGAAATAGGTCAAAAGTTGCATACAAAAATGGGCACACTTGATGGAATTTGAAGGAAGTGGTGGATACAATGGCCAAATGAAGTTGATCCCTTCTACAATGTTGTAGAGGGGCTCAAAATGAGCACAAAATCAGTAGGGGTCGGACCCCTAAAAACAAAAGGAAATAGGCCTAAACTAGCATGCAAGATAATGGCATAAAAGCTAGGTATTGAAACAAGTATATCATAGAAGCCTCAAACGAAGTTGAGCCCTTCTACAAAGTTGTAGAGGGGCTCAATATGAGCACAAAACCAGTAGGGGTCGGAGCCCCAATTCTCAACCAAATAGAGTATAGAAATGAATCAAGAAAAAGCCCTAAAAGTTGGTTTTGAAGACTTACCCTTGAAGACTTGTCTTTCTTTGATTCTTGGCTTTGATTTGTAGCTTCTCAACCTCTGAAATTCACTTCCTAGCTGCTGGAATGGTAGTAGGGATGGTGAGGCTAGGTGTTGATGAAGAGAAGACCTAGGGACTTAGAAGCTTTTTGAGGTTTTGAGCTATGAAAATGGAGGAATTTGAAGATGATCTCTTGAGACAATTTTTCCCAACCTTGAAGAAGGAGAGGGAGGGCCCTTCAAATAGACAAGAAATAGGGTGTAAAATGGGAGGGAAAGCACCCAATCTGTCCCTCGAAATATCCGGATGCCGGGATATGTTGGAAAATATCCAGGACAGTGGACAGTGAAAGCAAGAATTGATCGGCGGTGGTTCTGCAAGGTGGCCGCCAGCCACCCCCATGGCGGCCACCACCCTACATGGCCGGCCAGTGAAAAAAAAGTTTTGAATTAGTGGCCGACCACCAACTTTTAGGGTCCTCCAAGGTCTCAGAGAACAAGGATCCAAGGTTGGAATTTGGCAACACCGAAGGAGCCACAACATAGAGCTTGAAGGAGGCTCAAAATGAAACTCAAATTTTACGGCCGACCACCAACTTTTAGGGTCCTCCAAGATGTGTAGAACAAGGTTCTAGGGTGGAAATTGCAACACTGGCAAGGAGCCACAACATAGAGCTTGAATGAGAGGCCCAAAAATGAAACCACAATTTACGGCCGACCACCAACCCTTAGGGTCCTCCTAGATGCCCTCATCACAGATATGTAGCTTTGGTTGGGAGAAAATACCCTAGGGTGTTCAACATTGGCGGAAGTGAAAACGGGCTCGGGAGGAACCGTTATCTGGGATAATTGGCTTCTCCCCGGTGATCTTCACGGTGTTGAAAGCAGAGGTACACCGCCAAGTTTGAACAAAACCAATGAGAAATGAGCGTTCGGGGCCAAAAGCAGTAATTCGGGATCCGAAAATGAGTCAAGCTGGTGCTTAAGTGGTATTCAGCGAAGTGGGTATCTGCGACCCAGTGTCCCTCGGAATGACAAAACAGAGGTCCTCTGCCAAAAATCGGAGAAACCGATGCAAAATGAATGCTCGGGACCAAAAGCAAGGCGGTTTGGGTCCGAAACCGATTCTGAGCACGAAAGTGGCATCTGACCCGCAAGTGGGCATCGGGGCCCAGGGTTCCTCGAAATGTTAAGCAGGTCTCATAAAACCGGAGAAAGCGGATCACGAAATGAATGCTCGTGGCCCAAATCACGCGATTCGGGGTCCGAAAATGGGTCGCCGAACGGAGTGGTGTTCGCTGCGAAGTGGGCATCGAGGCCCAGTGTTCCTCGGAACATTAAAAGCAGTCTCCGCCAAAAACCGGAGAAGTCGGAGATGGTTAGGCGGTCGAGCCGAGGCACACAAATCGGCAACCGCCAAGAACCCTCGAAATGGGCAAAATGGCCTCTGACCATGAAAAAGCAACCCACGACCATCGAGAGATAATCTCTGGGATCACTCCCTTCCCTCAGGGAAAAGCAGAGAAAATCAACTGGTTATAACCGAGACAAGGTAGAGAAGATGGTTCTAAGTCCGGAGGCGTAAGCACGCATGACTATGAGACTTCAACGAAAGCACACAACATCACCGAGCGCTCAAGCCAGGACGCTCGAGTCTTAAGGTCGGTCAAAAATGGGGTGTCTCTGATTGCCCCTCTTTGAGAACTCGAAAGTCAAGAAGTGGCGGGAGTGAATGTCAAAGCCGAGACGACCCATTTTGACAAGTCAAGACTTAGACAATCATACAAGATAAACAGAGATATGTGCCCTTGAGCAAAATGGGGCAAAATGCAAATGATAGGCACGCAGACGGTGATCATGCAAATCAAAGAAGTGTAATGAGGCAAGTATTCGCAAATAGATGCAACAGCTTTTAAGCAAGAATGCAAAGCGACAAAATGCGACTACATTTCATGCGGTTAGGAATGCGGAGAATCATTCAATTCTCGTCGCGTCTCACCTGGAGAAGATACGATACTGCGCGATTAAATGCAGTCGCACCAGCCTCAAATGAACCGTACATACAATATCGTGCCTGCAAAAGGGAGAAATCTAACAAGAACAATATGCTAACAACATACATTTAATGCGATTCCTATGATTCGAAAAGTTTGACACACACGGTGCCGATGAATGAATGCAACATAACGCGAGAAAAGATAATGCGCGACAACGCATGTTTAAGCATAGAAGTATGGCACATCAAGCAAACACGCATGACGATGCAAAACATTCATGAGAATGCAAATCATGAACCAAACAATGTAAGACGAGCATAAATCAGGATGCCCATTCGACATGAAATGACGAGTCGGAAAACGCGTACTCCGGCGACGGCAACTCGATCGCGGCCTCTGATTTACATTCCGGAGAGGTCACAACATGTTTAAAAAGGATACACTCCGATTTTGATGAATAATGATGAGACACATGTCAGAAATTGCAGTTAAAGTTTCAGCGGAGCAATTCGCGCCAGAAAGTGTACTTTTCTTCAACTTTTTGGTCCGGAGCTCGATTTTCCTCAAAATTTGCAGAGAGGTAGGGGAGGGAGGGGGGAAGGTGGTCGGCCAGCCCTTTGCCCTAGGAGAGGCCATCGGCCAGGGCCAAAAAGTACAGGGGCCGGCCAGCCAGGTTAGGTGGCCGTAGGCCACCGCCTAAGCGAGGGCAAAATGGTCATTTTGGCATTTTCTATATATACACACCTCCATTGCCTCCGAAATCACACCCAAAGTTGCAAAACTTCTTCCTCTTGCTCTCCTAGCCACTTTCTCTTTCAGATCTGCATTTTATCCGGGTCCCTCGGCCTCCACGAAGTTGTTTTGAAATCTTTTGATTTAAGCACTTTGAAGCGACTAAATTTTGACTTTGGGACTTCTCTTCTCATTTTCACCGCTTGAGGTAATTTTGTCTCAATACTTGGAAAATTTTTCCGGGAGTTGACTTTTGGTTGACTTTTCATTTCCCGAGAGTTGACTTTTGTTGACTTTTTCCAATTTTGGCTCATTTTGCTCATTTTTGCTCCTTTTTGCAGATTTCTCGATATGGCAGGCCATTTCCCTCACGGCGGAGGTTTTCTGGTGCGGAGATGATTATGATCTTATGACACTACCCAGGGTCGCTTCTTTCCTTCGTCGTTATGCTCGGTGCATGAAGGCTTCCATGAGCCACTTCTCGTCATTTTACCGCAATCAACGATGGGGCACCCGTGGATCTTCTTCTACGAGAGCCGGAACAGCACCTCTCCTACGATGCAGAGGTATTTCACCTTATTCTCTGTATTTCTCGTGCATTTCATTCTCCTGTCATGCTTAGACACAGTTCAACTTCGACATGAAACTTGCACCTGAGCATGTAATTTAAACACTTTCATGAACACACAGCATACTTGAATAATTGTGGCGCCGGTGCACATTAGATAGAAATTGAACACAGCTCAAACATTGCTTCATCGAAGACACAATCAAAGTCGAAAATGAGCACACACGGACATCTTGACTAAGAGTAGAACACACAGTCCCAAAACTCAGATTTTACGAACCGCGGCCAGTTGAAGCGAACACACGGCCCATTGATTGAGTAGAACACCTGACCCTAAACTTTGATGCCTGAACACCGGCCAGTTCAAGCGAACACACACCCATCGATTGAGTAGAACACACCCTAAACTTTGAAGCGAACACATTGCCCTTGATTTGAAGTAGAACACACATCCCAAACTTGAAGCGAACACATTGCCAGATTTGAAGTAGAACACCAGTCCCAAACTTGAAGCGAACACACAGCTGATTTGAAGTAGAACACATCCCAAACTTGAAGCGAACACACGGCCTTGATTGAGTAGAACACACCCCAAACTTGAAGCGAACACATTAATGATTGAGTAGAACGCAGATCCCAAACTTGAAGCGAACACATTACCTTGATTGAGTAGAACACACGATCCCAAACTTGAAGCGAACACACAGCTTGATTGAGTAGAACACAGTCCCAAACTTAGGCGAACACACATTGCTTGATTTGAAGTAGAACACACAGTCCCAAATTTGAAGCGAACACACAGCCCACGGATTTGAAATAGAACACACAGTCCCAAACTTGAAGCGAACACACAGCCCACTGATTTGAAGTAGAACGCGCAGTCCCAAACCTGAAGCGAACACACACCTTGATTGGAAGTAGAACACAGTCCCAAACTTGAAGCGAACACACAACCAGCGATTTGAAGTAGAACACGCAGATCCCAAACTTGAAGCGAACACATTGCTTGATTGAGTAGAACACAGTCCCAAACTCGAAGCGAACACACGGCCTTGATTTTACGAAACTTTGAACCACAGACCTAAATGCCAAACTTCTTGAACCATGACCCATTTTCACTTTACTTGCACCGCTCATTTTCACTTCATTTGCATATAGCTCATTTTCACTTCATTTCTTGATTTATGCATTTATTGAAATCTTGAGTTCACTCTCGCCTGATCTTGAGGATACTCCGTCATGCGAGGTGGTATTTCGAGCTTCAAGCTGTCAGGATTGGTGGACTTTGCGGTTTTGGGCCATTCTGCAGAGGATTATCTCATTGCCTCATTAGCGGGACTTTACTCGCCGCTTTGGCGGAGATGGTGAGACACCACCAATTCCTTCCATTTTTACGCCCTTTGGGGATATGACCATGACCCATTGGACTTTCTTTGTACTTCTTGGCGTAGGCGGTGTTTCCATTCCCTGACGAGGATATGGGTCGTGGGAGGTGCTGGATGCACCTCTGAGGACACACCGCTTTGTGAAGCGAGAGGTTGAGGAGGGTCCGATACTCCTGGTTTGCTGCCCATTTCGGCGGCCACAGATGGAGCCTGAGACTCCTGAGGAGGCGGAGCAGTATGCCCGCGGTTTCCTCATGTACCTCCTCGGCACCACCTTGTTTGCTGATAGAGGGAACATGGTAGGCTTGTACCTACTGAGCGCTCTGGTGGGCTTATCACAGGTTGGTCAGTATGATTAGGCGTGGCTTTGGCTACCTGTCTTGTTATATGGCGCGGTCTCTCGCACGAGGACTTACTCGGTGGCTCTTGGAGCACAGGAGGTACATTCCGTCCTCTTGATTTACATTGTGCTCCTCATTACTTGTTTACTGCACACACACGGCGCACTTTGCATTCTGTATTCTGCCTTTAGCACTTTGTACTCATATTCTGCATTGCTTTTCTCAGCTGTGGGTGTATGTGTACTTTCCCACTTTGGCTCCGAAGATGGAGGTGGCCGGGCCTCCGACGACTCCGTATTCATTGATGTTTGAGGCGAGCATCTGGCGAGGCCTCGAGACTCTCTCTCTCTGCGGCGATACTTTGATCTTGTTCGGCGGCAGGTACTTGAACTCTCGTTCTTTTCATTTTCATCTTTGATCATCATTTCTAATTGATTTATACCGGTTGTCCATGAATCACTTAGCGGCCTTGGGCGATCTTTGGCGGCGACCTCGAGCATCAATACTGGAGGTTGACTAGTTCTCGATGCGATTCTGCCGAGGACGGTCGGCGGGCTTGGTTCTGGGAACGTTTTTGTTGTCGAATATGGGGGCAATTCTCGGGAGCCTCTGCCGTGCCTCCGGACACCATGCGGATGGCGATAGATTATCCCGAGGAGGTCGGTAGTGCTATGCGAGGCGATGATGCCTTATTACATCTTCTTGATGGGAGCTCGCCACCTACCGCCGCATATACGATGCCCCCTTGGCGGAGTACGGGCTCCCACGGAGGTCACGGCGCACCATCTTGAGTCGCCCGTGCTCTGAATATCCCTTCTTCTAGCGGTGGCACATCGAAGGTGAGGCGATTCGATTCCTCGATCCCTCGACTCTTGATCATCCAGGTGGCGGACATGCCGACGAGTTGGTAATTGGCGATTTGGGGCGCCTTACGGTCCGTTAGAGCCTCCTCTGCTGATCACAGATATGTTAGAGACCACGACTACTTCGGTATGTTTTTGACTTTGATTTATCGATCGGATATTTGGACATTGATTCCTTCTTGATAGTTTTGCATGTACATTTGCGACCTCTGTTGAGTATCTGAACGAGCCTTTCGGGATGCTGGCCACATTCGAGGGCATGATCTTACGGAGGGAGACGCAGATGAGCATCGTGGGTGTGGAGGTACTGTTCATTTTCCCTGTACTAGCATGTTTCTGATGATACTCCGGTTTTGAACCTTCTGCTGTATTTAGAGCACATCTGACACACACCCTATTCACAATCTGCATTTGCACCTACTTTTTATGTTTGAACTAATGCATTGCACCTTGCATTTTCAGATGCCTCCGATATATGCTTCGGCGAGGTGGGCCACGGGCCTTCTCGGAGAGGTCGAGTCTTGGGCCATCGAACCTTCTCGGGAGTTGGGCCATCTAGGCCTTCTCGAGGAGTTCGAGGCGGGGTCGTCTCATGAGCCTTGAGGCACCCATCGTCGAGGATGACGAGGAGGAGATCGCAGATCATGTGTCGAGGCATCCCGGAGAGGAGGCCACGGTCTTGGTTCAGGCGAGCAGGCACGAGGATGATCCGGAGGATGGCGGCTCCGATCCAGACGGTGATGAAGATCAGAGATTATCCGCGAGAAGAGGATGAGAGGGCCTCCCATTCCGTTCGAGGATCTTGATGTTATTTCCTGCTTTATTCTACTTTTTTAGCTAGTAGTTTGTAGCACTTTGCACATTGTTAGGCAGTTTTATTTTCTGTAAAACTTGTACCTTTATTTCGTTGTAAGACATGATGAAATGAAACAGCTTTTGAAAAGATGTTGTACTTGAAATTCTCAGCATCGCATCGCATTAGTTTGCGTAAAATGGATGTGCAATTTATGGAAATGTGCCTTATGTATTTACCTGGTCAGGTAATGAACCGACGCAACAAAGAAAAACAAATCGACTCACTAAGAGATAACTGATTCTTAGCAAGTTTTACAACTCGATAAACAAAATACAACAATATTAATGACTCAATCGACAAGACTTAACAAAAATGTGTAATCAAAAGGTAATAATTCAAAACACAAAATGCGACAGCTCGACACAACTTACAACTCGATAAGCAAAACAACAACTCGATAAGCAAAATACAACACGATATACTTCGGATGGACAATTTGGATGACGGAATGCACTTTCAGCGAGAGAAATGGAGGCCTTCGACATTCCGATGCATGAAAATGCTTCAAACTTTCTTCGGCGGGCAAAATAGGACCGATCGAGGCCGAAAACATTTCGTAGTTGAAGACCAAGAAGGTGGCGACCTACTAGGATAGGTGGTGGCCGCCACTCCTCCCACAACCACCGAAATAAATTTGCAGGAGTCCACTCTTTCTGGGTAATGTTTCCCACTCAAGCTCACATGTGTATTCACTCACATCACTCGGCCCTCGGGCTCGATTTTTCTCACAAAACCCCTATCTCACTTTTCTCTCATCGCACATCTCTCTATTCTTTAATCTCTCATTTTTCATCCCATCCCAGATATGGTTGATGGATAAGTTGCAAGTTGTGGACTCTTGCTCTGCTTGTGCAGCCCGCGGCTACTTCTTTCGGCAACGCCTAGTCAATGCTCCTGATGGGAGCTGGTGGTTTGAATGGATGTGCAATTTATCAGCAGATCGCATTGCATGGCGCTGCCCCTGGCTCAATCTCCCGGCAATGAGCTACAGCATGTTCCAGGATACTGGGATCCGTCTGATCGGCTTGACTCACTGTGTATTTTACTTCCCATTCCGTATTCTGCGCCAGTTCGGCCATGATTAGATTTGCCCACCAGAGGGGATGGAGTATCCGGCTACATTCCCAGTCCGAGGTGCACATCTTGCCCGGCCTAGTACAGCTTGGAGGACCAGAGAGCTCCTGGCCCCTGCCCCTGTCTTCAGTTGCACTTTATCTAACGAGTGCTGGGATTGGCTCAACGAAGAAGCACAAGACGGACTTAGGTTGGCATCAGAGACTTCAACTTGACTCTGGAAAGTAGCGAGGACACTGACTTGACTATGCCCAGTTTATTGCTTTATTAGTACTTTCAAGTTTTCTAGCGTGAGTGTAATAAAAAGCAACTTCAATTGTATGCAAGAGCAAAAGAACTCTGTTTTGAAATTAATGAAATTGAAGGTTGTGGTACTGAAAATCCTCCGCTTTTGGTCCAAAAATGGTCTTAGTTGTGAAAAGATTACTTTGAACAAAATCAACTTTTATTAAAACTTTTCAAAACTATTTTCGATATGGATCGAGCTGGACACGCCGAGATCATCCTTTGAGATGCACAACCCGAATCCTAGCAATCGAAAGTTACCCTAGTCCGAAAAAGGGCCTCAACCATTCAATATAGCGGAAAGTTGCCCCTAGTCTGGATGACATCAGAACACTCCATTGCAGCGGAAAGTTGCCCCTAGTTTGCATAACCTTTGCAGGAGATCACAATAGATCTTGATGAATAAAGATGGTGAGATGATCAAAAATGGACAAAGTTGATCGGGGAAAAGATTATGGTGAACTTCAAGATGAAGGCGCCTCGTATCCCAAAGATGGGAATCAAGTCTTCGTAGTTCGGCTCGAGTTCGCTCAGTGTTTTTGCTCTCCTTTTGCGCTCTAACTTTTGCCAAGGCCGCCCTTTGCGGGTTTTCACCTTCTTGAGCTCGGTTTTATAATTTTCAAATTTTCTATGCTCTGAGTTTTGCCTAGGTCGCCCTTCGGGTTTTCGGCCCAATGAGCCTCTCAAGGGTAGTATTTCTTCAACTTGTCCATGTTGATCGGTTGGGAAAACTCCAAGCCATCTAGATCCATCGAACCACGGCTCCACGACCGCATTGACTTGATGATGTAGGACGGTCAATTGGGTGCGAACTTGCCTTGGGTCGTGGATGGGAGCTCGGTTGTCCTTGAGCACCAAATCTCCTTCTTTCAAGTTCTGGACTTAACCTTCTTGTTAAAAGCAGGCGATTCTGCGTTGATAACCTGAGCGTGATGCAGTGCTTTCAATCTCCTTTCATCAAAGAGCATGAGTTCTTCAAATCTATTCTGCTGCCAATCTGCTTCGGCTATCTGGCACTCGGCCAATACTCTCAGTGACGGAACCTCAATCTCAATAGGCAGAACGGCCTCCATCCCATAGACTAATGAGTACGGAGTCGCCCCAGTAGAAGTTCTGATCGAAGTCCTGTAGCCCCACAGAGCAAATGGCAGCTTATCTGGCCAGTCTCGATAGGTTTCCACCATCTTCTGTAATATGCGCTTGATATTCTTGTTGGCGGCCTCAACTGCTCCGTTGGTTTGCGGCCGGTAAGTAGACGACTTATGAAAAGCCACGTTGTATTTCTCCAACAAGTCAATCACCTCCTTCTTGAAGTGGGAACCATTGTCTGAACCTATTTCATTCGGGACCCCGTAGCGACAGATGATGTTGTTTGATGAATTTTGCAGCGTGTGAAGCTTTCAACCTTTGCATAAGATTGGGCCTCAACCCACTTTGTGAAGTAATCTATCGCTACAAGGATGAACTCATGCCCATTTGACCCTTTCGGCGTGACGGCTCCGATCACATCAATTCCCCAGACTGAAAAAGGCCACGGCGAAGTCATGTTGTAAAGCTTCGACGGCGGGATGTTCATGCGATTTGCATGAATTTGACACTTGTGGCATCGCCGAACAAAACCGATACAATCCTCCTCCATGGTGGACCAATAATAACCTTGTCTAAGGATCTTCCGCCAACATCACCCCATTCATATGTGCACCACATTCACCCCGTGGATGGCTTCCATCGACGCTTGGACTCTTGACATCAACACACGGTTTATGCATTCCCGGATGACCCCTTCTATACAATTTACCCCGAGATGATGAAGCGGCCAACCTTCTTATTGCCCTCTTGTCTTTGGCATTTACCTGGCGGGTATGTTTACATTTCCAAAAAGTTCGGATGTCGTAATACCGGGGTGTTAAGTCCGAACTTCATCTATGGCGCAATCGACTCATAGCGGTCAAATTTACAGTCGATAATGATTTGGGCGCATTCGGACTCCACGAGGATGTCTATCATGGATGATAGAGTTGCTAAAGCGTCTGCGAACTTGTTGTTCTCTCTTAGTAGATGAGTAAAACTTAACTTTTCAAACCGAGGAATCAGCAAATCCAAGGTTTGGTGATACATCATCATATTTTCCTCTTTTACTTTCCAGTCTCCTTTAGCTTGAGACACAACAAGATTCGAATCCCCAATGACGTCCAGCCGTCTTGCCCTAATTCGAGTGCTTCCATACCGAGAATGCACGCCGTGATACGCTTCGTTATTTGAGACTTTGAAACGGAGTTTGAAGGCTAAAGGGATACGGGAATTGTCGGGTGCTATCAGCAACACTCTTATCCCATACCCATGTTGATTTGACGCTCCGTCAAAGTACATTGTCCAACTTTCCTCGTCGATATCGAAATTGCTTCATCTGGGAATAGGTACTCAAGCGCTTCATCCCTCAACGGATGGTGGCAAGGAACTACTGCTCTTTGCTCGCCCTTCTTGACTTCGCGTCACATATGTAAGATCAAATTCGGAGAGAAACAGCAACCAACGAGCTAGCCTACCCGTAAGCGCTGGTTTCTCGAAAAGATATTTGATGGGATCAAGTCGTGAAACCAACATTACAGTGAGCTAACAAGTAGTGCCGCAACTCCTGGTAGCCCATACCAGAGCTAAGCAAGCCTTTTCGGGCGTATCTGGGTTTCATACTCTAGCATTTTCTTGCTCAAATAATAGATGGCTTTCTCCACCCTATCTTGATTCTTGTGCAAGCATCAGACCCATCGTGGTCTCGATCCTTGCAAGTACAAAATCAACGGTTTCCACGATTACGGTGGTGATAAAGCGGGTGGAGTTACGTAGATATTCTTTAATCTGTTCAAATGCGACTTGGCATCGGCCGTCCCATTGGAACTTCTTTCCTTTCTTGAGGCCAAAAAGTGGTTCACAAGTCAAGGTTAGTTTTGAAATAAACCGTCTTATGAATTGCACTTTACCCGTAAAGCCTCGCACCTCCTTTCGTCCTTGGTGGTGGCATTTCTAAGATGGCCTTGATTTTGGAAGGGTTACCTCGATGCCCCTTTGTGTATGTCGAAACCCGACATCTTTCCATTTGTAACACCAAGCGTACATTTACGAGGTTTAACCTTTGAATTCCACGATCCTTTGGAAAAACTTGCATGAAGGCGGTGTAGTGGCCCTCTCTTTCTTTGGACTTGACAATCATGTCGTCCACGTACACCTCAACCTCTTTGTGGATCATATCATGTAGTATTGTGGTCGCGGCCCGTTGATAAGTAGCCCCAGCATTCTTCAACCCAAACGGCATGACCCGGTAGCAGTATGTTCCCCACGGGGTAATGAATGCAGTCTTTTCTCTGTCCTCTGGCGCCATCACTATCTGGTTATAGCCCGAGAAGCCATCCATGAACGAGAGCAGTGCATGCCCTGCTGTAAAGTCCACTAGCTCATCAATGTGTGGCAAGGGAAAGTCGTCCTGATCTCTGTTTAAATCCGAAGTCTCGCTTTCACCGGATCTTGCCATCTTTCTTGACAAGCACTATGATGGCCAACCAAGTGGGGTATTACGATACTAGCGAAGCTGCGTCAATTTGTAGTGACCTCTTCTTTGATCTTGAGAGCCCAATCGGGCGGATCATACGAGCTTCGCTGATAGGTCGGGCCTCGGGGTCAAGGGGATCGATCTTTGTACAATCTCGGGATCGATTCGGGCATGTCTTCGTGGGACCACGCGAAAACATCTTTGAAATCTTTTAATAAAGCGACTAAGCGCTCGCGTTCCTCGAAGACAACGTGGACCCGATCTGGACCCGGCGGGTCCTCCTCGGTCTCAATATTCACGAAATGATTTCATCCGTTAAGGGTTTAACAAACCTCTCTTGCTCTTGCTCAATTAGTCGTTGCACCGGAGGAACTTCGTCCTCGTCGTTTTGATCAAAATTTTGAAAGTCTGATTTAAACAATAAATTAGGGGCCTGAAAAGTACTAAAACCACATTCACCTCATTCTCATTAAGTGCATCCAAATCGTCCAATTCTTCCGTTACAAGAGACTCAAAAGAAAAGGAAAAAACGACACAGGCGAGATCTGGCATCGGGTTGACACCCTCGAAGTACAGACTTCGGACTGGTCAGTTGGAACTGATTCGACTCGAAGACTTCGGTGGAATCGATTCGGCTCACTACTGACCGGAAGCTTTGGATAAGAATCCTCATCGTCTTGCCAAATGAGAGGGTGCGATCGATCGTCCAAAATAAATTTCTGGTTGGTCGTAGCCGTTTCATCTCCAATCATGGAAACGCGACGTTATTCCCCAAGCAATCTGGTCGTCGGAGGATCGAGAGAGACATGCGGTGCTACCCCATTTCCAATTCGATGCCCTCGGGATCCTCTGCCGTATTGCTCAATCTCGGTTATCGGTGCATGCGCTCCGCAACGCGTCATCCCCGAATAGTTGCGGTCGAAGAAGATTTGAAACACAGTCGCGCTTCCCTCGCGTTCAACCATGGTTACGGGAAGCGCAAAATAGAAAATCTTCCCCCTCCGGGACGAAGCGTCCGTTCGAGTACCAGATGGGCCTATGCATTAGATCAAAGGCTTCGGCTGCCGCTCCTGGCCTGCCGGCCATTTCCTTTCCTTTTCTTGCCGTCTTCTTTGGTGGGCGGAACCCAATCAAAGATATGTGGATTATGTGGCACTTGACCAACGCGGCGACTCCTTTCTGCCGCTTCTTCCCAATCCCATCCGGGATATGTTGTAGCTTATTCATGAGGTATCTGGCTACGACATACAAACCCTCATTCCTGACCATAATGTTTTGTACCACGGGCCTCGGCCAAAAGTAAATCCCGATATAAACATGTCCTCCATGCGTGTTCAATCTCGGGGTGGCGTAGATACCTCCGGAGGGATGGATTGATGAGTTCCCAAAAACAATGGCTACTCCTTTCCATAGGGGTATTTCACCATTTGATCGAGTAGATGAAACGGCCTTCACGATGCAACCAGTGCGCCCCAAAAGCATGTTGAAAGATGCGGGGACCTCCAAGACATGAAAATCTATTTCGTGTTGTCGGGCCCAATCTTGGTTTGGATTTTCCTGTCCCGGACATCCTGCTTGTATTATCATATGCTCGATTACTTGAGTAGTCGGTGTGAAGTCATGACTTTAACCCAATTACATCGCCGTTCTGGCGGACAGACATTGATAAGCGGACCGGTGTCAACAAGCACCACCGGAATCCATTTGTCCTGCATTCTCTGGAGATGTAGAGAAGTGCATTATGATCCACGCCCTCGGCGGCAATTCTTTGTCCGTAAAGGTCAATGTCGGGAACCTCCTCCGGGAAGACCAAACCAACTAGTTGTTCGGCGTAGTTTCGATGGAAAGTTCGCTCTGTCCATGGCGAGATAAACTGACTTCCGGTGCACCCTCGAAGCCATAGCGATCCCAGATGGAGATGTCTGCTGTATTTTCTTTAGTTGCTTGATCTGACCTCTTCTTCCACTTGCTTCTCTTTCTGTTTCTCTGCCTTATCTTTCCCGATGCCTCGGGTTGATCAAGGTGTGGAGGCTTGAAATACCGTCCACTTCTAGTCATATGGTCCACCTCCTCGAGGTACAGTCTTTGTCTGGTTAGCCACACCCAATCTTCGTGTGGGCAAGATACAAGTCGTCATCTTCCCACCACATTCCATTAGCATCTAGCGGGCATCATGCGGTTACGGTAAGTTTACGCTCTCGGCGTTTTCATTCGCATGCCCACGGCATGTTCGGTCTTCGTGCCCGGCACTCTCAACTTCCTCGTGATTCTTTGCTTTTGGGCTCTCTCGGAATCCCATCTTTTTCCTTGTTCCTCCAACAATATGCGGTTTTCAAAATGTTTTGTTCTGGCGAAATTCTTCGTCTGGCGCTCTCCGGCAATGTAATCGATCCTCGGCCCTTAGGCCACAAATGGTACAATATCGGTGATCATCCAACCACCCGACGACCTGGCGACTCCTCATCTTGAACGGTTAATCGATGCATCCCGATTCTGCTTTCGTAGAATTGAAGGTTGGCGAAGTCCTCTTCCACATGATCAAATCATCCCCCGCTGATTCAAGCTTGTCCCCCCGGATCATACACAACTCAGCCTCTTCCGGCAACCCCATACTCAGCTTAGACTGGCTCATTGACAAGATATATCCACTCGGATCATAAGCTCTGCCAGCTAAATTCTCAAATAGCTCCACCCCAGATTCAACTGTTTTGCTCTCCTCAGAAGCCTGCCCCGTTCCATCGTCGGTGGTCACCACCTTTGGCTCAGGTTGGGGTGTAGAGGTGTCCATCATGCACAGGTCCGTGCTATCAGGGAGGATCACCTCTGGCTTGGGTAGGTGGGAGGGAGTGATATAGATACTGGGATCATATGAAGCGACCCCAGTATGGATGAGGTTGACTCTTTTCGGTGGATCTTGGTTGTGTTTGGGGAGTGGGTTGTTTGTGACGTTGGGTCCTTGGGGAGGTAGGATGATGTTTTTGTCAATGAGATCTTGAATCTCATGGCCTTGACTATAGCATTGGTCGGTGTCATGACCATGCTGTTGGTGGTATTGGCAATATTTGGCTGGGTTATGGGAAAGGGGGGAGTGGATTCGGTAGAGGCCTCGGTTCCAAGGGTTTCAGTGCCTTCGACTAGAACCAGGGACTTTAGACAAAGGCATATAGAGTGGGGAGAAGGTTCGTTGACCCCTGGGTTGGTATCTTGGGGCTTGATTACTGCTCCCAGAGGCATCAGAAAAAGGTGTGGCCGCTGCGGACCTTGGTTGGGGAGGGGGATTGGTGGTGACCATTCCGACCTCTGAAGTTCTTGTATTGGAAGAGCCACTCGGGCCTGCATTGGTATTCCGGTTAAATGTTCTCCGGGGTTGATCCCGATCTTGGTCAAACAGACCCTGTTTCATCGCATCCTCTATTTGCATCCCCATATCATGTAAATCTGCGAAAGTGGGGAAGGGGACTACAATCATCTTCTTCATTAACGCCGGCTGGAGATTGCGCACAATCATCCGGATCTGATCTCTATCTGTTGGCCTTAAGGTCATCATCGATGCCTTCGCCCTCCACCGGGTTACAAAATCAGAGAAACTCTCTTTCTGTTCTTGCCTGGTTGTCTCGAGATCACGAGTTGTGATCTCGATCTGTGTGTTATATGAGTATTGCGCGATGAAGGCCTCGGCCATCTCATCGGTTGTTTCACATCATCATCGAGTTTTGAGTACCAAGTGGATGCCACACCGGCGAGGTTCGACCGAACAAAGAAAGCTTTTGCGGTCGGGTTAGGCCCGTGGTCTTAAGATGTCCGAGAATAGCCGGAGGTGGACCATAGGATCCTCAGACCCATCAAAGCGATCGATCTGGGGCATCTTAAATCTATCCGGCAGAGACACGGCCACATCAGTATAGCCGTCTTCAACATCTAGGATGACCTTCACCCCTTGAGACTTCTTAAAGGGCTTCTCCAACCTGGTCAATTTCGTAGTCTGGTCTACCTCGAACTCAAATGGAGAGTCCGGGTGGTTAGGTGTAATGTTTTTGGATAGTTGTGGTAGAAGGGGGGGCGGAGCCAGCCCCGTTGGATGACCTGTGTCCTCTTGGGTGTTTTGTGGGTTGGGCAGAGCATTTTGTGGATTTGGGAGGGTAGCTTGGGTATTCGGCAGATTTGGAGGGGCATTACGGGGATTTGGGGAGGATTACGCCCGATAGATGTTTGTTCGGGCAATGGAGCCTGGTGGAGGGACGGGTCGAAGCGGTCTGGCGTTCATTGTTATGTCTGGCGATCAACTCGGTGTTGGGCCATGATGGCTTTGTTGTTTGGAAAATTCCGCTGGCGGATAGCATCATCTTGCATTTGCTTCATGCTTTACGCCATCTGGCGCATCATCGCCTCTATTGTTGGATTACATTGTTCCATCTGAAAAAGCGGCAAGTGTGTCTCTATAAGCGAAATATGAATCTCAACCCGACTATCTGTTTCTAAAGTAGGCTCTTTACAATAATCTACTCGATGGATCTGCGTTCTCGGTCTCCTTCTAATAGCAGGGGTAGTGAATGGAACGGATGTTCGTCAACTAGATCCTCGGATCGAGTAAGTCGGCGACCTCGTGTCAGTTGCTTGGGGGTATCGGCGGGTTCGGAAGCAATTGTGCTACAAAGCGTCTAGCAAAAGGATAAATAAAGCGAAAAGAAATAAATAACGAAATAAAGCAGGCGAGATAACGGCTTAATGTATCACCATTACGATAAATGAATCGATATCCGGACAATGATTCCCAAATAAAAGATCGATGCACCACAGGCATAACGTGCCAACTGAAAATCAGCCGAGCTGATGCCCAAACTCATCTTGATACATGCATTCCTGTGAGACACACTCTAGCAAGCACATAGCGAGATAAGTGAGAGCCAAAACACCCCTATGTTGGGGTAGGGTTTCCCTGTCCTATTTTGTCGAGGAACTAGGGCTTCACTACGCACGCAATGGCTTCAAACAACCTATAAGCGGGTAAGCAACTTTGTCCTAGTTTGGAATGGTCACTATGGATCGAATATGCACTAGGTCGAATGGTCAAAAAGGGTGCCCGGTAAAACCGGGGTTTGTGTTCCCATCTTGGCGAGCCGTAACGATCGGCCTTATGGACATGCCTTGACAAGACAACCCTCCAAGAAACCGCTCGGGAATAGCGGATGGCAAACCACGGTGTCCTAGGCACCAATGCAAATGCAATGCAAAGAAACACACAAGTGTAGTCAAAACCGGATATCGTGAGTTCGAGTCAAGTTCGCTAAATCCCAGAAGTCGCGAATCGTAACAACGCCCATGAGGACCTCGCTTCTGATTCGGACTCGATTTTGTTGCGGTTCATCTGAACCAAAGAGTCCAACTCGCAAATCGTTTTAAAGAAAAAGCAGATTTTTTGAAAAAAGTACCAAACATGGACTGCTTTGCGGATAACTGAGTCGCCACCTAAATATTTTTAAAATGGGAAATTTAGGAAACCACGACTCGGTGCCAAAAGGCCGTGTCCGTCATCACCAAAGTTGGTTCGGGAACTTGGATGCGATTAGGGAAGGTCACATCGTGAGCACCCCCTCTCGCCCGGTCAAAGACCGGCCTCTACTAACCATGATATCTGTTTTTGAAAACTTTGTATGCCCTTATTCCGGTTATTAGCCTAGTTTGCTATGTGATGCTCGCAGCAAATAAGTATAGACTGGGCCGTCTGAATTGGAACAAAACATTTCATGTTTATTTATTTGAAAATGGTTTGATGGTGCTACCCTCAGGTAGGCTAAAATGCGGATTTGCCACCCTCGGGTGGGCTTAGAAAACATGATTTTGCCACTATCTAGTGGGCTTAACAAACAGTCGATGAATTGTCCCAATTCAGATAACTCAACCTCCACCCACAGGCATTCAAGGCAGTTATATCACATAAGCAGTTAGCCTCATGGTAAGCATGCTATCATGGCAACACTCACACGCATGCAAGTATGCTAAAGCATAAAACTCACCTAGTACTCCAAGCCAAAACAGAAACTACGTTAGAAATCATGCATGATCCTAAATGTACTGAAATGCCTAATGCAACACATGCAAAATGCAACTATAGTAGGCTCGGCTATTCTAAACATGGCATATGAAATGCTGCAACTAACAAGTATTCAACTTTGGAATTGAAATACAATGCAGTTTGTATGATGTGCCGAGCCCGATGCATGTAAAACAGATGAATGAATGCAAACATGCTATCATACTGTATGCTAATTGAAATATGCCCTATATCTAACCATCCAAAGCGGGTAAATAAAAGGGAGAAAGAAATGGGGGTTGGAAGACATACATCACACTCACACACCCTTATTACAGTTGTGCCCTCGCGAGGGTCGAATAAATATCTGATCCGAAAATGAAAGAATAATACAAAATAAATATACAAATTTCTAATTAATTAACAAATTAATTACAAAAAGTAAAAGCGGCATGCAAGCGAGGGCCTCGCTTCGATAGATGATGTATCTTTGAGGTCATGGCGGAAATCCACTGGGATGCCCTGATTAGCCTCTGTTTGTAGTATTTCTCGAAATCTGGCGCGAATCTCGAAAAGTTGCTAAACTCGATTTTTCTTTAGCGAGAGCGGGGAAAAGGGCACGCGGTGTATTTCACAAATATATGCATGCCTCGATCCTCGTGCCACCAATCACGCATATCGATGCATGATGGTAGAGAACCGAATTGCACAATTCAATGTAGGGATGAATGTAGGTGCATGCGATAACAAAACCCAACTCCATCATGGGTAATCCGAATTGGCGGTGACTTGGGAATTGAGACCCGTTCACTTACTCGAGTCTGGGCGTGCCTCGTTTCGTCGCGATATGCATGATATGCATGAAATGTAGTTGAGATGTGATATAGCATGCACAATGCCATGAAAATGAGATGCCTCGAAATCGTGTCCAGCACGCATAACCGAAGCGATCTTGAATGACATGCGAAATGTAATGATGGACTTATACCAACATGAAGGGGCCTCGGCCACACTCACATAGGATCTTGGGAATGACAAGAATGAGGTGCCTCGAAATCGTGCCCACCGCACGTAAACCGACAATGATGAAATATCATCGGATAAAAGCGAGTGCCTCGAAATCGTGCACGGCACGCATAAACGAGGCGGAGGCATACGCAATGCAAACCGAATAAAGCAGAATGTCTCGAAATCGTGCACTGCAGACGCATAAAAGCGAGTGCCTTGAAATGCGTGCTGCAGCACGCATAAGCGGCGAGGCATCGCAATGCCAAGCGGATAAAAGCGAGTGCCTCGAAATCGTGCTGCACACGGCGCAAACCGAGGCGGTAAAATGAAGCAGATAAAAAGAAGTGCCTCGAAAGCGGCGTGCGCAGGCACGCAAACCGAGGCGATGACAAAATGAAAAGCTGGATAAAATCGAAGTGCCTCGAAATGCGTGCCTGGTAGCGCAAATCAAGCGATGATGGAAGATAAAAATCGGATGAAAGCAAAGTGCCTCGGCAGCGTGCCTGGTAGCGCGCAAATCGAGCGATGATGAAATGAAAATCGGATAAAACCGAAGTGCCGGCAGCGTGCCTGGTAGCGCCGTCAGCGATGATGAAAGAATGAAAATCGGATAAAAGCGAAGTGCCTCGAAATGCGTGCCTGGTAGCGCAAATCGTCAGCGATGATGAAGAATGAAAATCGGATAAAATCGAAGTGCCTCAAACGCGTGCCTGGTAGCGCCGTCGGCGATGATGAAAGAATGAAAATCGGATAAAATCGAAGTGCCTCAAACGCGTGCCTGGCGCCGCAAATCGAGGCGATGATGAAAGAATGAAAATCGGATAAAACGAAGTGCCTCGAAATCGTGCCTGTTAGCGCCGCAAATCGAGGCGATGATGAAAGAATGAAAATCGGATAAAACCGAAGTGCCTCGAAACGCGTGCCCACAGGCGCGCAAATCGAGGCAATGATGAAAGAATGAAAATTGGATGAAACTGAAGTGCCTCGAAACGCGTGCCCACAGACACGCAAATCGAGGCGATGATGAAAGAATAAAAATCGAATAAAACCGAAGTGCCTCGAAACGCGTGCCCACAGACACGCAAACCGTGGCGATGATAAAATGAGACGAGATGGCATACGGAATGCAACGATGGGCTTACACCAACATGGGAGAGCCTCAGCTCACTCACATAGGAGGCCGTCAGATAAAAACAAAAATCCTCCTCTTGCAGCGTGTCCGCGGACACGCAAATCGGGGCAATGATGTAGAAGCATGAAAATGCAAATTGGGCTTATGCCAACATGAGATAGCCTCAGCCACGCTCACATAGGCTGCCGGCGGATAAAAATGAAGTGCCTCGAAGTGCGTGCCTATTGGCACGCAAACCGAGGCAATGCAAAAATGATACAAATGGCATGGGAAATGATATGCAAGCATGGCAATGGAATTTCAGCACCTAAATAAAGGGGAAAACAGCCCCGAAACAATTCGAAATGACAACCGAAGCATGCAATCATCCCGAAAGTGTGAAATTAAGCCCCGAAATGGCCTATAGCCATGCCATACATGCAAAATATGATCATGGCAGCAAGAACAGTAGCAAGGCAGTCCCAAATATGGCATTTTTCAGTAACAAACATGGCCAAAATGCAAGCATAGATAGATCAACAATAGCGTGCAAAGTTAGTGGCCAAAAGAGGAGTATTGAGACAAGTGATATATGAAAACCCCAAATGGACAAACTTTCTTCTACAACATTGAAGATGAGCTACAAATAGGCACAATTTCAGAAGATGACATCCTCAAAATCAGAATAAAATCATGCTAACAATTCCATGCAAAAATGGAGCTCAAAAGAGGCTATAACAAGAGTCATGCAAATCAAGCACCAAATGACAAAATTTTCTTCATGAAATATGTAAAGGGGGTCAAAATAAGACCAAAGTCAGTAGGGGTCGAAGTCCCAAAAACAAATAGAAATAGGTCAAAAGTTGCATACAAAAATGGGCACACTTGATGGAATTTGAAGGAAGTGGTGGATACAATGGCCAAATGAAGTTGAGCCCTTCTACAATGTTGTAGAGGGGCTCAAAATGAGCACAAAATCAGTAGGGGTAGGACCCCTAAAAACAAAAGGAAATAGGCCTAAACTAGCATGCAAGATAATGGCATAAAAGCTAGGTATTGAAACAAGTATATCATAGAAGCCTCAAACGAAATTGAGCCCTTCTAAAAAGTTGTAGAGGGGCTCAATATGAGCACAAAACCAGTAGGGGTCGGAGCCCCAATTCTCAACCAAATAGAGTATAGAAATGAATCAAGAAAAAGCCCTAAAAGTTGGTTTTGAAGACTTACCCTTGAAGACTTGTCTTTCTTTGATTCTTGGCTTTGATTTGTAGCTTCTCAACCTCTGAAATTCACTTCCTAGCTGCTGGAATGGTAGTAGGGATGGTGAGGCTAGGTGTTGATGAAGAGAAGACCTAGGGACTTAGAAGCTTTTTGAGGTTTTGAGCTATGAAAATGGAGGAATTTGAAGATGATCTCTTGAGACAATTTTTTCCAACCTTGAAGAAGGAGAGGGAGGGCCCTTCAAATAGACAAGAAATAGGGTGTAAAATGGGAGGGAAAGCACCCAATCTTTCCCTCCCGAAATATCCCGGATGCCGGGATATGTTGGAAAATATCAGGACAGTGGGACAGTGAAAGCAAGAATCCGTCGGCCGGTGGTTCTCTGCAAGGTGGTGGCCGGCCACCCCCATGGCCGGCCACCCTACATGGCCGGCCACCAGTGAAAAAAAATGAAGTTTTGAATTAGTGGCCGACCACCAACTTTTAGGGTCCTCCAAGGTCTGTAGAACAAGGATCCAAGGTTGGAATTTGGCAACACTGAAGCAGGAGCCACAACATAGAGCTTGAAGGAGAGGCTCAAAAATGAAACTCAAATTTTCTGGCCGACCACCAACTTTTAGGGTCCTCCAAGATGTGTAGAACAAGGTTCTAGGGTCGGAAATTGGCAACACTGAAGCAGGAGCCACAACATAGAGCTTGAATGAGAGGCCCAAAAATGAAACCCTGAATTTCTGGCCGACCACCAACCCTTAGGGTCCTCCTAGATGCCCTCATCACAGATATGTAGCTTTGGTTGGGAGAAAATACCCCTAGGGTGTTCAACATTGGCCCGGAAGTGAGAAAAACGGGCTCCGGAGGAGCGAAACTGGTTATCTGGGATAATTGCTGGCTTCTCCCCCCCCCCCAGTGATCTTCCTGGTGTTGAAACAGAGGTACCTGCCAAGTTTGAACAAAAACCAATGAGAAATGAACGTTCGGGGCCAAAACCGAGTAATTCGGGATCCCGAAAATGAGCTGCGGGTGCCGGAAGTGGTATTCAGCAGCGAAGTGGGTATCTGCGACCCCAGTGTCCCTCGGAATGACAAAACAGAGGTCCCTGCCAAAAATCAGAGGAAACCGATGCAAAATGAATGCTCGGGACCAAAACCGGGCAGTTTGGGGTCCCGAAAACCGATTCTGAGCACGAAAGTGGCATCTGACCCGCAAGTGGGCATCGGGGGCCCCAGGGTTCCTCGAAATGTTAAAACAGAGGTCTCCGCCAAAAACCGGAGAAAGCGGATGCGAAATGAATGCTCGTGGCCCAAATCACGCAGTTCGGGGTCCCGAAAATGGGTCGCCGGGCACCGAAAGTGGTGTTGGTACAAGTGGGCATCGAGGGCCCCGGTGTTCCTCGGAACATTAAAAGAGGTCTCCGCCAAAAACCGAGAAGTCGGAGATGGTTGGGCGGTCCCGAGAGGCACCTGCACGGGCTCTGGCAAAAGGCAAGACTCGAAATGGGCAAAATGGCCTCTGACCATGAAAAGTAGCCCACGGCCATCGAGATAATCTCTGGGATCACTCCTTCCCTCGGGAAAGAAAAGCAGAGAAAATCGAACACAGTTATGGCAAACCGAGACAAGGTAGAGAAGATGGTTCGAAAGTCCGGGAGGCGAGAACGCCGCGACTATGAGACTTCTGAACGAGCACAGTATGCAACATCACCGAGCGCTCAACCGGTGACGTCTGAGTCTTAAGGTCGGTCAAAAATGGGGTGTCTACAATCAGCCAGTGCTCTGCAACCAAAAAAATAAATTTAAAATAAATAATAAACAATGCACACCAACCAGTGCTCTGCAATCTCAAAAAATAAAAAGAAAAATTAAAGTGAAACCTTATAGAAGAAGAGATTCGAGACTTTTCGAACTTGAATATGAGACTGAATTTGTCTCAAACACCTATCACTTGGAGAAAATAGAAAATTTTATTAGAAGGACCACCTACTTTAATGTGTGGTACACCATTGATGTGTCGCATAGAACTAATGTTGTACATACCATGATGGAGAGGCTTAAAGAGTCAAAATTAGAGTGTCATAGTGTTGGTGACTGGTTCATACCCAAATCTTGCACATACCATGATGGAGAGACTTGAATAGCAATTTCATTCACCTATAAAACTCAAAGCATTATGAGCTACTTGAAATATTTTTGTTCAACAAATTGAATTAAAGTGCAATACTCACGACTTACATATGTCAAAATAGACAACAAAAGATAACATTCATTTGAATATTTTATCAGGCTTGGAATTGCATTCTTACTTTCTTTTAATGGTAACACTGTGTTTGAATCATGAATTTGGATAGAGATTTGGAAAGGAAAAGAAAAATAGAGAAATAATTTAGTTTATATTCCATTCACATTTCACTCATTCTTTTCCTCTATCTTTTCATAATCCTATCAAAATCCACGATCCAAACACACTTACGAAGATTATACAACATATCCGTAACATAGACATTTTCATAAATATATCTTTTAAAAAGAAACATAAGCATAATTATGCCAATCTTAAGCAATGTTCCTACAAGAGAAGGGAAAAAAGAAAAAAAAAGGTCATATTAGCACCTCCACAATTCAATCCCACGGGAAATTGAAGTGCCAAAAATAATTATTGAGTAGTATTTATTAAGATATAAAGCTCATAGGCATGGCTACTAATAGAATTTTTTTTTTTTTTTTAAATTATAGAAAAAAAAAAGAAGCAAAAAATCATATACATAAGGTAACCATTCCCTTTGGAATTATACTACCGAGATTTTTATTAACCCAAGAAAGACAAATTTAGTGATGTACTAAATTTGTTGTTAAAGTGGCAGATAATATCAAATTTTATTGCTAAGAATATAATTGAAACTACCTAATAGAATTTCTAGCTAATTCAATCAAACTTATTATTAATGTATGTAAGCAAATTCCTGAACCCAAACAAATATTAGCTAAACACACATACATGTTCCTCAAAGAGATAGAGAGAGAAAAAGAAAGTGAGAGGACCAAACAAATATCTTTTGTTTATTCTCCACTACAAAAGTTTCTCTTTCTTTCTCCGATTCAAATCTTAGGAAAGTAAATGCAATATATCAGTCTATATCCATTTTTTATATAATAGGTATGTGAAAACAGAACAGTTAATTTCATGAAACAGAGTACCCATAAATGGCACCTTAAACTTCATAAAAACATCAAAACAAACAAAACCCAGTAAAAATTATAACCCAATGGATATATATATATATATATATGAAATGAGAGGAGGTGAAATATGGGGTTTCATGAACCTGGACTATACATGAACCTGCTAAGTGACACAAAATATATGAACCTGTTAAATCAGAAGAAAACAACATAACTAGACTATAATATCTAAATTTATTGGCACTAATTAACATTTGTGTGTATTTCAAAAATTAATAATGAGAAGAAAACAATTCATACACTGGACTATACATGAACCTGCTAAATGACACAGAATATATTGTCAATAAATTCAATATAACTGTATCCATTAACAGCTAATGAAAGTTAAGTAAACATAAAGGATAACCTAATAATCAAGAACGAGAAAACATACATCAAAACAATTTAATTTTGACCAATTAAATCCTATTTTCCCCATAAAATTTCCTCTTCAATCATATTAGCACTATGTTGAGAGAGTTGATTCAAGTGTTAATAGGACCTAATGGACATTTCATGGGAAAGTAAGACTTATTGGAAATTTTCCCTTTAATTTGACATTCTCCAATTATTTCGAACATCTCTACATACTTAGATCTGGTAAGTATTTATTGAGTAATGTTGGATACTCCTAAATATACTCCCAATGACGTGTACTACTATAACATGCCTGTTCAAATTCTCATTACTAATTATCAAGACCATCTTAAGCTAGTACTGCAGTCTGAAAATAAATGATGCAATATAATTTACAACATAAACATAGCAATTAAATTAAGATCATTGGCAATACCTTTACCAACTCAAGTGCTTAGGAGATTCATTCAATGTTTTAGGGTCCTATATGTGCTACAACTATGCACCTTAAACAGGTTGTGTTGGTTTGGTTTACAAATCATTGTTGAGTTTGTGTTAACAGGTCCACGCAAATAATTATATGCTTAACTGTGTGACTGTGTCAGATTCAAGTAGCGTGGGTTTGACACTAACCTAACCCTATTATCTGTCATGTTATTGGGTCATGTAACTATTGATTTTGTGTCAAGTGCTAGCCAACCCTAAAATGCTAATTTCTTGTTCGGTTCACATAGCTTTAACGTGTAGTGTCAAAAACTCCCACCCCTACTTGTGTCAAAAACAATCAACTGCATTAATACTTTTGGCCTCTATACGAATAGTTCCCCACATTTTCAACGCTTCCACATTCTAAGGTTAGCCTTGTATTTTTCTTATGAAAAAGGAGTCTCCAAAATATTGCCTGCAAGAGGCTAAGCTTTTTTGAATCCATCCAGCCACAAATTCAGAATGGAAAAATGAAAATATTTCAAACCCAAAATCAACCCAACCAAACACCCACATGTCAAAAATATCCAGATTCAACAAAAATATCTAGATTCAACTTTACAAACCCACAAAAATATTCAAATTGAAGCAAAAAAATATCATGAATTGCAACTTTACAACCAAACCCACAAAAACATCATGAATTGTAAAAGTTGGAAGTTCTAGTTTACCTTTCAAAGGGATAAAGACGAAAGAGGAGGGTGAGAGGAGAGGAGGTGGTCGGTGGTGTCGTCAAGAGAGGATGTAACGCCCTCAAAATAAACCCATAAATCATACATTCAAGACATCCATAAACTTAAGAGAGTAAAGCATAATTCTATTTATCAGAGTATTCATTACAAAAGTATTACATGTTGACATCAAAAGTAAATGCCTTACGGGCTTACAACTTTCCAAGCCAACACTTGGTTACAAAAAGAGAGTACTAACTCAAAACACAAAAGAAGCCCTTGGCTTGATTTACATGTAATACACAAACTAATCACAAAAAGGAAGCCTTCAGCTTCTACAACCTCCCAAGCTACATCCTTGGAGGCGGCATATTACCTGTACCTGAAAATGATGTCCCATATAGCGTGAGCGAACGCCCAGTAGAGATATGCTAAATATAGTATGAGCAATAACTAAAACATTAGCATTTTGATAAATGTTACCCTTGTAAATCAACTTACAACATTACCCAGTTCCATGGAAAATATGTCCATGTTTCATTCCACTTTTCTTTACTTAACAAGTTTTCAATTTATGAACATGGCTCAGAACCTGGCCAAACAATTTAATGAGACTACGACTCATATCAAAACACTTCCTTCTCAAATGAGTTAACAACTCATATCAACAATACTTCAATTTCAAATGAGATAACAACTCATAATAAAACACTTCCATACTTCACAAATGATACACAGATTTGCTGTATCAATGGAGTCCATCCCCTATCTCCTCCCAATTAACATCCGGTTTAGGAGTTCATCCCCTATCTCCTCCCAAACCGTGGAGTACATCCCCTATCTTCTCCCACACAATATAATGTATACAGACACTTACCATATACAAGATCAATCAATACACATATTCAATGTATTATTCCAACCGTCACATTTAATAACATATTCAACGTGATTAGTTTCAGTTCACCTAATCATCATACAGTGTCTACAACAATCAAGACTATCCTCCACCGATAGCCCAAAGCAATTATTTCTAAACAGATAATAAATGCATCAATAGATAAATTAACAACATTTTCAAAAGTGAGTAATTAATCAATCCAACTCCACCATTCTTTCTCATAACTTCTCAATTTCACTATTTCCAAGCCAATTTCATTATTTCATAATGAAAGTCATTAATCACACTAATGACCCAATAAAACCCAAATATGTCATTTTCCAAATTTTTCCAATATTAACCCAAAGGTCCAAATATCATTAATAAATGTTCATAACCTCATTTTAAGACCCACATACACATATATAGTTCAAATGGAACAAAATCCCTCTTTTCAATATTTCAAACCTCAAACCCTAACTTCCCAAATCAAACCATTTATACAAAATGCCCAACATCTATGTTAAAGATCATAAAAATGAATAGTTATCCCTACCTCAAATGGAGAGACCCAAAGGTAATGATGAAAAAATCCAAAGATGCTCCAAATCAACACTTTTTCGGATCCAAAGATAGCCCAAGCCAAACTCTACCTTTTATACAAAGGAACTAAGGAAGAAGATCACTCAAGCTAGATGATTTCTTAGAGAGAAGTTGTATTCTAGAAAGAGGAACTCTCAAATGAAAGTTTTGAAAAGTTAGAGAAAGAGAGTGAGTTGAAAAAGTGATTTAAAATGACGCAACTGCGATCTGATATACGTATAGTCCGCTCGAGCGGAGAATAGGACGCTCGAGTGTAAGACACAAAAACTTCACCCGCTCGAGCGCAAAAATACCTACTCGAGCACAAAGGCACAACTGCAAAGCACTACTCGCTCGAGTGTAGAATACACTTCTCCAGTACTTTTATAGTCTCCAAACACTCGCTCGAGCATCAGATACCTGCTCGAGCGTAACCCGCTCGAGCGTAAGGAAATCCGCACCTGCAGTATTTTTGCAGACGCACAAAATGTTGAAAGGATGCAAACTCCGCTCGAGCACAAAGGGACCCGCTCGAGTGGATCATCAAAAATCTGGGCAACAACAATAGAGACCAAAACTCAACCAACCTGTTTGAAACACACCCAAGACATTTCTAAACTCAAATTCAAAGAGTTAAAGGACGAAAATGCAACACAGACAACAACAACCATCTACAGAACTGAGTTCGGAATACAATAAACAATGAGAGGAAAACCGGGATTGCTATGGAGGATGACACACAGAGGAGAGGTGGTCGGTGGTCGTCGGCGTCGCGATGGTCAGTGGTCGTCGCACGAGATGGGGAAATCAAAGTGAGAGAGGAGATGAGTACCTGTGACGGAGAGAGAGAGAGAGAGAGAGAGAGAGAGAGAGAGAGAGAGATTTTCATCAATTTACATTTTGTACCATTAGATCTTGATGGTAATTCTCAACCGTTGATGCTCAAAGAGCATTTGGGCGGGAAATGGAAACATCTCAACCATTGAAATTTAGATGAGACAATTTAAACCATTGGATCAAAATGTATCTCTAAGACAAATTACACATTTTCAAAAACTCTTCTCCCTTATTATGTAGATAACAGTATTCATTTTATAAATAAAAGCATCTTGATTTCTTTTCTTTTTTTTTTATTTTAAACTCTCATCATTTAACATATTTTATATTTTGGGTAAACTACCAATAGGTCCTACTTTTTAGACTTATTACCCATTAAGTCCTATTGATAAATTTATTAAGTGAAAAAGATAAATTTATCAGTCTTTTATTTTTATGAATAAATTTATAATGATAAATTTATCAGTCTCTTTGTTTTTATGAATAAATTTATACTGATAAATTTATCAATCTCTTATTTTTATAGTGTTAAATTTATTAGTTAGGACCTATAGATAAATAAGTCTAGTTAATAGGACTGATTGGTAAGTACCCCTTTTATTTTGTATATATTTTTTTTGTTTATATATTACTACTCTTATTTTTTTGAGTAAATTTTTTTTAAATCCTTTTTTTGTCTATTTCCTCTACAGCATACCAACCCCCCTCTTCATCTTCTTCATCTTCTTCTTCTTCTTCTTCTTTATTGAGAGTTTTTTTCTCTTATATATATATATATAAGCCATTGACACACGTCATACATGTGTAATTAGGTCAGCTCAAGATAAATTGAGGTCTAAAACAACAAATTAAAATAAGACCGTTTAAAAATTTTTAATATTATTATAAAAATATTATTTTAAAATGATTTTTTTTTTTAGATTTTGATATACATAATTACTAATTAAATTTTCATATCAAGTTTTGTTAATATATTTTTTTGAATTAATAAATAGTATAGTTTATCCACTTAATCTCTTTTATGTCATTTTGTTAACAATACATGCATTTGGAAATGACCAAACTTTTTTTTTATACATAGATTCCATTTGTTTTGACGTAAAATATTTTTGTAAATTTTCTATTGTTTGATTGAACAAAAAAAAAGTAAAATATTTTTTAAACAAAATATTTTTACATCATTTTTCTAAAAATGACTTACTTTTAAAAATTTCGTAAGTCAATTTTTACAAAGTTAGATTCTCACTCATTACACATTTAACCTTTTCAAATAAATATTTTAACTCAATAAAAAGTCATAAATGACACTTTATTGTATCAAAAATTTTCTTTTAAGAAATAAAATATTTTTGTTTGATGTGTCAACCAAACACCAAAAAACAAAAACAAAAACTTTTTTCTTTGTAAAATCAATTTACAAGAAAAATATTTTTTTTTTATGTAAAATATTTTACATCAAAACAAACGGAGCCATATAGTTTAATACTTCAATTAATTCTAAAATTTTTTGAAAAATTGTATTGTCTCATTATCAAATTTCTCTTCAATTTATAAGAAAATGTCATATCAAAGAGTAAGAAGAGTTAGTAAAATTTGTTAGTTTGTATATCATTGCTCATATTAGAGATTTATTTCAAATTAACAAAAGATAATATTACTCATTTGAAATAACAATTTTAGATCTTCTTTCTTAATGGGTGGAACCTTTTTCTAATTAAAGAATGATAAAATTATATTGGCCTTAACTATAATTTTTGAAAATTCGGAACTTTAGTAACATTTGTGGCCTAAAGCATTGGCTTTGGTGGCTTAACCCTTAAGTCGAACCCGTGTGCAATTCAAGTGCAAAAAATATATATATTTTCTATGTATTGTGTGTTAGTAAGACTCTTCTTTATCAAATCTATATTCTTAAAACATTGCAATGTCAATTGTAATTGGTTATTTGAGCTACCATATGATATAGTGTTTCTTTTGGTGCCAATCTAATTGAAACGAAGGGAAGTTCTATGATACTTTTTGCTCTTCGCCTTCGCTTTATTGATGTTATACATATTTTTGTATGTTTGATGCTATCAATAAAGTTTTTTTGCCGATTAAAAAAAAAATTGTAATTGGTCATAGACAAATATTCCCCATACAGGAACCAATGGCAAGTGATCAAATGAGTCGAGATTGGTCTATCAGTGACCCATGTGCAATTCAAATAGATAAAAATAAAATAAAATATTTACTATCTATTGTGTGTTAGTAAGACTCCTCATTATCAAATCCATATTTCTGAAACATTGCAATGTCAACTGTAATTGGTCATAGACAAATATTCCCCAAACAAAAACCAATGGCAAGTGATCAAATCAGTCGAGATTGGTTTATCAGTCGATCTAAACCACTACTCTTTATGATATTTTAAGATTAAAAAAAATTAGATTTAATTTTTAAATTTAATGATGTGACAATTAATTAAGATAATCATATCTTCTCTAATTATCAACAAATCATATCATTTATACATATGTATAAAATAGGTCTAAAAAATAGACTTTTATATCATTTTCTTATTTTATATTAATCAGTAACATTACTTACCATTTTTACATTCTATGAATTTTTATTTTTAAATAAGAAAAATAATATATAAGACTATTTTTATCGGTTGCTAATTAAGTTTTTTGCTAATAAAGTAATACTAGAAACACAGAAACCAAACAGGACACAAATATCTCATAAGGAGTCGGTTTCACATCATATAAACTGTGACGCCCCAAATTTTCTTTTGGAACATCATAAAATTTAAATAACAAATAACTTGCTAAATAAAAAATTTAACAACTAATTACGGAAATTTAGATTTTCACATAGTCAAAGCTTAACAATTAAATTACGAGTCCACATACAATATTATAACAACTTTATAACATTCGTGATTACTAATACCAAGGATAATAAAATTTTATTTCCATAGAGTCTTGACTTTAAGTTAGCTAAGGTTCAATATTAGCAGCAGCTCCAAATTCAGTCTCAGTCTCTTCTTCGACATAATCTGGCATTAAACGCCAGAGCAACAAAATATATGCCATGAGTTTGGCAACACAGTAAGAAAACATAATCAACCTACCATTCTTTTTAAGAGAAAATAATCAAATCATGACAATTAAAATAATAGTAAAATTCAATAGCATGATAAATGTAACAACCATTATAATAATTTTGACAATTTTAATAGTTTAGGTGACTCAAAATCTCACCAAAGAGATTTTCTTACTAACCACTAAGCCATGGTCACGGTTAATTTGGAGACCTCCCCCCCCCCTCCCCTTGCTCAAATATTAAAGAACTACTAAAGATGCCCATACCTAGAGTTATATACCCAAATTGTGGCATCCATGGTGCCCAAAGAACGGTTGCGAGGGTATGTAACCTCCACTGTGCCACCGTACATCCGCCCTTATTCCAAAACCAAATACCGATAAGGGTTCAAATAAGTCCCGTGCCATTTTAGGGTTTCGCGACACAATTTACGTAAAAATTATTAAAAACTAGGGCTCACCATGAACAACTGGTATTAACCCTCAATTGTTAACTTTGTATAAGCTGTTAATCGTTTCAGTTAGTTTTTATATTAATCACAAATAATTCCAATTTTATTCATCAATAATGTTGTATCAACTCATTAAAATTCCCAACATAAAATGTTACACATGTCACACCAAAAATAAATCAATGTACAAAATTTAAATAAACAATTAATTTAAATTATGGTATGAAATAATAATGTAGATACCAAAAAGAAATAAATCATAATCACACACATGCATGGATTTTTAATCTACAAGATTAAAGTAGCACAATATTAAATTTTAGTCCAAATAAACAATTGAAAAGATAATTTCTGACTCCTCCCAAATCTGCCAAAATTTTCAGAATGTATATCTCACAAATAAAATTATAAATAAATTACTTATAGAACTCTAAAATCCATATAAATCTACAAAATACTCAATAAACATGTTATGGTCATTTTTCAGAAAGAATTTTCCAAAAATAAATTATAAATAATTCTTAAAAATTCCAAGAAAGTTTATCACACAAATTTATCACATTTTCTTAAATTAATTCCATACTTAAATTTATAAATCAATTCCATAATCTAAAAATTTATTATGAAACTAGACTTCTCAAATTTCATTTTTTTGTTTAGAAATTACCATATTTGGTTTAATATAAAATTTTTAATGATTTTTCAAACATATAGTAAAATTTGCCTATAACTCCAGATTTGGTTAAAAATCCGTATAAATTCGTACGAAACTCAATAATTGTTGCAAAAATGCATAGATGAAGTAGACATCATTCTAAACAACTTTGTGGAAGAAATCATCTCAAAATTTTGAGTATAAAATTGTCTAAAAATTCATACAAATATTTTGGCAGATTCAAAGGGCCAAATAACATTACAAGAAAAGTGGGCTTAAAAGACGGAAAAATTTGCGACGGCACACTTACTGTCTCAAAAAATGACTTTTTGCGATGGCACAACTTGCCGTTGCAAAAAAGGTGACTTTCTTGACGACTGCTTGTCGTCATTTAAAAGGTGACTTTTTGCGACGGCACTATTTGCTGTCGCGAAAAAAGGTGGCTTTTTGCAACGTTAGAAAATGCTGCCGCTAAAAAGGAGAGTATTTGCGACGGCAAAAATTGATGTCTCAAAAAATGAAAGTATTTGCGATAGCAGAGATTACTGTCGCGAAAAAATAGAGTTTTTGCAATGGCACCAGCTATAGTTGCAAAAAAAAAAAATGAGTTTTTTGCGACTGTAATAGGTACCATTGCAAAAAAAAAAAAAGTAAAAAAAAAAATTCATTTCAATTAAGTTTTTTGAAAATTGAGTTTTTTATTTTTTGTATTTTTTTGTTTTTAGTGAATATTTTTAAAATTTTAAGCATTTTTTTTTACTTTTTTAGACGCATCTTACTTAGATGTGTTTAAAAAGTAAAATATTTGTGAAAAAATATTTTCAAAAATTAATAAATGCACAAAAATATGAAAAATGTACTGAATTTTTGTTTTGTTTTTTTGTATTTTGGGTACTTAGTGAATTTTGTAAAAAAAAAAAAAAAATCACAAAAATTATAGTGTTTAAGTGTATTTATGTTAGGTGTGTATAAAAATTAAAAAAAAATGCTTAAAATATTTAAAAAATTCAATAAAAACAAAAAAAAAATACAGAAAATAAAAAAGTAGATTTTTCTCAAAAGTGTTTTTAGAAAAACTCAAACCAAGCAAAGTGATTGTGGCTTTGAGACGGCTTCATATATATACAGTCACAAAATGGTTTGAATAAATGCAACGGTATTTTTCTATCACAAAAATTTTTTTAAAAAAAAACGACGTTGTTTTACTCTTTAGGTATAACATTTCTCTTTTCACCCATTTTTCATCTTCTAGTCTCTCTGTCTCTATCTTTTTCTCTACCTCTCACTCATCTCTCTTCTCTCTATCTCTCTCATCTCTCTTTGTCTCTCTCGCTCATCTCTCTTCTCTCTATCTCTCTCTGTCTCTTTCGTTCATCTCTCTTCTCTTTCTGTCTCTCTCTTTTTCTATGTCTTCCTCTCATTCATCTCTCTTCGCTCTCTTTCACTTACTCTCTCTCTCTCTCTATCTCTCTCTCTCTCTCTCACTCATCACTATTCTTTCTCTCTCTCTATCTCTGTCTGCTTGTCTGTCTTTTCTCCCACTGTGTTCTCCTTGCTCACTCTCTCCCTCCCCTCTTCTCTATTTACCAAGCTCCCTCTTGATTTATCGATCCATTGCAAGAAAATGCACTTTTAGCGACCACTTTGTCTCTTTCTCCCTTTCTCTCCCTCCTCTCTTCTAGTCAATAAATTGTAACAAGAGTGAATTGTTCGGATTGCCAAAATCAATTTTAAAATGAGCCCACAAAACCCAAAGTTGATGTAACCAAATTACGAGAATCGAAACTCTTTCCAATGTTGAGGTGGTAAAAAAGGTTTGGCTTGATTTTCTAAAACTAGATTCAAATTTATTTTTTAAAGACTAAAAATTAGTTTCGTGAAAAAATTTATTTTTTAGCTTGTTTGGTTTAGATTTTCAATATTTATTTTTCAAGAATTGAATTTTTTTATTTTATGTGTGTTTTTTTTTTAATTTTTAAATGTTTTCACTAATTTTTTTTTTAATATTCTAAGCATTATTTTTAAAAAAAATTTAAATACACTGCACATAAATACACTTTAAAAATATAGTATTTGTGAATTTTTTTTTAATATAAAATTCACTAAATTCCATAAATAAATATATATATATATATATGAAAATTTAGTACATTTTTCATATTCTTGTGCATTTATTGATTTTTTAAATTTTTTTACACAAATATTTTACTTTTTAGATACATTTAAGTAAGGTGTATCTAAAAATATAAAAAATAAAAATTGCTTAAAATTTTAAAAATTCACTAAAAATAAAAAATTACGAAAAATAAAAAATTCAATTTTAAAAAAATTGAAATCAAACAATTTTTAAAAATTCAAAAATATATTTTTTAAAAGAAAATCAACAGAATCTCAATTTTTTTTAATTCCCTCCCAAATTTCCTAATGTTCGAATTTCCCACAAAACCGTATCTCTCTGATTTCGTTTTCCCTCTCTCTTTTCACGCTCAACTCTAATGCCTTTCTTCGTGCGATTCATCATTTTCCTGAGTTCTCCCTATCCCATCTTCACGCAACTCATCTTCGTGCAATTCGCCGATGAGCATGGCTTCTCGTCATCACCGGCCTCTTCATAATAATTGGTGTGTATATCCTTCTGTTTCTCTCTCTCAGTAAACCCTAACATATATATATATATATATCAACAATGATTTAGACCACTAAAAAATACATCACTAATAGTACTAATACATTGAAAATGATAAAAGAAAAAAAAAAGAAGGGAAGTGATTGAGACCCCCTCCAATCACCACTCCCACTACCCCCACATACACGTGGCGGGTGGTGATTAAAGAAGAAGGAAAAAAGAAAAAAGAAAAGCTGGGCAATCAGAGAGGGAGGGGTCAAAGGAGGTGCCTCATTGAGGACGTCCAACTCATTTTCAAAAAGAAACAAGGCATAGAAAATAGACGGGACCCACTATCACATCATTAATGCTCCATTTCTAGTGCTCCCAGCATTTTTCTATATATATATCGATATTTTCCTTTTTCTTATATTTGCCCTAGCCCCTTCACAAACACCGATCGATCTCTTCGCTCTCTTTATCTCTCTCTCACAGTAATATGACTGGTAAGAATCTTGAAGGTACTCTCTTCGATTTCTTCTTATTCTAGTTTGCAACTTGGTTTTGAACCTATAAATTTACTTTCTATTGCTCTCCTTGTCTGAAATGTGCAACTTTGGTTATATAATTTGTACCTTTTGTTGGCTGCTAAAATCAACTCTACATCCTTTCATCTCTCCAACGAATTGAAATTCATTCGGAGCCAGAAACGATTAAGCGATCTCTGCACTTGGGGCATTGGAGGCCTTTGTAACCATTTTGTTGAAGTTGTCAATCAAACCCAACTTCTCTCTGCTCTCAAGTTTGTCTTGTTCTGATTTTTGAACTTTTGTTGTTTGATATTTTCAGAATTCTGTTTTATTTATTTTTTTATACTTTTCTATTGTCTGTTCATTGTTAAATTGATATTTGCTTGTGAATTTTTTTAGAAATTCCTCTGGCCTATAATTCAGTTTAATTTTGTACTTACCCCCTCCCCCCCAAAAAAAAAAATTACATAAATAAATAAATTTAGTTTAATTTTGTACATAACCTGCAAGTGCTTGTTACGTGTTTCTGGCTTTGCTTCAAGATGTTGCCCGCATTTATTAAAGACACATTCAAATCAAGTTCATTTCAGAAACTTGTTCCAGCAAAGTGGCTTTTGCCAAGTGATATTTCTAGTGAAAGGATCTTGTTCCTGCATTTGTGATTGTAATTTTGGTTCTTGGATAACACGGGAAATTTGTTTACTTGGTTCTTGCCTTTAAAAGGTTGCTTTGAGCTAGAGTATTTGAAAATCAATTTTACATTTGTGAATCTTTCGCTTATTTGGTAAACTTGTTTCTCCTCAAAATTTTCATCTTGTGATCTCATGTAATTTATCCTATGATGGTTATTACTAGATACTTCTACTTTCATTTAAATTTTGGGATTAAACTAGTTTTGGTTTGTTTTGCTAGTTCTTCAAGCAATATTTGCCAATGAAACAATCCAAGATATTATTCCTTTGGCTTCAAATGCAATTTTGATTCTTGGACAAGGTATACTGTCGGTTCTTTTGTGAAATTGGTGTGTGATGTTTAAACAGAATATATTTAGTACTAAATTGAGCAAATTTATTTAAGCTGTTATTGTTCATCATACTAGTTATGTCTAACCTTTCCACGTTTGCCAATAAAACATAATGAATTTTGATTTCTCTGACTGAGACACTGCTCATAAATTTTTTATTTTTCTAATTTTATATCTTGCAATACAAAGAAACATTATTTCTTTCTTTCCTTTACGGTTGGCATAGTAATAATAATTGCATGACCGTTAGTGTAATGCATGCAATACATAACATAATATCACGATCTGAAAATCTCGACAAAAAAGAAAAAAGAAGATAATAATAGCATGATCTGATTTATTGGGCATCTCTCTCTCTCTCTCTCTCTCTCTCTCTCTCTCTCATTGGCTATACCTACTCTGCAGGAAGCTTATTTGCATATACAATTTCCTGAAGGTGCTTGGTGGTTGTCTCTCTATTGGTGAGTCAGTTGTAATTTTGAGATTGTTGTTGAACAATGCCTTATGTTTCTATATGACAAGATTCGCCTTGCAACTGCTGTAGCTGTTTGAACACATAATTATTAGAATCTATTATTATTTAGTTTTGCAACTAGAAAATTCTTGTAGTGGCTGACTGGCAGTCTCGTTTCACTATGAATTTATACTTGATATATTGATTTGTTCCCTGCAGCATTTTACAACCTTGGCAGTTTATTTTGAAGGGCATATCCAGGACAATTTATTTTGATTTGTGCCAGATTGAGGGGATTCAGGGATCTAAAGTGTATGTTACGAAAGTATGTTTCACAAAGCAACTAAATTAACAGAGTTGTCAAATTTATCTTTGCCATTACCAATCTTATTGTGAAATAATCTAACTCATTTTACATTGAATTCAGTTGGTTGCGTTTGATTTTCTGATTCCCATGGTTCTGTTTGTCATCATTTCTCATGTCATCAGTTGCGGTTGCCTCCAAGGACACCGAGCTCTTGCAGGTATGTGGGATCTTGCACTCATAATGTCTGTGAAAACCCACATTTTATTATTCTTAAAAGAAAATAAATAAATTAATTAATTAATTTTATCTAGAGTCTATCTCAAAAATATATTAGTGTAAAAGTTAGTTTTAAATTAACCAAATTCAATCACTAACAAGGAAATAAATAAATAAATAATAATTTTGTGGGTGTTTAATATTTGTTATTTATAAATTATTTAATTAAGGATTTATTTTAGAATTAGAAATTGAATGTCCAAATAGCCTAAGGAGGTGAAATTGATAAGTGAAATTAGTTTAATTTCAAGTATTGGACCCTATGAAAGTGTAATTAAATGTTCGATTTAGTTTAATAAAACTAAGGTTTGATCAATTGGGTCGAAATTGGAGTTAATTGAGTTGTGAGGATTGAGAATTTAGATTATTATGAACTAAATTTATTTATGATATGCTCAATTTAATATGTAATTTATAGATGGAGATTTTGAGTCTGATACAAAATTGAAGGCCTAAATGATTTGGGAAATCAAAATTGAAGATGAAAATAAGTCTAATTTAATATTTGGAACTTTTTAGAAGTTCGATTAAAAATCTGATTGAGATTGATAAATTGAATTATAATTAATTGGGCTCTAATGGAAGTCAAATTAGACTGATTAAATTATGTGGGATTTGTGACTAATCATAATTAATTTAATGAGGTGCTAATTGAAATTTATTAAGACTAAGTGTTGCTTAATTAAATAAATCTTAAACATAAATTGAATCTAGGATTAAGAATGTATGTGGGTGTTGGTGTGCAAAGAAACTTATGTGGGTGTGTGCATGTGTGAGTGATGTGCTGGAATCAAAAGAAAAGAAAGAGGGTGCACGTGTGCTGTGTTGGTGAAGAGAGAGGTGCAAGTGTGCATTATGTGTCAACATGATAGGAGTGTTTGTGTGTGTATAACTAAGAAAGCAACGGAGAAATAAAGAAAAGAAAGGAAATTCAAGAACTTGTGAAGAGTTTCAATCATTCAATAATTCTAGGTAAGATTTCTAACTCTAATCTTGTAGTAAATCCTTCCTTACATCTCAAATCATGATAATGTTGTGGAATTTGGACTTGCATGTGTAGTTTATGCCATTAAAAAGATTTTTGAAAATGTTATTTGACCCTTTAAATCTGCCAGAAGGTTGTACGAATTTTTAGATAATTTTATGCTCAAAATTTGAGGATTATTTCTTCTACAAACTTGTTTATAACGATGTCTAGTTCATCCACAAAATTTTTCAACAATTATTGAGCTTTGTACGAATTTATACAAATTTTTAACCAAATCTGGAGCTATAGGCAGATTTTATTATGTGCTTGAAAAATCATTAAAATTTTACATTAAACCAAATCTGAAAATTTCTAAGCAAAAAATGAAATTTGAGAAGTCTAGCTTCATAATAAATTTTTAGATCATGGAATTGATTTATAAATTTAAGTATGGAATTAATTTAAGAAAATGTGATAAATCTGTGTCATGAACATTCTTGGAATTTTTAAGAATTATTTATAATTTATTTTTGAAGCGCTTTAAAAAACGACCATAACCTGTTTGTTGAGTATTCTGTAGAGTTATATGAATTTTTGAGTTGTATAAGTAATTTATTTATAATTTCATTTGCAAGATATACATTCTGAAAATTTTGGCAGATTAAGAAGAAATCAAATATATATATAAATAAATAAATAAATAAATAAATAATCTCTTCAATTGTTTTCCTTGGACTAAAATTTAATATGGTTCTAATCTAATCTTGTGGATTAAAAGTCCATGCATGTGTGTAATTATAAATTATTTTTATTCTTTGGGTATCTAAATAATTATTTCATACCATGGTTTAAATAAATTGTTTATTTAAATTTTGTACAATTGTTTATTATTGTGTGACATGTGTAATATTTTATGTTCGGATTTTAATGAGTTGGTATAACATTATTGGCAATTAAATTTTGAATTATTGTGAATACCAGTTGTTCAGGGTGAGTCTTGGTTTTAAAGAGTGTACGAAATTAAGGGTTGACGGTCAATACCGGTTGTTCAGGGTGAGCCCTGGTTTTGAGAATTCTCACGTAAATTGTGTTGCGAAACTCTAAGATGGCACGGGACTTATTTGAACCCTTTTCGGTATTCGGTTTTGGAATAAGGGTGGATGTGCATGTGGCACACAGGGAGGTTACGTACCCCTGGCAGACCGTTTCCTTGGGGCAGACCATGGATGCCACTGCTTGAGTATATAACTCCGGACGTGGGCATCCCTGGTGGTTACAGTTGGTAACACTTAAATATTTGACCAAGGGAGGGTTTCAAATTAACCGTTGCCATGCTTAGTGGTTGGTAAGTTAAATCTCTTTGGTGAGATTTTGAGTGTCACCTAATTTATTAAAATTATTGAATAGTTGTAATTTATGTTTACAATTATATTGTTATCTCATGTTTATAATCTCATTATTTTTCTCTTAAAAAAAATGGTAGGTTGGTTATGTTTTCTTACTGTGTTGCAAAACTCATATATTTTTGTTGCCCTGGCGTTTTATGTCAGGTTTTATGTTTGGATTCTAATGAGTGGGCATTTTTCTTATGATGAAATACTGCCTCTGTTTGTCATTTTATTTATTTATTATCTATTGTTATTATTTCAACCGATGGCATTCCTATTATGCTTATTAAATGCTACTGTCATTACATTTACTACACATTATTCATTGTGGGTATTATTATCGGTGGGTATTTTGGTTGTAGTATCTTATTGAGCTCGTCGCTCATTGGCATCCTCGTTGCCTGGCATTTCATGCCAGTGCAAAAAACCGAAGGAAACACCGAGGTGTTGGAAGGCAACATTCAGCCCTGATTAGCTTGAAGCGTGCCAAAGTTCCATGAACCATCTTTCTGAGTTTTCTAGTTTTTCTCTACTGGAGTTGTAATTGAAGAACTTTTAGTTTTGGTGTTGTAATTAATGGATGATGGTAAATTTGGTGGCAACATTGATGAGGATTCTTAATTAAGAAAATTGATTTTAAGTTTCAAACTTTCTTATGATGTCCCCAAATTTTGGGGCGTCACAATGTCTTTCTTCAGAGGTTAAATTTTCACCCATGAATAAATTAAGTCTTCTTACTTTCTGAAAAAATAGCATATAAAATAGGCATACACAATGAGATTTCCGCATTATGTTTGGAAAAGAAAAAGGGCATGGATTTGTACTGATCACAAAAAAAAACCTGCAAGCGTTTTTATATTAAAAGAACTTAAAATTCTCTATGTTGGGATGTAGTCCTTGGAGATAATTTCATTCTGGTATTCCATAAGAAATAATTTTTTCTCTACAAAACGGTGTTCGGACATCTCATATCATGCTTTGTTTTTCCCCCATGTTCCTTGACATTTTAAGACAAAGGTAAGGTCTATGATATATAATTAACAGTAATGATCCACAGAAAAACATTTGTTTCGAATCCCGTGATGAATAGAATGTAATTGTTTCATTTGAAAAGGATGTGTGAATGCCCAAAACTTACAAAAAAAACTTTCTACAGAGAAATAATATAAAGGGACCAGTTGGGTGCCTGTTGGTGGAGTTCTGAATCAGGGGCAAGATTAGATCTTTCAACAATTCATGCCAGTCCCAGGGCCTGCTTCCATAAAGTAACAAGAAACTCATGGTGGATTGTAAACATATAAACCTTTTGGCTGTTGTTTAGTGTTTTATCTGTTATCTGCTCTTCTCCCGTTTGTGGTGCTAGCAAAAAATTTCAGATTGTCAGGGGGAGTATTAAACCAGCGTGCACCCAAAGGATCACAAAGGTATGGGGCAGCTTTCGGTCAGTGTGTTGTAAAATATTTTTTGATTTGGATTACTCCGTTCAATAGCTCTTGCTATCCATATGCCTGTAAGGAGTTAAATCTAATTCAATTGTCACCCATATGCTTAAAACTAAATTTACATTGAAGCATTTAACTCAGACTGTTGTTTTCTGACACTATTGAGACTGGTACTCCGTGCAACCTAATGATTTCTCGAATAAACAATCGACTTAATGATTCGAGTGTGTCTGCTGGTCCTATTGGTAGGAAATGTGCCATCTTAGTTAACCGATTAACCACAACCCAAATGGCATCATGGCCTTGTGGCGACCGAGGTAATTCTATTACAAAATCCATTGTTACGTGTTCCCACTTTCACTCAGGTATTGGTAAAGGTTGGAGTTTCCTTGCCGGCTTCTGATGTTCTACCTTCACTTGTTGACACGTCAAGCACTTAGATACGAATTGAGCAATGTCCTTTTTCATTCCACTCCACCAATATTGTCGCTTGAGATCCTGGTATATCTTATTTCTTCTCGGATGAACCGCAAAAACCAAATGGTGAAATTCTTTAAGTACTTCGCTCAATCGTTCGTTGTTCGGCACAAAAATTCTACCTAAATACCTTAAACTACCATCTTGATGGAGCATCCAATCCAGTGAAGATTCCCCGGACACTGATTGTGCCTTGATGAAGTTCGTCTCTTGATCAAATCTTTGAACTTCTAACACTTTGGTAAGAAGTTGGGATATTGTAACTATCGCAAACAACTTACCCTTCCCATTCTGAGTCTCTGGTTGTAACTTAAACTCATTCATGGTACTTACCATTTCCTATTCTTTAATTGATATGTTGGCTACAATCTCTCTTGTCTTTCGACTTAGTGCATCTGCTATAACATTAGCCTTCCCGGGATGATAAGACAAAGTGAATTGGTAATCTTTAAGGTACTCCATCCAGCATCTATGCCTCATGGTCAAATCTCTTTGTGTGAACAAGTACTTCAAGCTTTTGTGATTGGTAAATATCTCAAACTTTTCACCATAAAGGTAATGTCGCCAAGTCTTAAGTGCGTAGACCACAGTCGCCAACTCCAGATCGTGAGTAGCATAATTTTTCTCATGATTCTTCAATTGTCTTGATCCATAAGCTACTACATTCCCGTTTTGCATTAACACACTACCTAACCCTTCTTTAGAGGAATCACAATATACCGTGTACCCAACGTCACGTTCGGTATGACTAATATAGGAGCGCTTGTCAATCTCTTCTTGAGCTCTTGAAACGACTGCTCACAAGTTTCATTCCATTCAAACTTTACTCCTTTTTGTGTTAGGCGTGTTATCGGCTTGGCTAATTGGGAAAAATCTTGAATGAATCTCCTATAATAACCAGCTAAGCCCAAGAAATTATGAATCTCAAATGTATTCTTAGGTTGTTTCCATCCCATTACTGCTTCTACTTTAGCAAGATCCACTGATATTCCTTATTCAAACACAACATGACCTAAGAATTTTACTTCCTTTAACCAAAATTCACATTTGCTAGCTTTAGCATATATACAATTGGTTCTCCCTTAGAACTTGCAAAACGGTTCTCAGATGTTGCTCGTGATCTTCCTCCGATCGTGAGTATATCAAAATGTCGTCAATGAATACTACCACAAATTGGTCCAAATAAGGTGTAAAAATTTTGTTCATTAAACTCATGGATACCCCAGGCGCATTCGTCAAACCAAATGGCATTACCACGAACTCATAGTGGCCATAACAGGTTCGAAACGCAATTTTGGGTATATCTTATTTTTTGACACAAAGTTGGTGATATCCCGACCTAAAGTCAATTTTGGAAAAACATTTTGAACCTCTTAATTGGTCAAACAAGTCATCGATTCTTGATAGTGGATACCGATTTTTAATGGTGACTCGATTTAGTTGTCGATAATCGATGTACAATCTTAAGGTTCCATCATTCTTCTCGCGAATAATGCTGGCGCTCCCCAGGGAGACGTACTTGGTCAGATAAATTTCTTACTCAACAGTTCTTGCAACTGCTCCTTTAATTCTCGAAGTTCAACTGGCACCATACGATGTGGTGCTATTGAAATTGGTAAAGTTCCAAGTTGAAGCTTGATCGTGAAATCTACGTCTCGTTTTGGGGGTAATCCTGGTAATTCGTTAGGGAAAACATCAGCATACTCGCACACCACATAGGGCAATCCTGGATCCTTTCGATTTTCGTCTTCCAAAATTAAGCTTGCCAACCATCCAGTCAATTGATCATGCCACCGTGACTTGCGACACGTTAGAGTTAGAGAATCTTGTCTATCTCCTTTAAATTGAACTTTCGTGCCATTAAGGGAGGATGCTGTCATCGTCTTACGGTAGCAATCAATAATGGCTCGATGAACCGACAACCAGTCCATTCCTAAGATGATGTCAAAATCAGACATCTACATAACTCTTGGATCACAGATCAAATATGAACCAGAGATTTCTAGTTCACAAGACTTACATAATAGATTTACTCGGGTTTGACCTCCTAAGGGTGAAACAACACTTATAGCTATCTCTAATGTTTCGGGTTCCAAACCCAAACTTGACACACATGCAGTGGATATAAAAGAATGCAAAGCTCTGGAATCAAACAATACTTGAACCCAAGAATTTATAAGGGTTAACATAACTTGAATTACTAATGGGTTACCAATATCTTCTTCTCCTTGGAGAGCATACATTCTTCCTACTACTTGTTGGTTAGTTCCTCCTGGTTTCTTTCTATTTCCAGCTCCTTGTGGTTGTGTTCTTGGTCGGCTTGCATTCCTAGAGGCTTGTGGTTTTCCTTTGTTGGTCTGAGTATTTTGAGTAGGCTTTGAACCTTACTGTAATAACCCGACCCTCGTACATGTTTCCCGATACACTTTCGGTCCCTTATTCTGTGCATCTAAATACTTATGGTAAAATTTTATGTGAAAGTAAGTTTAATGAAGTGAATCTTATGTTTATGGATGTATATCTGTTAATAAGAAAAATATCTGTCACAATTATAATGTTCAGATCAGAAATTGAACGCCTTAGAGGCTTGATAATCTAAAATTTATTTTACATTTGAAATCAGTATAATTTTTAAGTACTAATAAGCATTTTTGTAGAAATTTGAATTGGGATGATTAAATTGATTAAGTTTTGTCTTATTTAACTTTATATATATAATTACTTTCCTTAGATATTTTGACTTAGGAGCCTTTAGCTCAAATTATCTCCTGAGAGGAAAAATTAGAGAAAAGGAGAATGAAAGGAAAATGAGAACTTCATCAAGAGGAAAGATTAGGGAATTGAGAGGGGTTTTAGGGTTTAAGGCTTAAGGTATGTGAATTTTATTTTAATTAAGTCTTTTCTTAAATTTGAGTAAGAATTCCCCCTTTCATTTGTAAGATTTGGGATTGTAATTGAAGTTGTGTGTGTGTTAATCGTTGAATTGAGAAAATGCTCTTGTCACTTGGTTAATTGGAAATATTGTCAAGGTAAGTTATGTTTATGAGTTGAAAGAAGAAGATCCAATCTACATTGAGATTGATATATGTTTGTAATGTTTATGTATATGATTTTTGAACCATATTCTAACAATTAAAGAACCTATTTTGAGCCTTGAAAAAGTGTACCAAAAATTGGGTTTTGCTGGATTTTCAAACTGCATTCTGCCCAGAATCGTAGCACGTGCGGGGATCACTGCTGCACGTACGGCCCAAGCTGCAAAATTTTGTTCGCTCCATTTTGCGTGTTTAACCCGCTGGTATTTTTGAAATATGTGTTTGATGTCCCTAAGATGCCTGTAAATTCGTTCGAAGTAAATGATGCAGGAAATAATGAAAGAAAAAAAAAAGAACTAATGGATAAGTTGTGCATGTGTGTAGGTCATAACCCGGGAGGGACAGACACTCCGCTACAACACAGTGAGTAGTAGTACTGTAATCGAACATTTACTTACCATTAATAATTCTTATTATTATTAACGTTCTATTCCTTGCAAGTGATTATGTTAACATTTATGTTGATGGGAAATTGGTACAAACTTGTGTGAATATTGAAAGAGCTGGGTACATTGGTATGACTCTGGAACTACTCTGCATTCCGGTTACATTTAAAGATTATCTGTAATGTGCTATAATCTATAAATTACTTGTGATTTCACATAAGAATTGCATACAAACTATTAATGCTGTGAAGTTGGTTAATAGGAAGAAATCATGAATGTAAGCCCGTGTACCGGAAACATGATATTGAATGGGAACATGACTTTATACGATACTTTATACATGTTGCTTTATATGTTAGTAACAGTTGAGAAATTATGCTAAATATCATATTAACCTATGAATAACTCAATCTAAGGAAAGAATTGAATATTAATAACATTATTATATGACCCACACTATGATGTGAATCATTCTGTTCTGTTTATCCGTTTCGTTATGCTATGATATAAGATGAGTTGTTCGGTATAATCCGTTAGACCTATTAATTTCTGGTATGAAACAAAGTGCTGTACGGAACTAAGTGCTGCAATGCGAGCCACCTCTAGAATCCGTACGAGCCACCTCTTGAGTCCATACATATGTGAACTGAGGCCTATGGCCGTTCTGTGAAAGTTATGAGGCCTATGGCCGTTCTGTGAAAGTTATGAGGCTTATAGCCGTTCTGTAACATCTGTGAGGCCTATGGCCAATTTGTGACATCTGGGCCTATGGCCATTCTGTATGATCTGTTAGTATGAAACAAAGTGCTGCACGGAACTAAGTGCCGCCATGCGAGTCACCTCTAGAATCCTTGTGAGCCACCTCTTGAGTTCATACATGCATGAAAAGGGTTTAATGCCGTTCTGTTTAAGTTTAGGCCTAAGGCCATTCTGAAAATAATTACAAGATAAAGCTAACTATATGTCCTCCGCCCTTATACATGTACATTGTAATTCAATTTAATTGTTAAATTGTTATGTACTACTATTCACTGAGTTTGGCTCACTTTATGTTATGTCTATTTCTGTAGGCACTCCACCTGGAAGTCAGTCTTAACCCATGGCATCCGTTCCTCTTATGTCAACCTCAAGGTGTCTAGGCACTTAAATGAAGACAACTCATTTTATGGAGTTTTGCTAAACTTTTGATTTCGTACCCTGATTGTCTGTCTAAAGAGGAAGTGTATATAATCCTTTTACCTTTCAATGCTTTTGTTATATGCCCAATCTTGAGGGCTGGGTCTGTATATGTATGTGTATGAACATATAGCTAAATTCTCAGATGCACTCCACTGTATGTTTATCTGCCTTATGTTTCGTTAGTGATCTTGGCATGGTAGTTATAGCTCAATGGAGATGGTTTTCTGTTATTTTAAAATATTAATGCTTCCGTTCAAGCCCCATATCTCATATATATATCAAGTTAGATGTCCGTTTCTGAAGTGGTCATATCCAAACTTTTAAGGGCGGGTTTAGGGTGTGAAACTTGCCCTGGCTGGCATTTGTTGTATTGTTGTGCCCCTCGCTGATCCATAAAATACTCCTTACCTTGAGGACACTCACTTCAACGATGCCTCTACTGACCACATCTAAAACATTTTCCTTTCCACTCATTTACAAAGTTTCCTCCCTACTGGTTTCCTTTATTCTGTCTTTGTTGCTGCTGCAACCCTCCGGCATAAGGTGTTGGTGCAGGATGGTTTCTAGTGTTGCGAACTGGACCTCCTTCGCGTGGTTGGTTGTTATTCCTTGATCGCTGATTTCGAATGCATTCGGAATATGCTAACTCTCGTTCCACAATTAAAGCTCGATCCACCATTTAAGCATAGGTGGAAAGCTGCACTGCGATCAATCTTCCTCTAATGTCTGTGTCCAAACCCTATTCAAATCCTCTAACCTTATCCTCTTCATTTGCTACTATAGCTAAAGCATATCGTGAGAGGGCTTCAAAACGGTTCGCATATTGAGTGACTGACATTTTTCTTTGTTCAGTTGAAGGAACTCTTGAATCATTTCTTGTCTTAGTGAGTTAGGAAAATACTTTTCCATGAATAAGTCTTTGAATTGTCTCCAAGTTAATGTCTCTTCTTGTCGAGCACTTCTGATCATTTTCCACCAATGATCTGCTTCCCCTTCCATTTGAAATGCTGCCATAGTCACTCTATCTTGCTTATTTCGAATGTCAGAAGTATCTAGCAACTTCTTAATTTGTCTTAACCAAGTTTCAGCTTCATAGGGGTTCGATCCACTAAGGAATTTGTGGGGATGTAGTTTTTCAAATTTTGTTATCATTTCAGATTTGCTTTGATCTTGGTTTCGGGTGGTATATTGCCTACCCTATCAGCAATTGCGCGTATAATTCGAGCGCCATCGCCATCAGACACTCCATCACCATTACCGTTGTTACTATTTCTTGTTCGTCTAGCCATTTTGCATGATAGGATTTTTAGTAATTTGTAATTTATTCATTTATTTATTATCATTATCATTATTATTATTATATTTATGTGCAAGGATAGTAAAAAAAAATGAAACTTCATTAGTTAGATTAGATAAGCTAAAATCAGCAAAATACAAGTAAACAAAGGAAAAGATAAAATAAATACTACGGGCAAAAGATAGCCCTACAATCCAAGTTAACTCCTACACGCACAATTCTAAACTAGGCAATTTTATATGTAAGCATACAAAACAATTGGTTAGCCTAGTTTATAATTCTCTTAAGACCTCTAAAATAGCTAAGGAAAGTCTCTCCTCATAAGGGCTTCCGGCTCCCATGTGGCCTAGAAAGCCCCATGAATCGCCACAGCATCCTCACGAAGACAGCATTCCCCTGCACATAATGCCCTAGCAGCTGCACTGGCTCCTTCTGATAAATCCTCCAGTCCTTGAAGTCCACTGACCCGTCTTTTTTCACAATTCTGCTTAGGTCGGGCATGATATACTGAAGGCTTCAAATGTCAAAAAGGTTGTCCATCCTATCGGTGAAACCTTCTGGGAAAGAGCCTAGCTGATATAACCAGGGAGTCTCTTATCTCAAAATTTGGATAGATCCAATGTAGGTATGCACCCAACTCTTAGATTTCCAAGCACAACCTCGTAGGGGATAAATTCTAATATATACAAATGAGCCAATCTGCAGCCCATTTCGAACATCCCAATTCTCAAACACGGCTTCTACATCTCCAGTGCTCTCATCAGTATTGCCCTCTATAGACTCCTCTTCAGTGTCTGACTCAATCACAATTATCTCAATTGGGCTGTTTATTGGTGCAATCTCTTTATGGTCAAATTCAGGCTCAAACTCAGGTTCAGGCTCAAGTTCGGGATCAGGTTCAAGCTCAAGCTCAGGCTCAAGTTCGTAGTCTTCTACTGGTGCAATTTCTTTATGATTAGACTCAGGCTTATAGTCTTCTACAGGCAACTCCACTTCTTCACTTGGGTCAGATTCATAGTTTCCCACCGAACTTTCATCATTAGAGTTAATATCTGATGACCCTGGCATCCTACAATTAAAAAGGTTCTAACTTAGTTAAGTCACTAAAAATTACAAGTTAACGTAAGGATTTCTTAAACGTAAAAAAATATATATATAATTGCTACCCATGGCCCAAAGATTCGAGTCTAGGCTCTGATACCAAACTGTGGCGCTCCAAATTTTCTTTTGGAACATCATAAAATTTAAATAACAAATAACTTGCTAAATAAAAAATTTAACAACTAATTAGGAAAATTTAGATTTTCACATAGTCAAAGCTTAACAACTAAATTACGAGTCCACATACAATATTACAACAACTTTATAACATTCGCGATTATTAATACCAAGGATAATAAAATTTTATTTCCATAGAGTCTTGACTTTAAGTTAGCCAAGGTTCAATATTAGCAGCAGCTCCAAATTCAGCCTCAGTCTCTTCTTCGACATAATCTGGCATGAAACGCCAAGGCAACAAAATATATGCCATGAGTTTTGCAACACAGTAAGAAAACGTAACCAACCTACCATTCTTTTTAAGAGAAAATAATCAAATCATGACAATTAAAATAATAGTAAAATTCAATAGCATGATAAATGTAACAACCATTATAATAATTTTGACAATTTTAATAGTTTAGGTGACTCAAAATCTCACCAAAGAGATTTTCTTACTAACCACTAAGCCATGGTCACGGTTAATTTGGAGACCCCCCCTCCCCTTGCTCAAATATTAAAGAACTACTAAAGATGCCCATACCTAGAGTTATATACCCAAATTGTGGCATCCATGGTCTGCCCCAAGGGAACAGTTTGCCAGGGGTATGTAACCTCCCTGTGTGCCACCCGTACATCCACCCTTATTCCAAAACCAAATACCGATAAGGGTTCAAATAAGTCCCGTGCCATTTTAGGGTTTCGCGACACAATTTACGTAAAAATTATTAAAAACTAGGGCTCACCATGAACAACTGGTATTAACCCTCAATTGTTAACTTTGTATAAGCTGTTAATCGTTTCAGTTAGTTTTTATATTAATCACAAATAATTCCAATTTTATTCATCAATAATGTTGTACCAACTCATTAAAATTCCCAACATAAAATGTTACACATGTCACACCAAAAATAAATCAATGTACAAAATTTAAATAAACAATTAATTTAAATTATGGTATGAAATAATAATGTAGATACCAAAAAGAAATAAATCATAATCACACACATGCATGGATTTTTAATCTACAAGATTAAACTAGCACAATATTAAATTTTAGTCCAAATAAACAATTGAAAAGATAATTTCTGACTCCTCCCAAATCTGCCAAAATTTTCAGAATGTATATCTCACAAATAAAATTATAAATAAATTACTTATAGAACTCTAAAATCCATATAAATCTACAAAATACTCAATAAACATGTTATGGTCATTTTTCAGAAAGAATTTTCCAAAAATAAATTATAAATAATTCTTAAAAATTCCAAGAAAGTTTATCACACAAATTTATCACATTTTCTTAAATTAATTCCATACTTAAATTTATAAATCAATTCCATAATCTAAAAATTTATTATGAAACTAGACTTCTCAAATTTCATTTTTTTTGTTTAGAAATTACCATATTTGGTTTAATATAAAATTTTTAATGGTTTTTCAAACATATAGTAAAATTTGCCTATAACTCCAGATTTGGTTAAAAATTCGTATAAATTCGTACGAAACTCAATAATTGTTGCAAAAATGCATAGATGAAGTAGACATCATTCTAAACAACTTTGTGGAAGAAATCATCTCAAAATTTTGAGTATAAAATTGTCTAAAAATTCATACAAATATTTTGACAAATTCAAGGGCCAAATAAAACCTTCAATAATGGTATAAACTACAGATGCAAGCCTATTTCCACAATAATACCATGACTTTAAGACTATCAATATCTTCAAATATTTGATATACACATCACAAAATTTATATACATACAAAAAAAAATTATCTATACATTTAGTCATTTTATCATATGAATATAATCTAAAAATTTCAACAATTAAAAAAAATGAGAAGGTTGAGAGGGTTTTCTTACTTAGTTGTAGGGTTGAAATGGAATAGTGAAATGGTAGGAAAATATACAACCTTCTTAACCTCCTCTTTTTGTTAACTTACTCCACTTCGCAGAGATTTTTTTTTTTTTTTTTTTTCTCAAGTCTCCTTTGCCTTCTCTAATCAAAGAGTAGTATGCATATATATACAAACATGTTGAGGCAGAGGGCTGAGGCTTTTCCCTTTTTTTTTATTCTCTCTCTCTCTCTCTCTCTCTCTCTCTTCATCATTCTCTGGTCATTTCATATCTTTTAACTCCAAGAAGAATGATGAGGTGAGGGTTCCTACACTTACATGCAAACAAACATGTGGCATTATTCTGCCATCAAGAAATTCGATTCCGATCTTTTTTTTTTTGTTTGTATTTGTATGGGTTTCTCAAAATTGATACACTAAGATTTTTAATTAAGGTATTTAGTAAGAATAATTATCATGTTAAATTCTAATTAAAATAATTTATAGACAACAAATATTGAACACTCACAAAATTATTATTTTTAATAATGTCTTTGTTAGTGACTGAATTGGGTTAATTTAAAACTAACTTTTACACTAATATATATAATTTAGATATACTCTGGATAAAATTAATTAATTAATTTATTTATTTATTTTCTTTTAAGAATAATTAAATGTGGGTTTTCATATAAACCCACATTTTGTAAGACATCTGTGTTCAATTTTTGTGCATTTAATACTTACTAAATAAAATATATTAATTATACTTAGGCTTTGTTTGGGAACAGGCTATTTTAGTAATTTTTTGATTTTTTAGTTAAAATATGAGGTAAAAAAATTAACATGTTTGGAATGACTTTATAGTTATTTACGAGAAGATGTACAAAAAGTAAAGATAAAATTAAATCTTTGACATTTTGATATAAGTTATTGGCTTTTTAATATATATATATATATATATTTATTTTTTTTTTGTGACTTTCGGACTTTTAAGTTAAAACAGTAAGTTGCCAAACGAGATTTTAGAATAATTATGAGTCATATACATACTAGAGTAATGCTACGTATCATAAAATAAATATCATGAAATTTTTTATAAAAGTAATTCAAGAGTAATTGTATAAAATATAATAAAATATTACAAAAATTACAAACTAATCCAATGATAAAGAATTTTCATAAAGACTTTTCATGGGTTGTATTCATCATAAATAACATTATTGATATCTACAATTTCGAGCCATTTAAGCCACAAAAATTGTAGTCCTCAAACATTTTTCTTCCTATAAATAGTGGTCTTTTCACAACGTGATCCACGTGTAGCCAGTTTTAGCGAGAAATGCTTGGGACCTCTAATTTAGAGGTACCACTAGTGATGTGGCAGTGGGTCCCACCCATTGCCACTGTCAGTCATGTGTCTTGATTTTTTTATTTTTATTTTTTTCCTTTTCCACCTCATTAGAGGTGTGTTTAGAGGTGTGTTTTTAGAGGTCTCAAGCATTGTTATTAGGTCTCCTTTGGAAATATATTTTTTTAATAATTTTTAATTTTTTAATTAAAATATGATATAAAAAAATTATTTTGTTTAAAATAATTTTAAATTTTTTTATGAAAAGATATAAAAAATAAAAAATAAAAAATAAAATTTTGACTTTTTAATATAAATTATTATTTTTTAAATTTTTTTAATAATTTTTTAATTTTTAAACTAAAAAATGATATTGTACAGTTCTAACATTGCATCAAACATATATAGGGACGTCCAAACAGAGCCCTAGACCACCACCACCACCATCATGGAAGCAGCAGCAGCTCCTCTTCACTCATGGTCTCCCGTCCGCCGCACACGGCTGAACGGAGCATTCGCACTCCTCTACTCCGCCGCCATTTTATCTCTCCTCTACCACCATTACCTCAACCTAATCACCCACCACTCCACCACCACCACCACCACTTCTCTTTCCATGCTGCTTGCTGATCTTGTGCTTGCTTTCATGTGGGTTACTTACCAAGCTTTTCGCATGAAGCCGATCAACCGCGAGACTTTCCCGGAAAACCTCATAAAACATGCGAAAGAAAGCGAGTTTCCGGCCGTGGACGTGTTGATATGCACGGCGGATCCCTACAAAGAGCCGCCGATGAGGGTGGTGAACACGTGTCTATCGGTGATGGCGTATGATTATCCGACTCATGAGTTGTCGTTCTATGTATCGGATGATGGAGGTTCTCAGTTGACACTCTTTGCTTTTATGGAGGCTGCCAAGTTTGCAGCACACTGGTTGCCCTTTTGCAAGAAGAACAGGATTGTGAAGAGGTGTCCTGAGGCTTACTTTGCTTCTGACCCTACTTGGTTCTCAGACACTGATCAAATACAGGTAATAAACAAAAATTAATGATGTATACATAGAAAAGTTGTGGCATTGTGGTAAAGCCTTGGGGTTTAAGTCTCAAGGTCACAACTTCAATTCCTCTCCCTTTTGGGCTAATCTCCTGGGCAAAAGCATTATTGGCTAGGAGGTTGGACCTCAAGTTGTCTAGTCAGCACTTGGTGTGGGTTCAATGCTCCCCCGCTGTGCGAGTCCTGATTTACTGGAGCTTGCCTTGTGAGGTCGGGACAAACTTCCAGGTTATAGTCTCTTGTTCGGAACGGCCACCAGGACACCTTGGTGATCTCCTCAAGGGGCGCTACCTTGAACCTGCGGGAAAATGGAAGGATTTTCCTGTAACAAAAAAAAAAAAAAAAAGTTGTGATGTTTCAACTTCATGTTTATTCATTTTTAAGCCGGGTTTGTCAATAGATGCAAATAGGGAAAAAAAAAATTAAAATTAAAATTAAAATTAATACAAATTGTCGCATTATTTTCTCCATTTTTTATAGAATTATTTTGTAAAAAGTTAAAAAAAAAATTAAAATAATAATTCCCAAATGAGTTCTAAATCAGAAAACTTATAAAAGTGACTTATTATTTCTAATGCCACATAAACATTATTTTAGTGAATTTTCTGTTAATTTTTTTTTTGACAAATAACATTTTATATAAAAACAAAATATTCATTTCGAATGAATTCATTGCCACCATTCATCAATGAATAATGCGATACAGATAGATTGGTACAATCACTACAAGAAAATACATTTTTGCCGACCACTTTTAGCTACCAAAACTAATTTAGTCGCCAAAAGTGTGGGAATTGGCTACCAAAAATAATTTTAGTCGGCAAAAGTCAACTTTTTAGCTACTAATTTTTTTTAGTAGGGGAATGTTGATTATTGGCTACTAAAAAAAATTTAGTAGCTAAAGATATTACAATTGGCGACTAAAAAATTATTTAGTAGCTAAACATATCACAATTGGCGACTAAAAAAAACTTTAGTAGCTATAGACCCACTTTCGGCTACTAAATGTTTGGTAGGCGAATGTAAATAAAAAAAATTAATTTTTAATCTTTCCCGACCAAAGTTTTGGTCGCCAAATGTCAACTTTCGGCTACCAAAGTTATTTTAGTCGCTATAGACCCACTTTCGGCTACTAAATGTTTGGTAGCCGAATGTAAATAAAAAAAATTAATTTTTAATCTTTCCCGACCAAAGTTTTGGTCGCCAAATGTCACCTTTCGGCGACCAAAGTTATTTTAGTCGCTATAGACCCACTTTCGGCTACTAAATGTTTGGTAGGCGAATGTAAATAAAAAAAATTAATTTTTAATCTTTCCCGACCAAAGTTTTGGTCGCCAAATGTCAACTTTCGGCGACCAAAGTTTTTTTAGTCGCTATAGACCCACTTTCGGCTACTAAATGTTTGGTAGCCGAATGTAAATAAAAAAAATTAATTTTTAATCTTTCCCGACCAAAGTTTTGGTCGCCAAATGTCACCTTTCGGATGCCATGGATGAGGAATACTCATCTCAACTTAGTAAATTTTAATCCCAATTTCTTGCGGCTGTCTCTGTAAGGGCTATTCATTTAAGGATGCCATGAACTATTTAGAAGCCCTTTTGGATCATTGGTGTTTCACTATTTAGAAGCCCTTTTGGATCTGTTTTTTTTCCTCCCTTCTTGATACTAATTTTTCTTCCATGATTTTTTAGCCTCCTTATGCTTGCAAAAGTTTCATAGCAAACATGTTACTAGAGCACACATTAGCCTCTGTATCACATGATAGTAGCATCTCAGCTAGCTTATCTAATTTTTCCCTGCACGCCCCGCATTCAATCCCCCCAAAGCATTGTTTCTTATCTATGGTTCTAAGCTTTGCCACATTAATTTCAACTGATAATGTTTCCATAATTAATGCACTTCTAGGCATGCTTATCTTGATGCCATCTTACAGAAATTTTTAATAACATAATAAAAACAATTGAAAATTTTTAATGCTTTCCAAGAAGAAATTACATTGTTTTGTGGGGGATTTGAACATTCTTAATGTAGTTATAATAGAGTTTAAACCAATTGAAATTTTTATTTTTATATGCTAGCAAAATTTTTATTTTTGTGTTTGTATGATGAGAACAATAAGCTGGGATCATTGGTCATGCATCTTAGTTATTGGGCTGAACCTCTTCAATATAATGTTGGAACCGTGATGCAAATTTTTATTTCATAGGGTTTTGAAACAAGTGCCTTTTCCATTGCTGAATCTTTGTTTTTGGAGTTTGCAGGTCCACTCTTTGGAGCACATTGAATCTGTAGAGCTTACAAGCCGTATTTTTTCTAGGTGCGTGTGTTCTATTTTTTTTCTTTTTGTTGAGTGATGCACAGGAGACCGTGTGGTGGGTGTATGTGGTTGTTGACAGATTTGTTGAGATTAGTCTTTAGGTTTCTTAGTTCCTGTTGATTGGCAGCTACTTCACTCCTGATACATATGCGAATGAGCATTCAAAGATGTGTCGCTAGGCTTCTTGGCGGGTTTGTGTGCCGATCTTGCTTCAGCAATTTTTTTCTGGACGTGCCAAAAATGGTTTTGCTTTGGTAAGAACAATTCTCAAGTCTTCTATCATGTCTGTTAATAAACCCTGCTTTGGTAAGAATATTTATTTGAATGAAATCTTTTTACACAAAATTATTTGAGTGAAATGATACATGAGGTGGTGGATGCTGACTAAGTTACTTTTAGTATTGGACAAAAATGTATAAGTTTTGCAAGTTAAAAATTTATGCACAGTTAATTTTCTGAAATTTCTTACATTCCATATGCATTTGGCATCTGATTGACACCAAGCATCGTTTTTCATATAAATATACATACATAAATTTTCCTCTGAATGAAAATTTCTAACTGCTTGTGCATTTGGTCTAGTTCTAATCTATTGCACTGATGAGGTTGGGCATATGTGTAGGTCCTGTATATCTCCTTACATAGACATGAGGGTGGGAAGTTCTATCCTGCACAGCAAATCATGAGGTTATTGATTCTCTCTCTCTCTCTCTCACCTTGTCTCTTGGAATCGATTTGTAATCTCTGGAAGATAATTATTTGTTTAGTACTTTAGTGTAAAAATAGAAAGTAACAATGTTGACTTGTTGAGATGAAGTAAGTTAGTTTTCAGGGTGGACTTTTGTGATGGGAGCCCTGCCTTGCCCCTTGGGTGCATACAGCCAATGAATTAATTGGTTGGTGGCAGTGCTGCACATGGCAGTAATTATAGTGTATAAATGAGATTCCTGCAGAGTATAAACGTTTGTTTTTATTTCATTTTATTATAATTTCTTTGATTTAAACGCGAGTTAGTAACTGCTTCACATGAGCTTGGAGTTGAAATTAGGCATAGGAGGCACCTCATATGAAGATTGTATACGTAGCATGCATTTGCCTAAGCCAGAAATTAGTTTTCATTTAACCCGTATTTGTTTTCATTTAACTATGCCAGAAATTGAAACTAATTTCATCAACAGAAATTGAAACTAATTTAATTATCTTTCTAATTTAATTCAGTGATGAGCAGGTAATCACTGAATTACCATACGTGCTTGTTGAAACATTACTCATCAGGTCTTTCACTTTGCACACACTTATGGGAATGCATATATTTATACGAATTCCAGTTTCAAATGGAAACTAAGCTTCTTTATTAATCGTCATGGCACTATTATCCAATAGGTGTAGGGAAGGTCGTCTTTTGACTTGCACCATACCTTGCTTACGTGGATGTCTTGACCCATCTGAAGCCAGATGAACATGGCATTAGTGAATCGTCTGCATTTCCAATATGTAGTCAAGGTTGGTAATAAGGGCTTATATATTTCATTCAAAGTATTTATTTCTTTATGTTGATTGTTTTCTTTTTCATATATTTGTTTTTAAAAATGTTGGTCATAGTGCTTTAAATTTGCATGCGATATTTTTCCCTTTTGTCCCATTTGAACTAATATATATTGGTGTTATGTGTTCGATCTCATAAGTTTGTTTCAAGCTAATCGAGGAGACTGGTTAAAGACTAAATATAGATGAAGAGGGTGTAGGAGATTGTGAGTGCAAGCCTTGGGTAACCAATGGGATAAGTCGTGAATCGTGACGTAGTCGATTTTTTTATCGTGGTTTTAAATTGCATTATTGGTGGTGATCGAGTATCGGTCAATGTGTAATGAGAATTGAGAACAGACTCGATATTATTTTCAAACATCGTAAAATCGAAAAAAGGGTCATTGATAAGCATCAATGACCCTATTTATCACAATTTGAATGTTTCTAATTATTTTTGACTAACATTGTGGCACGTAAAACATGTTTTATAATTTATATTGAATCGCTTTGAAGGAAAATAGTGGAGAATTTCATCTGGAATAAAAATTTCACTATTTAGATTTATTGGAAATGCAGGTTGATTGGATTCTTACTCTATCTCCCTTCGGCTTTTTCTTGTGGCATGTTCACCTTCAGCCACATATTTGAATCTTGTGATGTAAATTTCATCTTTCGATGTTGGATACATTTGGTCAGTTCCACGTTTGGGATTGTCATCTTTCACACCTTAGTTCAGTTCCACTTGTGCGTGATTGTCATTGGTAGTTTCTTGTCCTGTATAAGTTTTTTGACATTGTCGATTCTATGATTCATGCTGCTGTAATTTGCTGGTTGAAGTGTTAGAATGTAGAGATGATCCGTTTGTTGAATTTTTATTCTGAACAGAGATACATTTGTTGAATGGTCATTTTAATTTGTGCAGATTGTTGACAGGCCAACACAAGGACATAGGTTCTTGAATACCCTTTTGATAATGTAAACAGGTAATATATATAAATTTTGTGACATGTATTTGTGAATTGTTAATCATAACACAATCATTAACTATTCAATAAGATGTAAATGTTTTAAATGCTTACCTGTTAATGTCCCTCATGTATTTGTGAATTGTTTGTCTCCTTATTTTAACTAAAATGTAGAGTTAATTTGTGGGCGATATCTCAACGAGAATTGTTATATGTAAGAATATCTATGTCATTAACGGAAAGCTTTTAAGCCTTCTTAACATTTTATAGGCACCAAACTAATGAATTTTTTTTTTTTTTTTTTTTTTTTTTGCAGATGGCTTTGATCATACAAATGGGGAAATTTTATTTGTTGACAATTACGGGAGGGCATTGTTTTTATACCTCTATCCGTATATATATAGTGGTTCGAACAAATTAATTTGGTTATTCATGTATTATGTATGGATTTAAATTATTGACGTTGGATTAGACTTGGAGTGTATGGAATTTGTATTATATATAGATTGGACGTTTTTGGATTAATTTTGTGGATGCTTGGAATTGAAATGTGTGCACATTGTTGAATGCTTTAATGGTTGATAATATATTTTAGTGTTGATGGATTATATTATTTATACAGGGTACAGGTTGTAATATAAATGAATATAGGTTTTTTACAATTTTTTTTTCTTTAAAAAAAAAAAACAAAAAATTATTTGGCCACCAAATGTTTTGGCAGCCAAATAGGTAATAAAAAGTTTTGGCTACTAATAATTTAGTAGCAAAAACATAACCCAAAACATTTTTGCCACCAAATAATTAGTAGCTAAAAAATTTGATAATGAGAGAAATAAACTATTGGCTACTAAATTTTTTAGTCACGGAAAAAAGGGTATCATTTGGTGACTAAAACTTTTGGTGGCAAAAAGTGAAGAAATGAATCTTAATAGGTTTTTGGCTACGAACAGTTTTAGTCGGCAAAAGTCACCATGCCTAAGGTAGAGCTTTTAGTGACTAAATTTTTAGTAGGGGAAAGGTCACATTTGCCGACTAAAAAAAGGATTAGTAGCTAAATGTTCACTTTCAGTGACTAACGGTTTTAGTGGCGAAAAGATACCATGCCTAAGGTAGAACTTTTAGTGACTAAATTTTTAGTAGGGGAAAGGTCACCTTTGCCGACTAAAAAAAGGATTAGTAGCTAAATGTTTACTTTCGGTGACTACGGTTTTGGTGGCGAAAAGATACCATTTGGCTACTAAAAGAAATTTAGTAGGGAAAAGTTATACTTTTTGGCGACTAAATTAAGTTTAGTCGCCAAAACTATCGCCGACGGGGTATGGGCGACGAATTTGGCGACAAAATTATTTGGTCGGTAAATGGTTTCGGCGACCAAATTTATACCTTTTGCCGACCAATAATTTAGTAGCTAAAAGTGACATTTCTTGTAGTGAATGATCTCATAGTATCATTTTGAAAATGACTTCTGAACAGAAATATATATATATATATATATATTTATATAGAAAATACATTGATGTGTTAATGTTATTTTTAAAATTATGAAGACAATAGTTAATGTTTTGATTAAAATTAAAAAAACACAAAAAGTCATTAAAAGTTTTATATGAAAATTAAGTCTAAGGATCTCCTGTCCCTAAAAATTTCTGTCTCTATGTTTCAAATCAATCACAACCATTGGATATGTCTTAGAATTCTTAAATCTTGAGATTCTCAAATGATTCAATAGTTGTGAGTGATTTGAAATAAAGGGACAAGAATTTTTGGAGGCAGGGAATCCTTGCTCCTACAAAGTTTTATTTGTTTATCATTACTCATCACATTTATATCTATTCATTGAAAGTTAACCAACCACCATCAACTATGTTTGATAATTGCAAAATTGTTATTGTTATATCATTATGCAAGAATTTTTTACATACAAATTTTATATGTTTGCCATTTTCCTTCACAGAAATTTAGAAGAACAATAACACTACAAACTTATAATTATTTATCAAGAATTTACCTAGAAATGAGAATCAATGATTCAAAATTATTTCACTCATAAACCTCAAATTTCATCAATTTAATCTCTACCACACATGCCCATTCTTAGCCAATCTTGGATTTCCAAATTCTGGGTGCCTATCTTTTTTGGTTCAAAGAATGGTCATTTTGTTAGGAGTTCAAGAAATAATCACATTTTTTTTTCTATCCAAATGAATTCTTGTGAACCAAATACTACTTTTGGGAAATTATTTAATAATCTCATAATATCATGTGGCCATACTCCAAATCAATCACCAATTAATTAGTCTCATGATGTTTTCTCATCTCCAATATAAATCATGGACCCTTATCCCTTTTTAGCAATCAAAACCTTATGAAACACCATTTATTCATACTCCCAAAATACTAAATAATTACCTTACTACCCTCTAACCGAAAATGCATTTAGAGCATCTTCGGCATTTTGCCTAGTCTTATGACATAATAGAGTTCCAACACAATAGACAGTCATCTCTTTGTCATCTACATTTGGAGAGCAGTAGAGGCTAGTCAAACTATTTTCATAAATAGAAAGTGTTGTTAGAATACACACTAAAATGACTAGACTAAATAGAAAAGATGCTTTTTTATATATTTTTGTGAGGCAAGTTTTCATAGTTTAAAAACCTCTATTTTTAATATTTACACAAAAATCATCTATTAAAATAATGTGTCAATAACAATTTTATAATTTAAAAATCATTCTAGGTTTTTTTTTTTTTTTTTTTTTCCGTTTTTGTTGTAATAAGTTCAAATTCAATCATATATAATTTTGTATTTAATTTTTGTTTTATTTTAATTTTTTTAATAATATTTGTATAGCATCGCTGGTTGAGTGGAGCCAAACCATTGATTGGAGTTGCAACAGGCAACAAGATCAGTTCTAGAATTGGACCCACCACCATGTGGGGTTGATTACAAAATAGGGGTCATAGATACTACTCTAGTCAGTATCAATTTAGAGCTTGAGAATTGAAAGTATTTTTAAGTAATTGTTTTTTACATTTTACGAAATGATGCTAAATAATAATAATAATAATAATTTAACAACTTAACTTTTTAATTTTTTTTTGATTAAGAATCAATCTTCCCAAATAAAGCCTTGATCATTTTCCATGCTTTGCTTTGGTAGATTTTGAAGTAGGTGTTTAGTCCATGAAATTAATGAAATTTAATCATTCATTTAATCAATCCAACTTTTTATTTTTGCTTTTAGAATAATGTTATAATATTACCATTATTTTTATGAAAGATCCATTTACATTGGTGTTAATAATTCATAATTAAAGGCGCCCGTGGACCTAATCACATTTGAACTTTACTTGCGTCCTTTCGGTGATTCAGCATATAATATAAAAAATAAATTAAAAAACTACTGTCTATGGGATTAAGCTTAAATGACTGTGACATCAATTAAATTAGGGGTACTTACGTATTGATCATAATAAGTGGACTTATTATTTAATAGGTCTTATAGAAAAAATTTGTCATAAAAAAGTCACTAATTGTAAATTTGAGCGACAATTTATAAAAATCATGACAAAAAGTCATTAATTGTCAATTTTTAGCGACATATATAAAAAATTATCACAAAAAATTATTTTTAATGATAATTTTACCAAGATTTATTTTTAATAAAATTTGATGAGAATTTAATCCGATTATTAAAATCTATTGATAGTTTACCTATTAAAAATTATGCGCATAAATAACAATGGTTGTTTGAGTTGTATTTCACCCAAATCATGGTAACTTTTTTGGGTAATTATTCAGTAATTTCATAATATAGACACGTGATATTTTATAACATTGTGATTGATGAAGAAGGTGAGTAGATGGGATATTATGTTTGGTAATTAAAAAATATGAAAAAATATATTAAATAATAATTAATTAAGAAATACAAACACGTGATAGTCCGAGAAAATTCTATAATTTTCCAACTTTCTTACCCTAGGTGAGGTTAGGTTAATTGGTTTGACCTTGATTCATCATTTCTTGGGTTACATTAAAAAATAAATTATAATAATAAATAAATAGTTTCTCTGGCAGCTGCAGCCGGCAATCCTCCACCAAATAGCTCCAATTTGAGTTATAATTTTTTTTTGATTAAAATTATCGAGACCCTTTTAATTATTATTTAATATCATTTTATCCTCTTCATATTTAATTATTAGTTAATATCACTTTATCCTCTTCATATTTTATATATTTTGACTTTTTCAATTATACAATTATATATACTCCTTTCAAGCCATCTCCAAAAGAGATATATAAGGTCAAGTCGAAGTCATTATCTGATCGATTTCGATAATTTAAATCGTGTCTTTTAATTAAATTATTTATAAAAAAATGAAGTTGATATAGTATCGGTAATTATATATTTAAATTAATTTATTCAAAAAATATATATATATATTTGAATTATATTTATTTTAAATAAAAAATACTGCAAATTTAATTTTAATAATAAATTATTCATATAAAAGAAAGTCAAAAAGTTAGTTTGTAACTATCTTCTCAAAACACTCCTAAAAAAATATAAATTACTAAAATTGAATGGGCTCACAACAGCGTCAATAATAATTGAAATGAAAGGAAAATGAGTAGTTTTTTTGGTAAATTTGTTGGTAACTCTAGCATTGCTCTGAAAGAAACACTTTCAGATTGATTTAATTAATTATTTATTTATTTATTTATTTTTACAATTTTTATGCATGCAGAATATGTATGAAAGCATGAAAATGAGGGTAGAGAGGGTGGTGGAGAGAGGGAGCGTTCAAGCTGATTATATCAGTACCGAGGAGGAGCTCCAAGCTTTTAGCAAATGGACCAATGGATTTACGCCACAACATCATCCTACAGATATTCAGGTTCTCTATTAATTTTATTTTTTTTATATAATTTTTATACATGCACAAAATATGACCACAGAATCAAATGCAAATTTTCTTTGCATGGAATGAGACTCACACATTCAATCCTTTGATCAGATTTTGTCCACTTAGAATTTTGCTTTTTTATAAATAGTTATAGAGTAGCTGATCATTAATTTTTTATTTTTGTCATTTCTATACTATTAGGATACATGATAAAAATTTATTTATTTGCATTACAATAACACATATAAATTATGATGTAAAATAGTGATAAAAAAAACAAGTAATATATGGTCCTTTTTAAAGTAACTCCATGTTGATTAAATTTGAGTGTCCAATTTCGGTGAGATATATAAGATGGTATATCATAACTTTATTGTTTAGGAAAATTTTACTGTTCATTATATGATTTTTATACAGATTAATCTGGTAGTGACTTTATGTAATTAAATATCATTATTAAATTGTCACTTTATTTTAAAATAATATGTGTTAACAATGCGATCATATCATTTTACATAAAAAAGGAAAAGGATTATAGATTTTTTATGAAATTCATAATAAAAATAATGTGACAGTCACATTAATTTATGAAATTATGAAACAATGATGGATCTTTTTATTATAAATAAAGGAATCACAACATATCATATCATTCTATATTAAAATTCTGTACATAAATTTCCTTTCTAAATCAATATCATATGCGAATTCTATATATTTCTATTTATATAAGAAAATATTTGAGATTTTCAAAAAAACTCTCACAATTCTATCCACAATGATATATCATGATAGATGTTAACTTTTAATTTATTATATATCTAATGATTCAGGGTCTAATTTCCTTATCACATCATTATAGATAAATTTATAAGTCAAATATGCGATTTCTAACCTCACTCATATATCTCTATTTTTGTTTCTTAATTAGCTTGTGGACTCCTCACATGTTCCCAAACGATAGACAAAACATATTAATGGGTATACCTATACGTGCTGATTAACTTAAATGAAACTTACAACTTCAACAAAAGAAAAGAATTCCAGCCAACTTTTGATAAAACATTTTTTTTTTTTTTTTTTGTTGGGGGTAAAACATTTGATGGTGGATTTTATTTTATTTTTTCTATTTTTTATTTATTTTTGTGTTGCCAGAGGACTCATACAGGAGCATAAATGGTTTATTTCGGCCTTGTTTGGAAAGATTAATAAATTCTTATTTTTTATTTTTTTATCTCTTTTGAATTATATCAATTAACATCTTTTCTCTATTTTTTTATAAAAAATTAAAAAATATATTTATTTAAAACATCAAATGGCATCAATTATTAAGCTGCCCATGTTTGTACAAAGACAGAGACAAATGAGAGTACGACCAAACAAAAAAAAAAAAAAAAAAAAAAGGGGAAAATGATCCCAGGCCGCCCATGTTTACTGGTTTCAATGAATATGGATATAAGTGTTTTGAGAAGAGAGTTAAAAGTTATTTTTTGATTTTTTTAAATTTTTTTGTGAGAGAAGAAAGTAGGTTAAAAGTTAAAAAGTGACTTTTGACTCACTTTTCAAAATATAAAAAGTTCGGAAACCAGACTTACCAACTTAAAGGCAGCATTTGATAGAATTTTTTAAATATGATTTGAAAATAGAATTGTATTTTGAGTTTATGAATTTTGAAATTATGATTTGAGTTTGAAAAATTTGTTTGGTTATAAGTTTTACAAAAAAATTTGAAATAAATGATGTGACATATAATATTTAATTCAAAAATTTATAACTCATAACTAAACGCATAACCCAAAATCCTATTCAAAGTTCATAAAAAATTTATAAAAAAAAATTAGAAATATTTTTATTTAAAATATAAAAATAACAAGTGCAAAAAAAATAAAAAAACAAAACAAAAAACAAAAACAAAAACAAAAACAAAACAAAACAAAAAATCGAATATTGTTCTGGTCAACCGGCCGGACGTCTAGGAGAATGATAGGGTTAATCAAATTTTCCCGCTTAGAAAGGAATTTTCAAAAGTGGATGTGGAAATATAATTTAAAAACTTAAAACAAATATCACACTGAAATCAATGAATGAAAATGTGTTTAGAGAGTTTCTCTAAACACAACCTAAATTTTTCTGGATTGATGATTGTATAGTGAAAATTAAATTTATTTAATCTGAAATTTATATGTATAATAAATTTCAGAAATCGTTTGGAATAAACTAAAAAAGTCAAAAATCCTATACTATTCAAGAGTAGCTTGTGGGGTTTGAATTCAACTATCCAAAAGGTCAAAAAATTAAAAATCAAAAGGGTGAAATGGTCATTTTGATTTTACTACAATATTTTATTACACATCTTTTCATAAAAAGTCAAAAAATTATTCCAAACATACATCTTTTTTTTTTCTACTTTTTTAACCAAAAAAATTAAAAAATGCTCTTATATGGCACATCCCAAACAACTACTAAATTATAAAATGATAATTTTAAATAATTTTTAACTAATTAAGTGTGAATTCGTAATATTATTAATATGGATAAGAGCATCCATGGACTTGTTTGGTTTGTTTTTCAGAAAAAATTTTTGCAAAAAATTCTCTACAAATAAATTTTCAAGAGTAATCAAATCAAACAAATTTTTTTTAAAAAAATCTCAAAATTTTATTTGGTTACCTACTTTCTAAAATCACTCTCTCTCTCATACACATCAAATCAATCATTTTTTTTAAAACTCTCTCTTCGAAACAATTTTTCAAAATCATTTCTAAAAAAAATAAACCAAATAAATTTTCGTATTTTTTATCTCAAAAACTATTCTACAAACACAAACCACACACACCTACATGTTTTTGGGTGTGTTTGTAATATGTCAAAAAAAAAAAATTGGGAGAAAAAGGACTTTTTCGTTGCTACATTGGACATGTTTGTATGTGAAATAACCAAAAATGAGTGAGATCTTTAAAAAAAAGAATTCTGAAAAGATGTTAATTTATTTTTTTTCTTCTTATATTTTATCTTTTATCTCTCTCTTCTCTTTTTTTTTTTTTTTTTTTTTTTTTTTTATAAATAGTGTCAGCTCATTAGACTGGGAGAGCCCGTGAAATAACTGACAAAGTTCATGTCGGAACTGAGCCAATAAATGAGAGAGAGAGAGAGAGAGAGAGAGAGGGGGGGGGGGCGTGGCTATGCATGTGCTAGTGCAAAGTGTGACAGAAAAAGAGGGAGAGAGAGAGAGAGAGATAGAAAGGAGTTGGGTTTTTTTGTTTTAAATGAAAATTTCTTAACGCATATTAATATTAATAATGATTCATCTCATTAAAAATATTATCATTAATAACATTAATGTATTAAAAAAATAAAAAATATACATATAACTTCAAGATTAAAACATTACATCATTACTGACGAGACACACTACCACCTAATTAGTGGAAGCACTAATTAATGCTCCCAAACATTTTTCTTGTAATATCTCTATCGCTCACGCACTCACTAAATTAACAAACGTTAACACAACAGTGGAGTCTCACTTAAATCACCTTTTATCACATGTTTAATTGAACGGTTTTGATTTGTGGCATTAAAAAGTTAGGTATTAATGTCCTTAATTTTCATATTAGGCAAAAAAAAAAAAAAACAAAACAGTTACTCAAAATAAAAATTAAGGACATTAATATCTAACTTTTTAATGTCACAAATCATTTTTCTTCCCTCAGGGTTGGTTTGGGATGTCCTAAAAAAGTGCACTTTTTGACTTATTGGTGGGTTTGGGTTGGGTTTGGGTTGGGTTTGATGTGATGTGTTAGAGAGGTGATGTGATTTAAATAGGATGATGTGACTTAAATAAGATAGTGACTTTTTGACTTTTTGACTTATTTAGTATAAGCCAAACCAGCCCTGAATATGCTATGATGGTAATTACTCTATAGCTGAGTCCAGGAAACTCTTTGGCATCAAATATGAGTGTACTGATATGACTAGTGTGTCTATTGAACATCATTGTACTCGCTGTTTAAAAATAAGAAAATGCATCTCGTTGAAATCAACAAATTTGAAAGAATATTTGTGTTTCAACTCGAGTTATAGAGAATTAATAGTCTCAGTTGATATAAACGAAACATTAAAAAATAGATTCTATTGGAGAGTAAAAAAGGCAAGGACAGCAGAAGTCACGCGATGCCTAACCTTATCTATGTTTCTAAAGAGAAAAGCCGATCAACTCCCCACAATTATAAGGCCGGTGTTCTTAATGTCCTTGTAAGACTACCCCTAACCTAAAGCTATATACATATATATGTACGTGTATTTCATTACGTACATTTTCTTTGAAGACACATCCATGTAGGGAAATTTTTAAGTTTGTAAGTGCATATATATATAATCATATAAATTTTTGTAACTATACATAATTTGTCTCATAAAATCGTATAAATTTTCATAAACATACGTAAGTTAACTCATAAAAATTTGAAAAATCATAATTTACGTGATTTTGTAATGTAACTTATATATATTTATGAAAATTTACGAAAGTGCATATGATATGCACCTTGCATACCCAAATACTTGTCTTTCATGTATCAAATTTACAAAAAATTATTTTTGTGGACGCAAAATTTAATCACATTAGGGTTGTTTGTGAAGTGGGATTTTAGCATAATTTAGGTTAAAATTTACAAAAAGATAAAATATGTTAAAATAATTAATAAAACAAAATGTCACATCAAAGTTAATATAATTTTACTTTTTTTCTCACAAATATCATATTCAATTACAAAAAAATTCAATCATCTTTTCAAACACAAAACTTTTACCTACTAAAATAGTCAAAAATTAAAATAACTTATTAAAATAGTAACTTCTCAAACACCTACAAAGTGTCACACACTATTCTCACAGGGATAGGGCACTGGCCCAATAGCCTGTCTGGCCTAACTCAATATTTTTAAAATTTGAGATAAATTTTTAACTTATAGGACCTTAGTTGGGTTAGGATTTTGAACTTGTTTATTTTTGCTTCAAATTAAAAATTCTATCTCGCTTTGCACATTTGTACAATATTAATTTAAAATTTTATATTATTTTGTTACATAATAAACCAAAAAATAAAAAGATAAACAAAATATATATGTACATTTATAGATCTTTCTAAGACTTATTAAATTAAAACATTTTTTTTATTTGAAATTAAAAATTTGTTAAAAGACTCAAAATCGTGTACAATTAGATTTTTTAGTGCTTAAATATATCTATATATATTAAAAGGCCTAAATTAATTTACAAAAAAGACCTAGACCCCCTTTTGGCAGCCACCCCTACAACTCCCTCTGCCTCTCATTTGTTGAAATTTTTTTTTTTTTTTTTCTTCTCCCCCACTCACCAACCCCCACATGTGTCTGGGGTTGGTAGGGGTGGGAATATGAGGGAGCCTGTATCTGCTCTAATTAATTTAATAGCCTTCCAAAGACTAAAAAATTTACTAATTTATATACATCAGTTTAAGTATCGCTTGGGATTTAAGAAGTCTTTTAGAATTAAGCTTAAAATTTAAAAACAACAATGATTCATCCCCCTTCTCCCCCCACCCCCTTTGACCCCCTCTCTCTCTCATTGATTATTTTTTCTTTTTCTTTTTCTTTTTTTTCCTGCTCCTCCAATCACCCCCCGCCACGTGACAAAAGGAGGTGAGGGGATGACCCCTAAAAGGGAGTCCCAAGCATTATTCATTTAAAAACAAAATGCCAGATGTTGGGTCGAACGAGTTTGTGATAAAACACATGTTCTTGCTATAAAGTGCCCGAAACTGGCACGACCTAGTCAATGCCCACCCCTCGGCCACACTCTTTGCTAGTATTCTGTGCAACGTTCTATAATTGAATTATATGTCGCTAATATTAATATTTTTTTGTGCAAATTATGAAGCTTCGAGTATCGGCGACCATGACCAATGCACCAATAGTCCTAACCCTGGACTGTGACATGTTCTCAAATGATCCACAAACCCCTCTTCGAGCTCTATGTTATCTCTTGGACCCTCACATGGACCCCAGGCTAGCTTTCGTTCAGTTTCCTCAGTACTTCCATGGCCTCAACAAGGATGACATTTATACTTCTGAATTGAAATATGCCTTTCAAATTGATTCTCATGGAATGGATGGCTTGTGGGGCCCAGTCCATATGGGCACCGGAGGCTTTTTTCGTTGCCGGGCTTTCTTTGGAGGCCCATTTTCATTTGTTGCCCCACAAAATCCTGAACTAAGCCCAGATCATGTTGCAAAAAAGCCCATCCGGTCCAAAGAAGTTTTGTCCCTGGCGTACCAAGTTGCTGGCTGCAATTTTGATGCCCAAACCAAATGGGGCTCCAAAGTAAGACTCCTATGACTATCACTGTTTTGTATTTCTATGTTCATATTTTAACGATTTTAGATCATCTTAATACGGATGGCAATGGGTTTAGGGTGGAAAAAATAAGGAAAAGATAGTTATCAGAGGAGTGAGGGAAAGTAACCCCAACCCGATTATGCTTCATATTTAAAATTTTTTTTTTTTTTTTTGGATAAATGTAAGTTGTAAAACTAAACAGAGCGGGGTTCAAGTGAGGGAGGGATCTAGTGGGTGGGTCAAGTATGAGGGCAATACTTACTAAACGTGGGCAGGGTGGGATTAATCAACATACATAAAGGGATTAAAACCCAATATTTGATAAGTAATGTTTTAAATATCAGCCAATGCATATCAAGATTTCAAACTTCTGATACTGATATTCACCAATATATTGCTTGATATTATCTGATATCGGTGAATATATGACCACACTATAGATACTAATATGTATTCTAATATCGTCATTTTAAACCAATTGCAGATGGGATATAGGTATGGATCATTGGTTGAGGACTTCTACACCCGCCATGTGTGTCACCCGTGAAGGGTGGAGATCCATTTTCTGCCATCCCAAAAGAGCTGCATTTTTGGGGATGTTCCAAAGGACTCAATGATGTGCTATATCAAATTATGAGATGGTCAATGGGCCTCCTTGAAGTGGGCTTTAGCAAGAATAGCCCATTAACCTTGGGCTTATGGTCCTTGAACCCCTTCCATGCCCTTTGTTTTACACACTATTCCTTGTGGCCCATTTGGGGGATTCCAATAACTACGTATGCTTTCTCACCACAGCTAGCTCTCCACAGCTAGCCATCCATTCTATGTTATCTCTTGGACCCTCACATGGACCCCAGGCTAGCTTTCGTTCAGTTTCCTCAGTACTTCCATGGCCTCAACAAGGATGACATTTATACTTCTGAATTGAAATATGCCTTTCAAATTGATTCTCATGGAATGGATGGCTTGTGGGGCCCAGTCCATATGGGCACCGGAGGCTTTTTTCGTTGCCGGGCTTTCTTTGGAGGCCCATTTTCATTTGTTGCCCCACAAAATCCTGAACTAAGCCCAGATCATGTTGCAAAAAAGCCCATCCGGTCCAAAGAAGTTTTGTCCCTGGCGTACCAAGTTGCTGGCTGCAATTTTGATGCCCAAACCAAATGGGGCTCCAAAGTAAGACTCCTATGACTATCACTGTTTTGTATTTCTATGTTCATATTTTAACGATTTTAGATCATCTTAATACGGATGGCAATGGGTTTAGGGTGGAAAAAATAAGGAAAAGATAGTTATCAGAGGAGTGAGGGAAAGTAACCCCAACCCGATTATGCTTCATATTTAAAATTTTTTTTTTTTTTTTTGGATAAATGTAAGTTGTAAAACTAAACAGAGCGGGGTTCAAGTGAGGGAGGGATCTAGTGGGTGGGTCAAGTATGAGGGCAATACTTACTAAACGTGGGCAGGGTGGGATTAATCAACATACATAAAGGGATTAAAACCCAATATTTGATAAGTAATGTTTTAAATATCAGCCAATGCATATCAAGATTTCAAACTTCTGATACTGATATTCACCAATATATTGCTTGATATTATCTGATATCGGTGAATATATGACCACACTATAGATACTAATATGTATTCTAATATCGTCATTTTAAACCAATTGCAGATGGGATATAGGTATGGATCATTGGTTGAGGACTTCTACACCAGTTACAGGCTGCACTGTGAAGGGTGGAGATCCATTTTCTGCCATCCCAAAAGAGCTGCATTTTTGGGGGATGTTCCAGTGACTCTGAATGATGTGCTATATCAAATTATGAGATGGTCAATGGGCCTCCTTGAAGTGGGCTTTAGCAAGAATAGCCCATTAACCTTGGGCTTATGGTCCTTGAACCCCTTCCATGCCCTTTGTTTTACACACTATTCCTTGTGGCCCATTTGGGGGATTCCAATAACTACGTATGCTTTCTCACCACAGCTAGCTCTCCTCAACTCTTTCTCAATCTTCCCAAAGGTATGCCAACACACTAATTCATGATTTGTAAGATCAATCTATCCGTGTTTGACATGATAACCAATTGATTGATTTTATGGTTGAAATCTATACACTTGTTTGTGGTGATGTTATGTTCGGTTTCATTTGTTTTTAATGATTTTTTTTTTTTTTCATTGAGAAAAGCTTTGGTATGCATGCAGGTCTCAGATCCTTGGTTTTTCATGTATGCTTTTCTTTTCCTCGGAGCCTATGCACAAGATTTTATCGACTTCATGTTAGCCGGAGGAACAATCCAAAGGTGGTGGAACTCTCAGAGAATGTGGATACTTAGGGGGGTCTCAAGTTTCTCCTTTGGACTAGTTGAATACTTGTTAAAGTCCTTAGGCTTAACCAAATTTGGATTCAATGTGACAAGCAAGGTGGTTGACAACGAACAAGGCAAGTGATACGAGCAAGGAATTTTTGAATTTGGAGTTGAATCACAAATGTTTTTGCCGATAACAATGGCTGCTATAATCAACTTAGTTTCGTTTGTCTCTGGCATCATTCAAGTCTTGAGCAATGGATTGAGGTTTGAAGATGTGTTTACGCAATTGTTCATAGCTGGTTTTGGAGTGCTGAATAGTTTGCCTGTTTATGAAGCCATGGTGTTGAGAAGTGATAAAGGGAAGTTGCCTACAAAGATCACCTTGACATCAGTAGTTCTATCATGGCTTCTTTACTTGGTATCCTCTTGGGCATTTTAATATGTTAATGGTGGTTATGATTTTCACAATTCTATTCTCGTTCTTTGTTTTATGTAGTAATTATTGGGGGGAAGACTTGAGCACCAAAATAAAAATAAAAAAGTTGCTCATGCATAATAAGAAAGGGTGAATTCATGAATTTTTCTTTGTTTATTAAATTGTAATTCATGACTTTCAATTGAAAAAATTGAAATTTCGAAACTTCATTTTTTTCTCTAACCAAAAAATTGATTCCGCATGTGTTAAATAAAGACTTCTATGTAATTTTTAATTTTTTTAGAGGATTATTATCAACACATAAAAAATATGACTTTACGTGCTATGTTACACAAGATTTTTGAGCGAAAGAAAGGTTGTGACCCCTATAATCTACACTTGATTTCATTCTTAAAGGTGAATGAACAAAATCAGACCCTCCCGAGGCATTATAATTCATTTTTCTCATTTCACTAACTAGTTATAGAGCAAAGGATTCTCTAACCCTAAATTTTCTTATCTGCCCTATCTGAAATCACCTATATCTACTGAAACATATCTTGAAATTATTGCACAAATAAAATTTCAATGATCCAGAAGTCAGAAATGTTTGGGACAGAGGAATCAGAGATTTAGAAAAAGAAGATCATTGACCAATCTATGCGTACTCGCTCTTTTGGTGCATCAGTGATTTTTTGCTCCAACTTGGTATAGAAGGCATGTCCTATGTTCATCAATGACTTTTTGCTCCAACTTTTCAAGAAAAATGGATACCATCCTCTTTCTTTTCTTTTCTTTTCTAGTTTGCCAAACGGACTGTAAGAGCTACTGAATCTTGATGTGGATAACCCATCTCACTCTCCAAACAAGTAGATGTTCCACCACTAGTACTGGATGATCCTTCCATTAGTACTACCATTTGATGCTCTCTTAAATTATTAGCCATATCTGAGTCAACTCTAACTCCTTGCTCTTGTTGCTCTGGATCAGGGCCGGCCCTGAGTCAACGGGGGCTAAGGCGAAATAATTTGTCGGGCCTTTTTAGATATTTATAAAAAATAAAAATAAAAATTATTTTGTTTGGTTTAGAATTTTTAAAAATAATTGTCTAAGTTTGCAATTCGTATTTTTTTTTTCGTATTTGGTAACATTTTTAAAATATATATATATATATATAAATAGGACTTTTCTTAGGTGTGCAATTGCACACCATGTGCCACTTACACAAAAAGTGTAAGTGTAAGGTGTAAGTATAAGTATAAGTATAAGGTGTAAGTGTAAGTGTAAGTGTAAGGTGTAAAGTGTAAGTGGGTTGCATATGGTGTGCAACCTCAAAAAATGTGTAAGTGTAAGGTTTAATTTTTCACAAAAGGTGTAAATGTAAGGTGTAAGTATAAGGTATAAGGTGTAAGGTGTAAGTATAAGGTATAAGGTGTAAGGTGTAAGTTGTACACCATAACCAAACCCATATAAATATTATAGTTTTTAAGCATATCTAAATTAGATGTATCTATAAAATGAATAAATAAAAATTGTGTAAAATATTTTTTAAAAAAAATACAAAAAAACACATAATTTGGCTACAAAGAGAGAAAAAAAAATAGGCCACAGAAAATTAGGCTAACCACTAATACATATACATATATTTTATATTTTATTTTTTTAATTGGACTAACAACTAAAACTTATAAATATTTTTTAATTAGGTCTTTTATCAATTGGGCCAAATAGATTTTTTGAGGCCTCCTTTAAAATGGCCTAAATTAATTAAACAGAATTAGGTCATTTTAAGTTTTAATATAGTGCAAGACTAAATTTGAAAACTTTTATTTTAGCCTAATTTTTGGGACCCTAGGCATGGGCCTCACCAGCCTTAGCTCAGGGCCGGTCCTGCTCTGGATCAGAAACCATCTGTGGGTTCTGATTGGATACAACAAGTGGCTGTGATTGGCCGCGTCCATTGGTGGTGATGATGCGGCATCTACAGAGTGGACAAGTTGGATTTGAATGGGCCCAGTAACATATGCAATCAATGTGAAACATGTGTGTTCATGTTGGGATCTGAAACAGAATTTTAATTAATAAAAATTCAGAAATTATTTTTGAAAATCAAAAATTAATTTTTGACTAACGTCACAAATAAATATTCTGAATTATTAATGACACTAGTGTATTACTACTAGTTATCAAATAAAATAAACAGTATATTACTACTATTTGTCAAATAGTATATCACTACTATTTGTCTTTCACACCAGATTATTATTTTGTAAAACCACAAAAAATAATTTATGTAAGAAGAAGAAAGAGAAAAGGAAACAAATAAAAAATTCTGTATAAATAGAATAATTCAAATATGCCTTAAGATTGTTGGAACAATCTTTTGTGTAAAATAAATAACTTGAAACAAATCAAACAAACGAAAATAAATTACTTACAGAATTTATTTTACTGAAATGTAAAAGTACAAAAAGATCAAGTCGAGTGTGTGACACTCTGTCCTTAATACAGATTCGCCCCGCTACGGTACTTACGGATAAAAGGCATCTTTCTCCCATGGTACAATGATCTTCACAAATTATAGTAGCACTCAATTTGTACGACGAACAAAACTTGTATTTTATACTCACTAAATTTTTCCTAAAATTATATGAAGAATATATATGCAACAAAGCAAAATCTAGATAGCAAAAAATGAATTTTTCAAGCTAGAAATGGCTGGTATTTATAGGTAAACTATGGCTGTCCGAACAAGTTCAATTTCAAATGAACAGATCTGTTTTCAAACAGAACAGGTGCAAATATCTTTTTTTTAACTACTGGCAGTTATCTACATGTCCGCAAATTCTGGTAGATGTGAATCTGTCTAGAAAGTTTTAATCTGTTTTAAAAGAAAACTGAATCTGTTTGAATTGTTGGGCAGTTTAGACAATTAATTTCATTAAGAATTTCTGGAAAAAAATTCAAATAAATTTTGTCCAAAAAGTTAATGTTAGAACCGACCCAATCCACACCTGACACGGCCAATCAGATGGCGACGGCGCACACATATGGTGGTTTGAGCTAAGGTTCACTTTGACTATAACTCCTCATTTCTACAAACTTGGGGTGTCCTTTGAGGCTCAACCCAAATGTTGTCACCTAGAACTTATAAACACACATAAGTTCTCATAAGTTTCCAATGTGGGATACCCATTTCAAAGAAACTCACATTTACTTCTTTAATAGTCCATTCCATGAATCCGAAAACGACATCAACTTCCCATTCACTCATAAATGATTTTGATGAACCGTTTGTACCGTGTGACTTGCTATGCGGCAAGGAATACGTCACCTCTTTGGACCCACCTCAAAAAATGTTTGGCACCCACTCAAATTTGGGCTCAAAATTGACCGAAAATAAACCTATAAAAACCATATTTGCCCAACACTAACAACTCCAAGTTTCCCTAAAAGCCCATTTAGAGTTGGGTAATGGGCTATTCTTGTTATCTTAGTATCATTATTATGATAAAAAATTATTTAAGCAGTTTTTGAAATATTATATGATATTATTTATATAACATTTTTAATAAATAAAGAAATTAAAAAATATATCAAATAGATCATCACATGTCTCTCTCTCTCTCAATTACAAAACAAAAATTAATCAGGATTTTGTGTCACTCATAAAAATGTTTACTATATTATTGATTAAAAACACTGCATGAACAATATTAACGATTACATCTATCATGCAAAAAGTGTTGAAACCAAGTGTTTAAAGGGCCTGACAGCCCTCCATTTCAATCTGGGACTGGAGGGTATTGTTGGGCCCATGGAGGCTCACCACGAGTCCTATTTCGATAATCTGAACTGTTCAATATGCAGAACTCGTCAAGTACTATATACTTGCTAAAAATCATGTTGATTAGATATCGATAGCTACGTGATAAAATCAGTTTTGTATATAAAAAAAAATATACGGTGAAAAAATAAATAGTTGACAGAAATCTGATCCGATGAAATAGCTATCGATATCCGATCAACGTAATGTTTTACAAGTATATATTACTTGACCAGTTCTACACATTGAACGGTTTAAATTATCGAAACGGGACCCGTGGTGAACCCTCACGAGCCCAACAATACCCTCTAGTCTGATCTAGGACCGGAGAGAAGCCATTCCCGTGTTTAAAAACCCTTCAAATTTGGAGGAAAAATAAATAAATAAAAATATGGGGAACTTACCAATAAGTCCTATATATAAAGTTCAAAAGCCATCTAATTCAAAACAAAATACTTTTACCAATTAGTCTTATATATTTTTAATTGTTATCAAAAAAATTCTTTTTTTTTTTATTTAAAATTTACATATGTTGTTACATCCCACTATCGTCGGACTTCCGTCAGACGCTCACCATAGACTCGCCAGAATGTTTAACATCACCGGCAAGTCATCGAAGTATCACTGGAAAGTCGTCAGAGTATTGCTGAAAAGTCACCGGAAGGTGACCGGACTGTTATGAACGCCAATGGAAGTCATCGGAATGTCCAGAACGTTCGCTGGACGTTAAGATCATCATTGGAGACTCACCGAAATGTCCAGAATATTGCCCAAAAAAAAAAAAGAATAAATGGAGAAATTAGAGAGAAAAAAACATAGCAAAATGAGCTAAATATTGATAAACTAAAAAGAAAAAAAAAATAACAACAAAAAATAGCAACAATGGAAAAAAAAATATGTTATTTTTCAATTTTTGTAGGGTTTAAGCAAATAATCTCCAATATTGAACACACTAAAAAACAAGTTTTGAAACTGTAAAATGTTACAGTTTCAGAGCAAAAATCTATTAAGTATTTATCCTTATTACTCAAACTAAAAAACATGTTATAAAACTGTAAAATTTTACAGTTCTAAAGAATGTTATGAAAGTGTAAAATTTTGCACTTTTAAACCATGATTCATTTCAGCACCAAAAAAATTGAAACTGCAAAATTTATAGATTTCACCACCTGTAACTAATACTCGAAAAAAACTTATTTAAAATTTGAAAATTTTCTCCATTAAAACAGAAAAATAGACTTGTGTAACAGAGATGTTAGACTTATTTATTTTGACGATTTATTTAATTATGTTTTAATTTATTTGAAAGAGAAAAATAGAATCTAAAATTTATTTTAATGATTTATTTAAGGGTAAATTACACTTACACCCCTCGAGGTTTAGCTTTAATACATATCACCTTCTAACGTTTGGGAAATTACACTAACCCCCCTGTCATTGTAATTATTTAAACAGAATGAAGATATTGAACTCATGTACTCTCTCTTTTTTTACTTTGCTTCACTTTCTCTTTTTTTCCAATTTCCTTTTCTTTCTTTTTTTTTTTAATGTAATTTTCTCTGTTTTTATACTAGGAGTTGTTACCTTTTATATAAGCAGGGGGGTTTGTGAAATGAAACTACTAACCACAGAGGTGGGAATGTAATTTCCAAAACGTCAGGGGGGGTGTAGTAATTGGACCAAACCTCAAGGGGTGTCAATGTAATTTACCCTTTATTTAATTATGTTTTAATTTATTTATTTTGATGATTTATTTAATTTTAATTTATTTGAAAATGAAAAATAGAATCCTAAATTTCTTTTGATGATTTATGTAATTATGTTTTAATTGAATCCAAAATTTATTTTGATGATTTATTTAAGTTATGTTTTAATTGATTTGAAAAAGAAAAATAGAATCAAAATTTATTTTGTCCCATTATTTCTCACCTAAACTTTTATCCTAAATATTGTTTGAATGTATTTAATATTTGCTTAAATCAGGAGTTCATTTCAACCCAAAAATAATGCCCAAGCCAAAGGTTCAAACAGCCCAAAACAAAGGTTCAAACAGTCCAGCACAGCAGCAGGCCAAAAGGTTTAAGTGGAAGATATTCAAATTAATAATGATGGAGTAGAAGATATTCAAATTAGTAATGATGGAGTACAACGGCTATAAACGGCTATAAGTTTCATTATATATACCAAAGTCTCTAATATAAACAAGTTACAAAAAAAACCATAAAATATTCTTGATCTATAATCACTCACATCAATTCTCTGAAAAATTCTTTGAGAAGTGTTCTTCAATTTTTGTTTACATCCTCTTTTAGAAATTATACACTGAGACGTATAGCTTTAAACCCATCTTTCGTGTGTGAGGTTTATAGAAAAACCAAAGCTTCATTGTTATATCTATCTTTGAGAGATAATTCTTGTAGCTTTCTATGAAAGCAAAAACACATTCTTTTTAACCTTGTAAGAGTGTAGTACACTCAGTGTTCTTGACTTAGAAAGTCTGTGTAAAATCTGTGGAGGATTGCTCTATCTGTGAAAAGGTTGTTAGCACCCTGTGAAGCTAAAGTATAGTGGAAAATCTCAAGTGAAGCTTAAAGAGTGGACGTAGGCGGAGTTGAAACCGAACTAGTATAAATTTGTTTGCCTCTCTCTCCCTTATCTCTTTATTTTATTTAAATTGCCATAGTTATATTTCACATTTTCACTGTGCTAAAATCATTAACTAATATAGTTGTTAGAACACTTATTTTAATTATTTTTATTTCATTAACTATACTTATCTATTGTGCTAGTCATAATTTTTATTAAGGTATTATTATTTTTATTTGTAAAAACCTAATTCACCCCCCTCTTAGGTTGTCTTTTGGGTGACAATTGGTATCAGAACCTAGACTCTTGTTTTAGATTTAACCATCTGGGAGTTTCGATCTATAGTAACCTTAGCTAAAGAACAAGCCACAAATAGGCCACCATTGTTTGACGGAAACAACTATAGTCATTGGAATGATAAGATAACCCTATACCTACAAGCCACTGATTATGCCATGTGGATTATTGTCACCAAAGATCCAAAAATTCCTACCAAATTAGTAGACAATATTAGTGTATCTAAAACTGAAGATGAATGTGATAAGAGGGATCATAAATTATTGCAAGCCAATGCTAAAGCCAAACTCACCATTGTTTGTGGATTTGACTCTAAGGTGTATAATAAAATTTCAAGTTGTGATTCGGCAAAAGAAATTTGGGAGAAACTTGAGGTAACGTATGAAGGTACAAACTAAGTGAAGGAATCTCGTATTGATATGCTTGTTCATAGTTATGAATTATTTAAAATGAACTTTGATGAATCTATTTCAAGTATGTTTACTTGATTTACTGAAATTGTAAACTCTTTGAAATCTCTTGGCAAAACTTATATTAACAGTGAGTTGGTAAGAAAAATTCTTAGGTGTTTACCAAAGAATTGGAAAGCAAAGGTCACGGCCATTATAGAAGCCAAAAATCTCTCCCAACTTGGTTTGGATGGGCTTATGGGTTCCCTTATGACTCATGAGAACAACATGAAAGGACATGAGAATGTTGAAAACAAAAAGAAAAGTGGAATTGCATTCAAAGCCTCATCAAATGAAGAAGAACATGAAAACTACAGTGAAGATGAAAACTATGTCATGTTTAGTAGAAATCTAAAAAAGCACTTCAAGAAAAACAATTATGGAGGAAGAAGACCTTTCAAGAAATAGTACAACAAAGATAACAAGAAAGAGCCTATTATTTGCTATGAGTGCAAAAATCCTGGACATATGAAGATGGATTGTCCAAAATTGAAGAATCATGGAAAAGACTACAAAAGAAACAAAAAGGCCATGGTAGCAGCTTGGAGAGAAAGTGAAGATGAAAGCTCAAGTGATGAAATTAAAAATGAAGTAGCCAACTTATGTCTCATGGCTCTTAAAGATGAAGACTTTATTCAAGATGAGGTAACTACTCTTTATGAAGAACTTAAAAGTGCATTCCATGAACTACAAGATGAATTTAGAAAAGTTTGTGCCAAAAATAATGTGTTAAAGAAATCTGTTGCATCTTTATCTATTAATGTCGAAGAATTAAAGAAAGAAAAAATTGTTTTGAAAAATGATTTTGATACTATCTCTAGTGAGAAAACTACTTTAAAAAATAACATTGATGATTTAATAAAAACACTTGAAAATTTTGTAAAATGTAGAAATAATCTCAACATGATTCTTGGAAATCAAAGATATGTTTTCCATAAAGCGGGCATTGGATATGACCCTATTAAAAAAAAAAAAAAAATCTCAATACAATTTTTGAAAAGGCACCTCTCATGACTCACCCTCATATTACTTGTTATTATTGTAGAAAGAAAGGTCATTATATATCTTCTTGTCCATTCAAAATAATATAAACATGGGAATTAAAAAGATTTGGATTGTTAAGGGATCTAACAAAACTAACCAAGAAGGACTCAAGAAACTATGGGTACCAAAAACCAACCATTGATTGTCATCTTGTAGGTTTGCTTTAAGTCCAAAGCTAAAGAAGGGAAGTGATACCTTGATAGTGGATGTTCCAGACACATGATTGGAGATAAATCATTCTTTACTGCACTGTCATCCAAAGATGGAGGCTTTGTTACTTTTGGAGACAACAATAAAAGAAAAATTATCGGTATTGGTAGCATCGGTATTTCTCTTAACCCTTCTATTGAAAATGTTTTACTTGTTGATGAACTTAAAAATAATCTACTTCGTATTAGTCAATTATGTGATAAAGATAATCGAGTTATTTTTGATAAATCACATTGCACAATTGAAAGCGCAAATGATCATAAAGTTTTATTCGTTGGTAATCGTCACGATAATGTTTATATTTTTCATCTCAATGATCTCTATGCTAGTGATGTTAAATGTCTATATATTAATAATGAAAATAGTTGGTTATGGCATAGAAGACTTGGTCGTGCTCATATGGATTTAATTGCTAAACTTTTGAGAAAGGATTTGGTCATTGGACTTCCAAATATTAAATTTGCAAAAGATCATCTTTGTAGTGCTTGTCAACAAGGAAAACAAACTAAAACATCGTTTAAATCAAAATCTCACATTTTCACAATTAGACCTTTACAACTACTGCATATGGATTTATTTGGTCCCTCAAGGACAGCTAGTCTAGGCGGTAAACATTATTGTCTTATTATTGTTGATGATTATTCAAGATTTATATGGGTTATGTTTTTAGCACACAAAGATGAAACATTTTCTTCTTTCACAAAACTCTGTCGTAGAATTCAAAATGAAAAAGGCTTTCTTATTACTAATATTCGAACCGACCATGGTAAAGAACTTGAAAATGAGAAATTTGAATTGTTTTGTGATGAGCATGGTATTGGACATAATTTTTCAGCACCTAGAACCCCTCAACAAAATGGTGTAGTAGAAAGGAAGAATAGAACTTTAGAAGAAATGAGTAGAACAATGCTTTGTGAAAATAATCTTCCTGAATATTTTTGGGTCGAAGCCGTTCACATCGCATGCTATTGTAGATGCGCCCTGGTGGGGCCTCACCCTACAGTTCGGACTCGATTGTCACGGTTCTTAATCTGAACCAAAGAGTCCAAATCCGGCAAATCGTTTTGAGAAAATAGATTTTTAGAAAAGAAGTGCCAAACATGTACTGTTTTGCCAGATACAGAGTCGCCACCTAAATATTTTTTTAATTGGGGAATTTAGGAAACCCTGACTCGTTTGCCTAAGGCCATATGTCCGTCTTCACCAAAGTTGCCTCGGCTCGGGAACTTGGGTACGATTGGGGAAAGTCAGTTATGAGCACCCCCTCTCGCCCGATCCGAAGATCGGCCTCCACTAACCATGATATCTCATTTTTGAAAACATTATGCGTTCTTATTCCGGTTAATTAGCTAGAATTACTATGTGATGCGCACAGCAAAACAAGTGTAGACTAGATCGCCTAATTTGGAACAAAGCATTGCATATCCATTTGTTTGAAAATGGTTTGAGATTTGCTACTCGCAAGTAGGCTAAAATACGGATTTCAATGAATTATTCCAATTCAAACAATCCAACTTTCACCCATAGGCATTCAGGCAGTTATATCACATAAGCAATTAGCCTCATGGCAAGCATGTTGTCATGGCAAACACTCTCACGCATGCAAGGATGCTAAAGCATAAAAGCTTACCTAGTACTCCAAGCCAAAACAGAAACTAGTTAAAAATCAATGCATGATCCTAGTTCATGTTAAGATGGCTAATGCAACACAGGCAAAATGCAGCTAGAATAGGCTCAGCTAATCTAAGATGGCATATGAGATGCTACAAATAACATGTATTCAACTTGGAATTGAAATACAATGCAGTTAGTATGATGCGCTGAGCCCAGTGCATACAAGACAAATGTATGGATGCACGCATGCGTAGCATAAGGTATGCTAATTTAAATATGCCCTAATACTAACCATCAAAAGCAGGTAAGTAAAAGGGAGAAAGAAGTGGGGGTTGAAAGACATGCACACACGCACCTATACTTATTACAAATTTGCCCTCACTCGGAGGGACCAAAAGAATAATACAAATCAATTAACCTACAAGCTAATTAAATATTACAGACCACTTAACTAGTTAAGCAAATTAACTAAGCTAAGAAAGCAGTAAAAGGCCTCGGAAGAGGGTCCAATGCACACGTGCTCGGGTTTACTCGGAAATTCGTCGCTGTCACGACCCAAACCCGCCCCTATGGGTTTAGCACCGTAACCGGCCAATAATTTGAGATTACCGAAGGCCTACTTAACAGTAAGACAGTATAACAGAGTACATGGGCATGGCGGAAACCAATACAGTAAATAAATAATGTCCAATGAGCTGTGACAGTCTGTATGCAAAAAGATTTTTTCATACATACATAGGTATATACACAGTACAGAACAGTATGCACAATATTTATAGTCGTTCAGAACAGGGACCAAATCCCTATTAACAGTACAGTACAGTGTTATCAGTCTATACAGTTATACAAAACAGATACAGGAATAGACAGGGGAAAAATAAAAACACCCCTAAGCCAAAGCTTGGCAGGCTCGGAACCTTGCAGTGAGGCATAGTGGTTGGCTGGACAAAACTGGGAGTCTACCCCGACGCTCCTAGCTCCGGTCTGGTGCCTGTACACCTACATATATATATATATATGAGCAGTGAGCTAAAGCCCAATGAATAACATAAAGCGTAAAGGGGTTTAGAATGAATGTCTTTAAAGTAATGAAAACAGTCCATTTCAATCAGTATATCAGTTGTTCAGTACAGTAAATAGTCATATGTGGTACATCCATTAGCATAACAGTAAACAATAGGTCTTAAAAGACCGAACAGCAAATGATGGCCATCAATCAGTAAACAATAGTGGTTTCAACAAGGGAACCGACAGAGATCTCTGTAACAGTAACAGTCGGTAACAGTAGTTGCTAAGGATGCCACAATACAGTTCAGAATATAGGACATACATTCATTCAATTAACAGTAGCAGTTCAGAAAACAGTATAGTTCAATTGTTCAGAAAATAATCATTTTTGAACATATCTTTACACAGTTGTTACTCACAGAGTTTTGGGTTACAGTAAGCTAGAGCGTCTCCTCGGAAAGCCAACCCTACACAGTTACAGATTGAACACACACTAAGCTACACAGTTGGAAAAGATGATAACTTAATCCCTAATTTGCCTCGATGTGTTCTACATCTATATCCTCATTAAGATGTCTTAAACTAGGCCTAAGAATGCTTAGGATGGGATGAGGATACAAAGATGTATTCAGAAAACATTTTCAGGATTTTCAGTGAAACAGGGTCCCGCTCGAGCGTAGGTTACTTCGCTCGAGCGACAGTAACAAGGTCCTGCCATAGCGTCAACTTACCCGCCGAAAGCAAAAATCTTGGATAGGTGAAATTCACGCTCGACGCCCGCTCGAGCGTGTCACCTAATCCTTCGCTCGAGCATACATTCCTTCGCTCGAGCGGACTAATGAACAGTGCGGAAGACCAGTCTAGAGGTTCCTCAATTCCTAGAGGTTCAATTTGCCAATTATCCTTCAATTCCTCAAGATTCAAGCCAAGCAACAAGTTGAATTCAATTCACTCACTTTCTCTCTCTCTCTCTCTCTCTATGATCGGTTGTGGTGAGGAAAGAGCTGATCAAATGTTGTGTTTATATGTACTAAGGCTCAATATTTTAATAAACAAAAGCCCACTCACAATGGCAAAATAGTAATTAAGTCAACAATGCAATTTGATCCATTTTAATCTAATTAATACATATCAAATCAATTTTCAGATAAATATGCCATAAAATCACATAAATTGTGACGATCATAAAACACTAATCGATTTCCGATTCGGCCGCCGATAAGGCCTTCAATTAGGAATTTAAACACAAAGACATGAACAGATAATTTGGCAAGCAAGCAGATAGAATACAATTTAACTAGCAAATACTCAGTCAGTCAGTTTCAGATTTCAGTCAGTCAGTCAGTTCAGTATTTCAATCAATTCAGTTATTAGTCATAATCAGTCTCAGTTTAGTAATGATCGGTAATTAATCGGTAATTAGTGGTAAGGGTTATTACAGTCGCCATGCACAAGCTGCCTCTGTTTACCCTGTTCTGCTCCTCTGAGATTTGCACAAATCCCAAAAAACACTCTATAGGCACTGGGGAACACCACCGGCTAGGGGGAAACATCACCGGCCATGGTAGGATGGTCATCGACCATTAATTGAGCTCTCGGCCAAATATGTTTGGTCGGTCGACAATAGAGATGGCCGGCCGACCAATTCTTCCTGCAAAAACCTATTTTGACAACAGTAGAGGGCAAAACATGGCATGACAATGCATTTTAAGCAAATGTGTGCACAACCACACCCCTTATCATGTTTATGACTTAAAGGGGTATGGTCCTTGATTCTCGGACCACCAATCGCGCATTTCGATGCGTGATGGCCCAAGAAGCCAAGTTGTGCATTTTGATTTCAAATGTAATGCAAACCAAACAAACAAATGGGCTCAACCTCTATCATAATCAATTCAAGAGGCAAAGCATGCATGCCGAATGCAACCTAAGCATATGAACTAAGTATGCAACATGGCAATGCAAACAAGCAAGCAATCAACAAGCATGAAAACTAGTAGACATGCATGACATGATGTAATCAAAGCATGCAAAGTGTAAGACATGCAGCAACATGTAAAGAGTGGACTTAAACTAATTTGGACAGCTCTATAGTAAGCCCAAAACAGTGGCCAAGTGCTATGGAAATAAAGGCAAAATGACATACAAACATGCATATACACATAGTCCAACACTTAGGCATATAGAAGCAACTTTTAAGCACACTTAAAAGAGACCAAACATGGGACTAAAGGCATGCATTGTAAGCTCTGAAAATCATGTAGAAAATGATGCCAAATCAACCTACCAATGCAAACAAGGCATGTAACCGAGCCCAAGGACTTAAACCATGATCATGTGACACATAAAGCAAATGACCAAAGTGGACCAAAACAGTCCCAAATCATGCAAAAGTAACCTCAAAAACCACTTAGATGGCATCTAAATGATCTAATCCGAAAGGCATACACAATGGCACAAATATGGAGCATGAGACACCAACCTCTTAAAGCATGAAAGGGGCATCAAATGCAAGCATACAAGCATACCATGAGGACTGAAATGACATGACAAGTGGTTCTAAACCACTGAAATGATGCAAGGATAGCATGCTAGAGGGTCTGATACTTAAAGCCTACAAGGAGGATTACATGGTAGCTATACAAAGCAAAGCGTAAATGACTCAAATAACCAAAAACAGTCCTCAAGCACATCAAAACAAGCATTAAATCTTCACAAAGCTAAGCCAAAAACATGCTAGGAACAAGGCTCAAAGCATAAACATGTTAAGGCAAATCATGGCATTACAAGACAAGTATGCAAAGCAAGCATGATGTGTCTAAAACAATTAAAAACAGTGCTATATCATGGAAAAATAAGCACAAATAACACTTAAGACATGACCAACATGAACTTAAAAATGGTGCTCACATATAAGGCTAAAATGACACTTTTTGAAGACAACAAGGAGAGGGGATGGCCCTCTCCTTCTTAGGACCTTAAACCACCATCCTCACTACTGAAATCCCTCAAGCTTTCAGTGGTGAGGAGGCCCAAACAAGGTGGCCCCGGAGCTCACCAAAAATAGCACAAAATGGGGCCAAACAAGGCCTAAAAGGGGTAAATAACCCCAAACACAAAAGTGATCTTAAAAAAACTTCAAAAGGAGCTCAAAATAAGACATTTTTCAGTTTATGACAAAGCCCAAATATGCTTTCAAGTAAGGCTAAAAGTGTGTGCAAAAACGAAGAATAAAGAGGGAAAAAGGGTTACCTTTGAAGACCAGCAAGAACCAGCAGCTTTTAGACCCAAAAATGCAACCCTCAACCTCTGAAAACAAGCTCCAAGAATCTCCAAGTGATGATGGAAATGTGTGGCTTTGAAGTGGTGTGCAATAGGCCAAGAACATGACCCTTTTGAACCCTCTAATACACCCAAATGTAGAGAGAGAGGGAGATATAGTGAGAGTGTGATATATGTATATATATATATCTTATATATCAGATTTTTCAACCTTTGAAATGGAAGGGGAAGCTCTCCTTATATAGGCCAAGGCAAGGTGCCAAGCTTCTAAGAGAAGCTAACATAAAAATGGTCAAGGGGGTCAAGCTTATCAAGGAAGCTAACCCAAAGGTCTAGAGAAGCTAGAGCAAAGGTGCAAAGGGTTCAAGCTTCTTGGAGAAGCTAAAAACCAAGAGTTCAAAAGGTTCAAGCTTCCTCAAGAAGCTAAAACAGGGGTTCAAAAGGTTCAAGCTTCCTCAAAAAGCTAAAATAGGGGGTTCAAAAGCTTCAAGCTTCCTCAAGAAGCTAAAACAAATGGTCCCGACCAGAAAAAGTGGCCAATTGGCCAACAAATATGGCCGACCGACCACAAAAGATGCCGACCGGCCGCAAAAGGTGCCGACCGACCACCAATAGTTCCGACCGGCCATCACCAATGGCCGGTGGCAAGAAACTTGACTTTTCTCTCACAGATTGAGCCTAAAAACTTTTAAGAAGTTGAATTCGATGAACATTGGATGATAGCTATGCATGAAAAGCTTAACCAATTTTAGAGAAACAAAGTGTGGGAACTTGTACCAAAACCTAAAGATCATACCATTATCGGTACCAAATGGATCTTTCGAAACAAGCTTGATGAATCTGGAAAAATTATAAGAAGCAAGGCTAGACTTGTTGCACAAGGATACAATCAAGAAGAAGGTATTGATTTCGATGAAACCTTTACTCCAGTTGCTAGATTAGAAGCCATTCGCATGTTACTTGCATTTGCATGCTTTATAGATTTCAAACTTTATGAAATGGATGTAAAAAGTGCATTTCTTAATGGTTTTATAAATGAGAAAGTTTATGTTAAACAGCCCCTAGGTTTTGAAGATCTTGCTTTTTCAAATCATGTTTTTAAACTATCAAAAGTTTTATATGGTTTGAAACAAGCACCTTGTGCATGGTATGAACGATTAAGTAAATTTTTGATTAAAAATAAATTTTATAGAGGAACGATTGACACAACACTTTTTGTTAAAACTAAAAATGATGATTTACTTATTGTGCAAATATATGTGGATGACATTATATTTGGTGCTACTAATGAAACCTTGTGTAAAGAATTTGCTAAGTGTATGCAAGGTGAGTTTGAGATGAGCATGATGGGGGAGCTAAATTACTTCCTTGGGTTTCAAATCAAACAATATAAGAAAGTAATTTTTATCAACCAAGCTAAATACACAAAAGAACTAATCAAAAAGTTTGGTATGTATAACTCAAAAATAGCTGGAACACCTATGAGTACATCTATTAAGCTAGACAATGATGAAAAAGGTAGTCCATTGATCAAACAAAATATCGAGGTATGATCGGCTCACTTCTTTATTTAATTGCAAGTAGACTCGATATTATGTTTATTGTCTATATGTGTGATAGATATCAATCAAATCCTAAGGAATCACATCTCAGTGTTGTTAAAAGAATTTTTAGATGTCTTGTTGGCACTCAAAATTTGAAACTATTTTATCCTAGAGGTGTTGCATTTTATTTAATTAGTTACTCGGATGCCGACTTTGCCGGATTCAAACTTGATAGAAAAAGCATCAGTGGCACTTATTACTTTCTTGGTAACTCATTAGTATCTTGGTTTAGCAAAAAGCAAAATTATGTTGCTTTATCAACGGCCAAAGCTGAATATGTAGCTTCCGGAAGTTGTTGTGCCCAAATACTTTAGATGAAACAACAATTGGAGTACTTTGATTTGCATTATGATCATCTTCCTATTAAATGTGATAATACTAGTGCCATCAATTTAAGCAGAAATCTGGTTCAACACTCACGAACAAAACATATTGAAATTCGACATCATTTTTTAAGAGATCATGTTCAAAAAGGGGATATTATACTTGAATTTGTAAACACCGACAAGCAATTGGCGGATATTTTCACAAAACCCCTAAGCGATGGTCGTTTCAATTTTATTCGTGGCGAGCTTGAAATGTCGATTTCTACTTTAAAAATTTTGTTATGACTGTGAAACTTGAATTTTTGTTAAAATGATATATGTGTATTGCTACATTGATATGGAAACATTTATATCAATTGCATGCTCTCAATTCATACATTTATTATCCTTAACAGTTTGCTATTCTCAACTGTGTATTTTTTTTGGGTTCTGCATCTTGAGGTAAAATTAACTTTGCATACATAGATTTTTTTTTGCATTACCATTCCAGCAACACCAACGTCTCATTAAGTTTAATTTCTGCTGGTATTATTTTATTTTAATTTATTTTATTTTTTTTATTTTGCTATTAGGCTTAATTTCTTTTATTTTTTATTTTTTTCTCATTATTATTTTTCGTTTGAGCCTAATTTTCTTATTTTTTTTATTTTCTGCTTTTTAATTTCATTTTTCAGTACTTAAACATAAAAACAAAAATAAATCAAAAAACAAATATTTACATAAAAAAATAAAAAATAAAGCACCCTTCATTTTTTTTTACGGCTATATGCCGATAACAATAAACATATTTACATTATAAAAAAAAACCTTCATTTTTTTTACGGCCATACGCCGATTTTACTTACTCGTTTCTTCCATCATTTTTTTTTCTTTTTATCACATTGGGCGGCCATTGAAGACCCCGCCCCCGTGCTTTCGTCAAGAGCGACGACTCCCCGCTAACTATCAAAGGCCAAGAACGACGTTGCTCCAAATCAGGCCATGGAGGTGGTCTTCCGTTTAAACTCTTTATTTTCGGCCTTCAGTGCGCAAATCTCTACTTGCGTATCCTTGTACATGCGCTGGAGCAGCAAAAGTTGGGCGTTGACCTGATGGAGTTCACTCGTCCTGTTCTATAGTCGGTGAGCCAATTTGTGATTGTAGTCACCGTCTCCATATAGGACGTCAATGTGAAATGATTTCCTTCAATGTCTGATTGAGTTTCTATTATTTGCTCAATTGACATCATAAGAAGGTTGGGAAGAATAGGAGCCGGGACAATCGGCCCAGTAGCGCTTACGAGATCATTCAGGTTCGGAAAGAGAGTAAGGGGACGAGACGAGCCATAAAGTAGAAAAGAGAGATGTAATCGAAAGGAGGGTCATTTTTGGCAGCCTTTCTGCTCTGTTCGGTCTTTCTGTTCTATCTCTCTCACATAGAAGAAGAAAATGATGGAAGCAAATGAGAAAGCAGAAAGAGAAGAGAGTGATTAAGAAGAAGACGGAGGAGAAGAAGACAAGAGGGAGAGAGAGTCGAGGCCGTTGATTGACCCGTCTCGCTTTTGTTAGTCGGCTGACGCAAAAGCGAAGACGCGTGTCCGACACGATTTTCGATGGAAAATAAAGAGGCATGCGAATCGTACAGATATGTATATATATGTTTTGAATTGTATAGAAGTCATTTATCATTATCATTTTCTTCATCTTCCTCCAGTTTCTGACCCATGATTTCCTTTTGATAATGTCACAAGGGGAGAAAATTGTATGATATTATGTATTATGGTATTATTTTGTTATGATGTTTTGTATTTATAGTTTGATATCTTAATCTCATATCATGTCTCTAATTAAAGCTTATTTATTACACATATGCTAACCTATATATTTAGAAATAAATTCAGGGAGCATAACTTGAGGGGAAGCTTTTCTTACTCTCAAATCATATCAAAACATCATTGTGAGCCACCATAAAAAAGGAGAAGATTGTTAGACTTATTTATTTTGATGATTTATTTAATTATGTTTTAATTTATTTAAAAGAGAAAAATAGAATCCAAAATTTATTTTGATGATTTATTTAGTTTTAATTTATTTGAAAAAGAAAAATAGAATCCTAAATTTCTTTTGATGATTTATGTAATTATGTTTTAATAGAATCCAAAATTTATTTTGATAATTTATTTAAATATTGTTTTAATTTATTTGAAAGAGAAAAATAGAATCAAAATTTATTTTGTCTATTATTTCTCACCTAAACTTTTATCATAAATATTGTTTGAATGTATTTAATATTTGCTTAAATCAAGAGTTCATTTCAACCCAAAAATAATGCCCAAACTAGAGGTTCAAACAACCCAAAATAAAGGTTCAAACAGCCTAGCACAACAGCAGGCCAAAAGGTTCAAATGAAAAATATTCAAATTAGTAATGATGGAGTGGAAGATATTCGAATTAGTAATTATGGAGTACAACGGCTATAAACGGCTATAAGTTTCATTATATATATCAAAGTCTCTAATATAAACAAGTTACAAAAAAAATTAGAAAATATTCTTTGATCTATAATCACTCATATCTATTCTTTGAAAAATTCTTTGAGAAGTGTTCTTCAATTTTTGTTTACATCCTCTTTCAGAAATTATACACTGAGACGTATAGTTTTAAGCTCTTCTTTCCTGTGTGAGGTTTACAGAAAAACCAGAGCTTCATTTTTATATCTATCTTTGAGAGATAATTCTTGTAGCTTTCTGTGAAAGCAAAAACACCTTCTTTTCAACCTTGTAAGAGTGTAGTACACTCAATGTTCTTGACTTAGAAACTCTATGTAAAATCTATGGAGGATTGCTCCATCTGTGAAAAGGTTGTTAGCACCCTGTGAAGCTAGAGTATAGTAGAAAATCTCAAGTGAAACTTGAGGAGTAGACGTAGGCCGAGTTGAAACCGAACCACTATAAATTTGTTTGTCTCTCTCTCCCTTATCTCTTTATTTTATTTAAATTGCTATAGCTATATTAAGTACAAATCTCGAAAACACAATGATTTGTAACAAAATCATAATAATTAATAAATCTATGAGTAGATCTACTTAAATTTGATGAGTAGATTTACATGAGATCCGACTAGATCTAAACCAAAAATAATTGCTGGAGTACAATATTCTTTCTATATCTATTATTTCCTTCGATTTTTTAATTTTTCTACCTTTTCTCTTGTTACCCAAAAGACAACCTAAGAGGGGGTGAATTAAGTTTTTACAAATAAAAATAATAATACCCTAATAAAAATTATGACTAGCACAATAGATAAATATAGTTAATGAAATAAAAAATAATTAAAACAAGTGTTCTAACAACTATCTTCATACTCAATTACCAGGGAAACAAACTGCAACTAAAGAAGTTGAACCTAATACTGAATCTAAACCAGAACCTTCCACTCCATATCTGTTATTAGTTAATCAAGTAACTTTTCAGAAATGGTATATGAAAATCTCTTTTCTAATTAAACCGGATTTTATTATCAAAGATGCTATTGCCTTAGTCGATAGTGGAGCTGACATGAATTGTATCCAAGAAGGTATAGTTCCAACCAGATATTTTGAAAAAAATACCCAAAGTCTGACCAGTGCAAGTGGTAACTCCATGCAAATCAAGTATAAAATACCCGAAGCTTATATTTGTAATGATGATCTCTGTCTTCCTACATCATTTGTTTTAGTCAGAAATCTTGGTACAAATATCATATTAGGTACTCCGTTTTTATGTCTTTTGATGCCTATTCAGAAAATTGATTCAACAGGTATTTATTCCCAATTACAAGGAAAATCTGTAATTTTTGAATTCATTACGCAACCGTATACAAAAGAATTAGATCAGATTAGAGATCTAGTTACTTTTAAACAGAATCAAATAAATTTTTTAGCAAAGGAAGTCTCTTTTTTAACAACAGAACAAAGGTTACAACAACCTTCTTTACAACAGAAGATTAAACTAATTCAAAAAGAATTTCAAACAGAAGCTTGTGGAACTATTCCTAATGCTTTTTGGAATAGGAAAAAATATACAGTTACTTTACCATATGAACCCAATTTTGATGAAAAATATATTCTAACTAGAGCTCGCCCTAGTCAGATGAAAAAGGAATATATGGAATTATGCAAAACAGAAATTCAAAATCTTTTAGATAAAAAATTAATCCGATCTAGTCATTCCCCTTGGAGTTGCACAGCTTTTTATGTAAATAAAAATGCTGAAATTGAACAAAGAGTTCCTCGACTCGTTATCAATTATAAACCGTTAAATGATAAACTGAGATGGATTAGATATCCCCTTCCGAATAAAAAAGATCTTTTAGATCGATTACAGGATGCAATTATATTTTCGAAATTTGATTTAAAATCAGGATATTGGCAAATTGAAATTGCAGAACAGGATCGGTATAAAACTGCATTCACAGTACCCTTTGGACATTATGAATGGAATGTAATGCCCTTTGGTCTCAAGAATGCTCCATCAGAATTTCAACATATCATGAATGATATATTCAATCCGTTAACTGAATTTACTTTGTCATATATTGATGATGTTTTAATTTATTCTTCATCAATTGAACAGCATATTAAACATCTTAATATTTTTAAGCATGTTATTCACAGAAATGGCTTAGTGCTTTCTGCACCAAAAATGCAGCTTTTCCAGACAACCATCAGATATCTTGGACATAATATTTCTAATGGAAGTATTATTCCCATTAACCGCAGTATTGAGTTTGCTTCCAAATTTCCTGATGAAATAAAAGATAAAACTCAATTACAAAGATTCTTAGGAAATCTTAATTATATCTGTGATTATTATCCTAATGTTGCAGCTGATTGTAGCATTTTATTTACCCGACTTCGGAAGAACCCTCCTCCTTGGAGTGACGAACATACTGCTGCAGTACAGAAAATAAAAGCTAAAGTAAAACAGTTACCATGTTTATAGTTACCTAATCCAAATTGGAAGAAAATTGTTGAAACTGATGCTTCCAATGAGGGATTTGGTGGGATTTTAAAGCAACTTAATCCCAAGACCCAGAAGGAAGAATTATTACGATTCCATTCGGGCCATTGGAATAAAGCCGCTTTAAATTATTCCACTATTAAACAGGAATGTTTAGCCATTGTAAAATGTGTTCTTAAATTCCAGGATGATCTTTTAAACCAGCATTTTCTCATCATAGTTGATTGCACTGCTGCTAAACAGATTTTTAAAAAAGATGTTAAGAATTTAGCATCTAAACAGATATTTCTTACTTGGCAAAGTTATTTATCCAATTTTGATTTTGATATTGAACATATTAAAGGGGAACATAACTCTTTGCCTGATTTCTTAACCAGGGAATATCTCCAGAACTCCACTCCTTAAGAGAAGAATGACCAGCAGAGGCCATAGAGGTCGAGGTCGTGGCCGAGGTGGTCACATCCCTCGCTATGATCCAACAGAATTTCCAGCCCTTTCAAAGGGTCAAACCAGTAATCCATCAGCTAAGGATATACTCCTTAAAACTGAAGAACCGTACACACCAAACAGTATTACCGAGGAAACTGTCCTCTGGATTGAATCCGCTGATGAACAATGGATGACCGATCCATGGGAGATCAAGCGGCGGTATCTTACCACCCAACAATCTCCTCCACATTTCGACCAGTACAGATATATTTATGAACAGATATTAACAGAAACCGGTGCTTGTGAATTTAAGCATCATCTGCACGATCCAAATAAAACTACCAGTTCGATCTCTTTTAGTAAGATCACCATCCGTAATATTATGCCTGTTTCTACCTGGGGCATTCATCCGCATACACTTCGCGATCTTGATCTTCGCAATAAACAGACCAAATATACTTATTGGGATTATATAGATGCTTTTACCCAAGTATTCTATTACCAGAATCCGATCAAAAACCACTCTTGGTTTATCCGTATTTGTCCTGATGTCCTCAAAAACGATGTCCCAAATTGGTTCCTCGTTTGGTGAGATAAATTTGGACTTTCCATGGACATCTTACTAGAACCTATCCGTCTTGCATTTAATGAGTGGAACTGTGCTTATTCTAGAGCCTATTCCCATCTCAATAAAAACAGAGATCTTTCAATCAGTAAATCACTTGTTCATTTTACCATCCGTTTTAATATCCCATGGATATGGAAATGGGAATTTGCTTGTGATTACCATAACAAAGTCCCCCGACTTAAAAAAATCTTTTTTGTAAAATGGTGGGATAAGGGTATGAACCCTGTCATAACAGAAACTGTGGACAAAATTAAACAGCATACTCAAGCCTGTTTTGATTCACCAAACAACAAATTTTATCAAGACCTCCAAAGATTGACCAGTAATCCTTTCATTCAAATTCAAAAGGAATTACGTCAACAGTATCCTCAATTATCAAAAAATGAAATCATCATTAAAAGTATGAATTTCATAAAAGAACAGTTTCTTCAAACAGTACCCCCATCAGATGACACTTCTATGAGGTCCCAAGACAAGTCGATAGATCGACCGAGAGTGATCCAAATTTAACACGTGTTGGCAGGAGAGTCACAAGATCCGGAGGAAGATGAAAGCAATCTCGGTGATTTTTGGGATTCGCTAACAGCTATTATTGCCGAAAAAATCTCAAAAGATAAAGGCATGGGTCCAGCGCATTAAGGTGTCGGCACAACAGGACAAAGCCACTTTAGGAAAAGCAGATTCCTCCACCAGCAAAAGAAGAAGCTGTCTCCACCACCTGCCAAACTTTGAAGATAAGGATCAGGGTAATCCATCGGTTCAATAAAAAGATTACACCTGTCCCTTCCTCTATCCGAACTTGTATTATAAAAGGGCAAGCTTCACCCTTGTTGAAGCAGAGTCGGAGTCAGTTTTAATTTTCTTTCTTCCTCTTTGTAATTTTCCTCCCCATCTTCTCTTGTAAAATATTCCTACTTCCTCAATAAAAGTTAGTTTTCTTATGTATGCCCTCTGTAGATTGTCTTGAACAATTATTGTGGTTTTTACAATTTTGGAAAAATCAGAGAAGCCATTACAATAATACCCCTGTAGATTGGTATACTCAACCAGATATCTTCGCCAGATAGCGAGTGTGATCTCGCAAATTGCCGTGATCCGTGAGCCGATAAATCTAATGTAGTGGCTCACAGGCCGGAGGAATTCTCCTCCACATTAACAGTAAGTATATGAGATCATATATGTTATAATTTGTTTCTTTTATACCAGTATTATGTTTATACTTATTCCTGGGTTTGTGCCTTTGTAAGGTTAATTAATTGTTAGGGTTAGTGGGACGTCACCCAAGTCACGTTAGGTTAGGTCATGTTGCTGGATAAGCGTATGGACCGTTTATACCTGTAAGTCGTTGACAGACGTGCTAGCCTCAACCTTTAGTGAGCACCTTAATTGGTATCAGAGCCATGTTTAAGGAAAAATATAATACAAGTATAAATTAAATAAATTAGACATATATGATCACCATACAACCATGACTGAACAACAAGATAATACAGTAATCATACCAGAAAATGAATCAGTAACCTCTCAGAGGAAATACAAGATATCCTCTCTAGCGTGTCGCTAAAATGGTAGCATACCAGGATGTAAAGGACGCTTTAGATAAGTGGACCATTCCTTTAGTAGATCCGAAAACAATTTACAGAAAAGGACGTTTCCAATTTTTCAGTAAAACAATCATCAAAACATTTGAACATGCTTCATGTATTCAAAATAATGATGAAGTCATCCGATTAATTCATATTAATGATTTTATACCGTTTGTAAAGGATTACAAGTACATCCATATAGGATTAGTACAGATTGCATTTAAACCTTTGACCCTTTTAAGTCAAAATACCAGTATTCAATGCACACTGCGGGATGGCTGATGTCTTAACTGGAGAGCATCTCTTATGGGAGCTATTGAAACTAGTCTTTCCCATGGACCAGTATATTTTGATATATATCCGAATCTTAGCATAGCTATGACTGATGCTAATATATCAGATGTTTTAGAACTCAGAGTTCTTACTCATGGTTATGAGTACAAACCAGGATCACCTCCTTTTTCAGTACACTCTAGAATCTACATTAAGGCTTTAACAACCTTAAATCCTTATGTTAGAAAGAAAACTGAAACAGGAAAAACAGTATTAATCGAAACCAATCTATATAATAGTCAGGTCGCTGTACCTAGATTAATACCATGGTCAGAAATAACCTTTCCAGAAAGATGGCATATACCTAATGTTGTGCCACCCAGATCGATAATGCAACAAAACATAGATGATGTTATCCAGACACAGGGAGGTAATGTTTATCTCCAATTCCAGACACCTATGCTTACCAGGAGCAATTCGTCTAATGCTAGTTTTAGAACAGCCCCCAGAAGCTTTTCTAATAATAGTTTTAGAACAGCCAACAGAAGTTTTTCCAATAATAGTTTTCACTCTATTCCACTTTACAGGGTAGATTTACCAGAATCTAGTCGGCAGTTTGTAGACTCGGTCCTTCAACAGATACCTTCTAGACCTCCTAGCAGGCCCTCTAGTGACCCCCAGGAAGATCCAATGCAAACAGAAGTTCAAGGAATCAGATTATCCCAAAATAGGATTCCCCATGGTGTTTATACAACACCACCACCAGATAGCCCAACGGCCAGTGACATGAATTTTGAAATCTAATGGATTTTACATCAGGTAGTGAAAATCGAAAACTATTAAACCAAGAATTTCATCAGGATAAATACCAAGAATTTAGAAAATGGTATTTTGACAACCATACATCAGAACAGTTAGAATAGTATAAAGCCCAATATTATCAACATCTTGAGCTTCACCAGGAACTTATACCTTTTGTAGAATGGTATAATATAGAAACCCAACCACAATTAAATATGATAGAAGACCAATATAAAACCTGGACTACAACTGAAGGGCAAGCAATTAGTGCTATTCATCCGCCTCCACAAGCATTAGAATTGGCTCCTAATGGTGAAACAACCAGACAACCCCTTGTAGCTACTGCCTATATTGATGCCCAATCTGGCAGATTTGCTAAAACAGAATATATGCAGTTAAAAGACTTTGGTCTAAGTATCCGACAACATAACTATACCAATTTGATTTGCCAAACTATGAGCAAACAATTAACCAAAATAGAAGAAGCTGTTTTTACCTTTAAAGATAGAAGTTTAGCTCAACCCATAGCAGGCACTTCAACTATTCATCCAGTATCTATTAAACCATCACTGGAAATCAGTAATTTTAAGTTAAAACCTCCAAATACAGAATTTATGGATACTCTTCTGCAGCATATGCAGAACTTGAATGTCCGGCCACCTGAACCATCAGCACCCTCTAGTTCTATCCAAATGCTTAGAGCTGAACCTCCATCTATGACAGAAGAACTCACATTAGATCTTTTACCAAAACAAATTCAGGAAATTCAAATGAATTTCCAAGATCCGCAGACAATACATAAACTCACTAATTATAGTCTTTCTCGACCAGCCATACTTCCTTCTACCAGAAATTATTATGCCCGGCCTTCTCCTCCCGATCTTCTTTGGGAAGAAGCATTCCAGACCAGCCAGACATCATACCATGGTAAAACCATTTATGAATGGAATATTGATGGTGAATCTGAATATCTTATTTTTATACGCTTACATCAAATGTTGATGTATGCGACAGTTTGCCGACAATATAATAATTCAGATCAAGCCATCGCTAAATTTATTATTAACGGCTTTACCGGACAACTCAAAGGATGGTGGGATAATATCCTCACCCTGGCTCAATAGTCAGAAATCCTTAACTCTGTTAAAATTGAAGTTAATCCAACTACTCATCAACCTGTACAACAGCAAGATGCTGTTTACACCTTAATCCAGACTATCATTCTCCATTTTGTTGGCACCAGTACTAGTACTGCCGATCATGGTGGAGAACTTCTCCAGAATCTTCGATGTCCATCCCTAACCCATTTCCGTTGGTATAAAGATGTTTTCATTACTAAGGTCATGCAACGACCTGATGGCAACAGTACTCATTGGAAAGCCAAATTCATTGACGGTCTTCCAACCCTTTTTGCCGAGAGAGTTAAGAAAAAACTTCGGAACCGCCATGACCGGATGTCTATTCCTTATGACCAGTATACATATGGACAACTTTGTTCCATTATAACCGATGAAGGTCTTTCCCTTTGTAATGACCTTAAGCTTCATTATCAAATGAAACAACAGAATTTAACAGGAAGAAAAGAGTTAGGCGAATTTTGTGAACAATTTTCCTATGAACCAGGTATTAAATATCCTGGAAAATCCAGAAAAATTTCCCATAAAAAACCTTCTAAGTCTACCAGAAGAAGGTCCCATAAGACTAGTCATCCGAATCCTACCAAGAAGTTTTATTCTAAAAATATTTCAAACAGAAAAAATAAAGGCAAAGCCAAACCCAAATCTGAAGTGAAATGTTATAAATGTGGACAAACAGGACATTATGCTAACAGATGTAAATCTAAAGCTAAATCCAAGGTAAATGAATTACATTTGGATTTAGAAGTTAAAGAACAGATACTGCAAGCTTTAGCAGCTGAAGAAAACTCAACAGAAGACGATTCACCTTCTGAGGATGAAATTAACCAGTTATATTCTACTTCTGATAGTGACGAAGACCCAGAACAGAATTCTTGTCCTTGTTCCACTAATCAGGAACAAATATCAGAAATTAATTATTGGAAATCAATTGTAGAAATGAACGGGTTACATGTAGGTGAACCCAGCAGTATCAATGTATTAACCGATACCCAAAAGGATATGCTAGCTGTAGTAGATCGGAACCAGGATCCAGAAATGAAAATGTGGAACTGTGCTTATTCCAGAGCCTATTCCCATCTCAATAAAAACAGAGATCTTTCAATCAGTAAATCACTTGTTCATTTTACCATCCGTTTTAATATCCCATGGATATGGAAATGGGAATTTGCTTGTGATTTCCAGAACAAAGTCCCCCGACTTAAAAGAATCTTTTTTGTAAAATGGTGGGATAAGGGTATGAACCCTGTCATAACAGAAACTGTGGACAAAATTAAACAGCATACTCAAGCTTGTTTTGATTCAGTCAAACAGTCAGCCTTACCAGCACCTCCAATTTTAACAGAGTTAAGGATTTCTGACTATTGAGCCAGGGTGAGGATATTATCCCACCATCCTTTGAGTTGTCCGGTAAAGCCGTTAATAATAAATTTAGCGATGGCTTGATCTGAATTATTATATTGTCGGCAAACTGTTGCATACATCAACATTTGATGTAAGTGTATAAAAATAAGATATTCGGATTCACCATCAATATTCCATTCATAAATGGTTTTACCATGGTATGATGTCTGGCTGGTCTGGATTGCTTCTTCCCAAAGAAGATCGGGAGGAGAAGGCCGGGCATAATAATTTCTAGTAGAAGGAAGTATGGCTGGTGGAGAAGGACTATAATTAGTGAGTTTATGTATTGTCTGCGGATCTTGGAAATTCATTTGAATTTCCTGAATTTGTTCTGGTAAAAGATCTAATGTGAGATCTTCTGTCATAGATGAAGGTTCAGCTCTAAGCATTTGGATAGAACCAGAGGGTGCTGATGGTTCAGGTGGCCGGACATTCAAGTTCTGCATACGCTGCAGAAGAGTATCCATAAATTCTGTATTTGGAGGTTTTAACTTAAAATTACTGATTTCTAGTGATGGTTTAATAGATACGGGATGAATAGTTGAAGTACCTGCTATGGGTTGAGCTAAACTTCTATCTTTAAAGGTAGAAACAGCTTCTTCTATTTTGGTTAATTGTTTGCTCATAGTTTGGCAAATCAAATTGGTATAGTTATGTTGTCGGATACTTAGACCAAATTCTTTTAACTGCATATATTCTGTTTTAGCAAATCTGCCAGATTGGGCATCAATATAGGCAATAGCTACTATGGGTTGTCTGGTTGTTTCACCATTAGGAGCCAATTCTAATGCTTGTGGAGGGGGATGAATAGCACTAATTGCTTGCCCTTCAGTTGTAGTCCAGGTTTTATACTGGTCTTCTATCATATTTAATTGTGGTTGGGTTTCTATATTATACCATTCTACAAAAGGTATAAAATCCTGGTGAAGCTCAAGATGTTGATAATATTGGGCTTTATACTGTTCTAACTGTTCTGATGTATGGTTGTCAAAATACCATTTTCTAAATTATTTGTATTTATCCTGATTAAATTCCTGGTTTAATAGTTTTCGATTTTCACTACCTGGTGTAAAATCCATTAAATTTCAAAATTCATGTCACTAGCCGTTGGGCTATCTGGTGGTGGTGTTGTATAAACACCATGGGGAATTCTATTTTGGGATAATCTGATTCCTTGAACTTCTGTTTGCATTGGATCTTCCTGCGGGTTACTAGAGTGCCTGCTAGGAGGTCTAGAAGGTATCTGTTGAAGGATTGAGTCTACAGACTGCTGACTAGATTCTAGTAAATCTACCCTGTAAGGTGGAATAGAGTGAAAACTATTATTGGAAAAACTTCTGTTGGCTGTTCTAAAACTATTATTAGAAAAGCTTCTGGGGGCTGTTCTAAAACTAGCATTAGACGAATTGCTCCTGGTAAGCATAGGTCTCTGGAATTGGAGATAAATATTACCTCCCTATGTCTGGATAACCTCATCTATGTTATGTTGCATTATCGGTCTAGGTGGCACAGCATTAGGTATATGCCATCTTTCGGGAAAGGTTATTTCTGACCATGGTATTAATCTAGGTACAGCTACCTGACTATTATACAGATTGGTTTCAATTAATACTGTTTTTCCTGTTTCAGTTTTCTTTCTAACATAAGGATTTAAGGTTGTTAAAGCCTTAATGTAGATTCTGGAGTGTACGGAAAAAGGAGGTGATCCTGGTTTGTACTCATAACCATGAGTAAGAACTCTGAGTTCTAAAACATCTGATATATTAGCATCAGTCATAGCTATGCTAAGATTCGGATATATATCAAAATATACTGGTCCATGGGAAAGACTAGTTTCAATAGCTTCCATAAGAGATGCTCTCCAGTTAAGACATCTGCCATCCCGTAGTGTGCATTGAATACTGGTATTTTGACCTAAAAGGGTCAAAGGTTTAAATGCAATCTGTACTAATCCTATATGGATATACTTGTAATCCTTTACAAATGGAATAAAATCATTAATATGAATTAATCGAATGACTTCATCATTATTTTGAATACATGAAGCATGTTCAAATGTTTTGATGATTGTTTTACTGAAAAATTGGAAACGTCCTTTTCTGTAAATTGTTTTTGGATCTACTAAAGGAATGGTCCACTTATCTAAAGCGTCCTTTACATCCTGGTATGCTACCATTTTAGCAGCTTCTGCTAGAGAGGATACTGTATTTCCTACAGAGGTTACTGATTCATTTTCTGGTATGATTACTGTATTATCTTGTTGTTCAGTCATGGTTGTATGGTGATCATATATGTCTAATTTATTTAATTTATACTTGTATTATATTTTTCCTTAAACTTGGCTCTGATACCAATAAAGGTGCTCACTAAAGGTTGAGGCTAGCACGTCTGTCAATGACTTACAGGTATGAACGGTCTATACGCTTATCCAGCAACATGACCTAACCTAACGCGACTTGGGTGACGTCCCACTAACCCTAACAATTAATTAACCTTACAAAGGCACAAACCTAGGAATAAGTATAAACATAATACTGGTATAAAAGAAACAAATTATAACATATATGATCTCATATACTTACTGTTAATGTGGAGGAGAATTCCTCCTGGCCGCCCAGGCCACTACCTGTTCGTTTATCAGCTCCTGGATCCTGGCAATTTGCTGATCACACTCTGCTATACGGGCAGAGATATACGGTTGAGTATACCAATCTACGGGTGTATTATTGTAATGGCTTCTCTGATTTTTCCAAAATTGTAAAAACCACAATAATTGTTCAAGACAATCTACAGAGGGCATTCATAAGAAAACTAACTTTTATTGAGGAAGTAGGAATATTTTACAAGAGAAGATGGGGAGGAAAATTACAAAGAGGAAGAAAGAAAATTTAAAACAGACTCCGACCTTGCTTCAACAAGGGTGAAGCTTGCCCTTTTATAATACAAGTTCGGATAGAGGAAGGGACAGGTGTAATCTTTTTATTGAACCGACGGATTACCCTGATCCTTATCTTCAAAGTTTGGCAGGTGGTGGAGACAGCATCTCCTTTTGCTGGTGGAGGAATCTGCTTTTCCTAAAGTGGCTTTGTCCTGTTGTGCCGACACCTTAATGCGCTGGACCCTTGCCTTTATCTTTTGAGATTTTTTCGACAATAATAGCTGTTAGCGAATGCCAAAAATCACCGAGATTGCTTTCATCTTCCTCCGGATCTTGTGACTCTCCTGCCAACACGTGTTCGGCTGGATCACTCTCAGATTCTGATGCAGTCTGACTTGTGCCGGACCTCATAGAAGTGTCATATGATGGGGGTACTGTTTGAAGAAACTGTTCTTTTATGAAATTCATACTTTTAATGATGATTTCATTTTTTGATAACTGAGGATACTGTTGACGTAATTCCTTTTGAATTTGAATAAAAGGATTACTGGTCAATGCTGGAGGTGCTGATAAGGCTGACTGTTTGACTGAATCAAAACAGGCTTGAGTATGCTATTTAATTTTGTCCACAGTTTCTGTTATGACAGGGTTCATACCCTTATCCCACCATTTTACAAAAAAGATTCTTTTAAGTCGGGGGACTTTGTTCTGGTAATCACAAGCAAATTTCCATTTCCATATCCATGGGATATTAAAACGGATGGTAAAATAAACAAGTGATTTACTGATTGAAAGATCTCTGTTTTTATTGAGATGGGAATAGGCTCTGGAATAAGCACAGTTCCACTCATTAAATGCAAGACGGATAGGTTCTAGTAAGATGCCCATGGAAAGTCCAAATTTATCCCACCAAACAAGGAACCAATTGGGGACATCGTGTTTGAGGACATCAGGACAAATACGGATAAACCAATAGTGGTTTTTGATCGGATTCTGGTAATAGAATACTTGGGTAAAAGCATCTATATAATCCCAATAAGTATATTTTGTCTGTTTATTGCGAAGATCAAGATCGCGAAGTGTATGCGGATGAATGCCCCAGGTAGAAACAGGCATAATATTACGGATGGTGATCTTACTAAAAGAGATCGGACTGGTAGTTTTATTTGGATCGTGCAGATGATGCTTAAATTCACAAGCGCCGGTTTCTGTTAATATCTGTTCATAAATATATCTGTACTGGTCGAAATGTGGAGGAGATTGTTGGGTGGTAAGATACCACCTCTTGATCTCCCAGGGATCGGTCATCCATTGTTCATCTGCGGATTCAATCCAGAGGACAGTTTCCTTGGTAATACTGTTTGGTGTGTACGGTTCTTCAGTTTTAAGGAGTATATCCTTAGCTGATGGATTACTGGTTTGACCCTTTGAAAGGGCTGGAAATTTTGTTGGATCATAGCGAGGGATGTGACCACCTCGGCCACGACCTCGACCTCTATGGCCTCTGCTGGTCATTCTCCTCTTCAGGAGTGGAGTTCTGGAGATATTCCTTGGTTAAGAAATCAGGCAAAGAGTTATTTTCCCCTTTAATATGTTCAATATCAAAATCAAAATTGGATAAATAACTTTGCCAAGTAAGAAATATCTGTTTAGATGCTAAATTCTTAACATCTTTTTTAAAAATCTGTTTAGCAGCAGAGCAATCAACTCTGATGAGAAAATGCTGGTTTAAAAGATCATCCTGGAATTTAAGAACACATTTTACAATGGCTAAACATTCCTGTTTAATAGTGGAATAATTTAAAGCAGCTTTATTCCAATGGCCCGAATGGAATCGTAATAATTCTTCCTTCTGGGTCTTGGGATTAAGTTGCTTTAAAATCCCACCAAATCCCTCATTGGAAGCATCAGTTTCAACAATTTTCTTCCAATTTGGATTAGGTAACTGTAAACATGGTAACTGTTTTACTTTAGCTTTTATTTTCTGTACTGCAGCAGTATGTTCGTCACTCCAAGGAGGAGGGTTCTTCCGAAGTCGGGTAAATAAAATGCTACAATCAGCTGCAACATTCGGATAATAATCACGGATATAATTAAGACTTCCTAAGAATCTTTGTAATTGAGTTTTATCTTTTATTGCATCAGGAAATTTGGAAGCAAACTCAATACTGCGGTTAATGGGAATAATACTTCCATTAGAAATATTATGTCCAAGATATCTGATGGTTGTCTGGAAAAGCTGCATTTTTGGTGCAGAAAGCACTAAGCCATTTCTGTGAATAACATGCTTAAAAATATTAAGATGTTTAATATGCTGTTCAATTGATGAAGAATAAATTAAAACATCATTAATATATGACAAAGTAAATTCAATAAACGGATTGAATATATCATTCATGATATGTTGAAATTCTGATGGAGCATTTTTGGGACCAAAGGGCATTATATTCCATTCATAATGTCCAAAGGGTACTGTGAATGCAGTTTTATACCGATCCTGTTCTGCAATTTCAATTTGCCAATATCCTGATTTTAAATCAAATTTCGAAAATATAATTGTATCCTGTAATCGATCTAAAAGATCTTTTTTATTTGGAAGAGGATATCTAATCCATCTCAGTTTATCATTTAACGGTTTATAATTGATAACGAGTCGAGGAACTCCTCGTTCAATTTCAGCATTTTTATTTACATAAAAAGCTGTGCAACTCCAAGGGGAATGACTAGATCGGATTAATTTTTTATCTAAAAGATTTTGAATTTATGTGTTGCATAATTCCATATATTCCTTTTTCATCTGGCTAGGGCGAGCTCTAGTTGGAATATATTTTTCATCAAAATCGGGTTCATATGGTAAAGTAACTGTATATTTTTTCCTATTCCAAAAAGCATTAGGAATAGTTCCGCAAACTTCTGTTTTGAATGCTTTTTCAATTAGTTTAATTTTCTGTTGTAAAGAAGGTTGTTGTAACCTTTGTTCTGTTGTTAAAAAAGATACTTCCTTTGCTAAAAAATTTATTTGATTCTGTTTAAAAGTAACTAGATCTCTAATCTGATCTAATTCTTTTGTATACGGTTGCGTAATGAATTCAAAAATTACAGATTTTTCTTGTAATTGGGAATAAATACCTGTTGAGTCAATTTTCTGGATAGGCATCAAAAGACATAAAAACGGAGTACCTAATATGATATTTGTAGCAAGATTTCTGACTAAAACAAATGATGTAGGAAGACAGAGATCATTATTACAGATATAAGCTTCGGGTATTTTATACCTGATTTGCATAGAATTACCACTTGCACTGGTCAGACTTTGGGTAGTTTTCTCAAAATATCTGGTTGGAACTATACCTTCTTGGATACAGTTCATGTCAGCTCCACTATCGACTAAGGCAATAGCATCTTTGATAATAAAATCCGGTTTAATTAGAAAAGAGATTTTTATATACCATTTCTGAAAAGTTACTTGATTAACTAATAACAGATATGGAGTTGAAGGTTCTGGTTTAGATTCAGTATTAGGTTCAACTTCTTTATTTGCAGTTTGTTTTCCTGGTAATTGGTATGAAGATATTTAATATCTTTTATGGCAACTGCACTGGCAGTTTGCAAGTGCTTGACTTCTGTTTTTAAAATGTTAATTTCCATTTTTAAATCTTGTATAGTTATTGGTTTTTCAATCAAAGGGTTGGTTTGGATTCTGTTTATTACAGTTTGAAGACTGTAAGAATAATCGGGTATATTTGGAGTTTCTGGTGTTGCCTGTTGATGTTCATAACACATTTTTAAATATTTCATTTTCATTTCTGGATCCTGGATCTGATCTGCTACAGCTAGCATATCCTTTTGGGTATCGGTTAATACATTGATACTGCTGGGTTCTCCTACATGTAACCCGTTCATTTCTACAATTGATTTCCAATAGTTAATTTCGGATATTTGTTCCTGATTAGTGGAACAAGGACAAGAATTCTGTTCTGGGTCTTCGTCATTATCAGAAGTAGAATATAACTGGTTAATTTCATCCTCAGAAGGTGAATCGTCTTCTGTTGAGTTTTCCTCAGCTTCTAAAGCTTGCAGTATCTGTTCTTTAACTTCTAAATCCAATTGTAATTCATTTACCTTGGATTTAGCTTTAGATTTACATCTGTTAGCATAATGTCCTGTTTGTCCACATTTATAGCATTTCACTTCAGATTTGGGTTTGGATTTGCCTTTATTTTTTCTGTTTGAAGTATTTTTAGAATAAAACTTCTTGGTAGGATTCGGATGACTAGTCTTATGGGACCTTCTTCTGGTAGACTTATAAGGTTTTTTATGGGAAATTTTTTTGGATTTTCCAGGATATTTAATACCTGGTTCATAGGCAAATTGTTCACAAAATTCGCCTAACTCTTTTCTTCCTGTTAAATTCTGTTGTTTCATTTGATAATGAAGCTTAAGGTCATAACAAAGGGAAAGACCTTCATCGGTTACAATAGAACAAAGTTGTCCATATGTATACTGGTCATAAGGAATAGACATCCAGTCATGGCGGTCCCGAAGTTTTTTCCTAACTCGCTGAGCAAAAAGGGTTGGAAGACCGTCAATGAATTTGGCTTTCCAATGAGTACTGCTGCCATCAGGTCGTTGCATGACCTTAGTAATGAAAACATCTTTATACCAACGGAAATGGGTTAGGGATGGACATCGAAGATTCTGAAGAAGTTCTCTACCACAATCGACAGTACTAGTACACTCAGTGTTCTTGACTTAGAAATTCTATGTAAAATCTATGGAGGATTGCTCCATCTGTTTAAAGGTTGTTAGCACCCTGTGAAGCTAGAGTATAGTAGAAAATCTCAAGTGAAACTTGAAGAGTAGACGTAGGCCGAATTGAAACCGAACCACTATAAATTTGTTTGTCTCTCTCTCCCTTATCTCTTTATTTTATTTAAATTGCTATAGCTATATTTCACATTTTCACTGTGCTAAAATCATTAACTGACATAGTTGTTAGAACACTTGTTTTAATTATTTTTTATTTCATTAACTATATTTATCTATTGTGCTAGTCATAATTTTTATTAGGGTATTATTATTTTTATTTGTAAAAACTTAATTCACCCCCCTCTTAGGTTGTCTTTTGGGTAACAAGAGAAAAGGTAGAAAATTAAAAAATCGAAGGAAATAATAGATATAGAAAGAATATTGTACTCCAGCAATTATTTTTGATTTAGATCTAGTCGGATCTCATGTAAATCTACTCATCAAATTTAAGTAGATCTACTCATAGATTTATTAATTATTATGATTTTGTTACAAATTATTGTGTTTTCGAGATTTGTACTTAATTTTCTCTTCACTTACCATTTTTTTCTCTTTCATTCATTAGTATGAAATAGCTTCAAAAACATGTGCAGAGTATGATTTGGTAATTCGTTGCTATTCATGTACAAAATGAATTATGTAATATTACTTTTGATTTGCTTTTTATTTTTATTACTCAGTGTTCGGGTGCCCTGAAATTAATGGTTGGAAAAACGTCTATCGACCTTTAGGATGACTTAAATTCAAAATTTTGAATTTTATCCTCAAATCTTTAACATCTAAAGATTAGTGTATATCCAATCTTTCTCCTTCCAAACACACATTAATATATACTAATTGATCTAATTTTTTTTTCTTTATTAACTTATTTTTAATAATAATTTATTGATTTTAGTTTTTTAAGCTCGGCTTGACTTGACTGCTTGAACTTGTTCATTGCCATATTTTTGTCCTCTGCAATAGTAAATTCCTGGCTCCACCCATGACACTAGTATACACAAAGAAAAATAATAGTGAACCTTTTAATATAAAAAAATATTTTTAAAAAAAAACCCCAAAAAAGAGCTTCTTTTTTATATAAAAGAAAAGAGCAAATTTTAAGAAAACTGAATTATTTCTTATACTATAATTTCTTTTCTTTTCTTTTCTTTTCTTTTCTTTTTTTTTTTTCCAAAAACGTGATAACATAATGGAACTTTTTAATAAAAAAAATAAAAAGTATAATTAACAATATCAGACTTACTGAGCGTAGGATAAGCGGTAGATATGTGCTTTTGGATAAACATTCCACCAATTTGCAACGTAACCATAAAATTGTAACGTTCTTAAATATAGATAAATGAAACAAACTTAAGACTCTTAGAACAGTTACAATCAAAGAGATATATACAAAAAATAAAATAACAAAAACCAAAAAAAAAAAATGTATTTTTGAAAATAAAATTAAGAGCACTGAATTATTATTATTTTTAAAAAAAAACACACACACACAAAAAAAAAGTTAAGTAAACAAACATACCAATTTTTTTAAAACATAATTTATACACAAAAAACAGACAAAAGCTTTAAAAAGTGAAACCTGATGAAAAAAAAAAAAAAAAAAAAAAAAAAAAAAAAACTGAATGTAAACTTAATAAATAAATTGAATATAAAAATACAAAAACATAATAATCCAACATATAAATAGTAAGACAATAAAAAAAACAGAAAGTGTACATACATATCCAGAGACGATTTTCTGTTTTGTGGTCTTGGTCGTCTTCCCCTACTATCCATCATCAAAACACCAGAACAAACAAACAAACAAACAAACCCAACAAAAATTCCCAATTACCCAAAAAAATTTGGTAAACAAATAACAAAATCAAAGATGGGTATTCGCAGTGAATAGAGAGAAGTAAAAATGGCGAAAGTGAATTGAAACTCCACAACAGTTTAGGGAAGGTGGAAAGTGGAAGTGATTTTTGTTTTAATTGCTATATTTATGTTGAGATGGGAACGTGGATGATTTTTTTATTTATTATTATCTAAATTTCACATGGCAAACCTTGAGGATACCAAAATTAACTAATATTGTAGGGAAACATGGATTTTTTTTTATTATTATTCTAAATTCCACATGGCAGAAGTCTTAGGATAATTGAGAATATAAAAATAATAAGAAAGAAAAATATACATATAATGTGTATTATTCAAATGGTAAGAGCTTTCATTATTGGAACAAATTTTTTCATACTTTTTACAAAAAGTCAAATATAGGGATTTTTTTGAAAACTCAAAATATGAGGAAAAAATTGTATCAATACCAACTTGAGATTTCACTTTATATATTAAAATAGATATAAATATAATATGTATTGAAATTTTTAATCTTTTTAACATTGTTTAATTCTTAACCAACGTCCAATATATTGTCATTTGCACAACCCTAATCTCAAATAATATTCTCATTTACTATTTACAATTTGGGCCTATAGTACTTATGTTAGGGCAACCTATGTAACTATTGTTATTGGAGAAATAACAATCTCGGTGTAAAGGTTAAAAAATAAAAATAAATTAATAATAAAGTTTTGTAAATTTTGATTATTAAAGTGATAAATTTTTTCATATATATGTTATTATTTTTAAACAATATACTTGAATAGTATTTTTTCCTTTATTGTTTGATAATGATATATGATATATAACCATTGTATTCAAATTTTTCTCACTGAAAAGAAAGTTAATGACAATTTCCAAAATTTGGCAACAGAGCTTCTAAATTTTTACCAAATTTTGACAATAACAAATGATACAATAGACCATTTGAGATGATTTAAACCTAAAGAAAGTGATTTACAAACAATATTTGTACACAAAATACTCCAATTGATGACAGTTTTAAACTAACAAGTAACTTTCATGGGTTTTAAGTTTGAAATGAAATACTAAATTTGATACATTATTCTGTATAATAAAAATAATGAGAAAATTACACCTCAGTGGTGTCAGATGAAAAAATTATAAAAAGATGGTAAACATTATAAAGATTAATAATTAAAATCAGAAACTTTTTCACTAATGTGTAACAAATTTTCAAAATCTATCCTGAATAGTAGCTTCCCCAAAAATAATCTAGAGGATGCAACTATTAATCACAATCTCCAAAAAATAATAATAATAATAATAATAATAATTCTAATCAACAATAATACGATAATAAGAACTTTTTGTGTTTAAAAACAATAATAATAAAATAATAATAATAACTTTTGAGATAATAGGCCAAGTTTGGCATCCTCAAAAAAATTTAAAAAGTTAAAAAGTCACTATCCTATTTAAGTCACATCATCTTATTTAAGTCACATCACCTCTCTAACACATCACTTCAAACCCAACCCAAATTCAACCCATATTTCATAAAAAGTCAAAAAGTGCACTTATTTAGTCTTCCCAAAGTATAAAAACTCAAATATTCATTATGAATGCTTTTAGTGTAAGCTCTTACAATTATCTCCAATTTTTTTTTTTTTTAATCTTTAAAAAAATGTGAATCCCTAATCAAAATTCTTAATTTTATCACAAATCAAAATACCTAATTTCAATAACAACAACACACCAAAAATAAATAAATAAAAATAAAATAATCATAAATTTCAGCACATCAAAGTTCGTAATTTTAGCACAAATCAAAATTTCTAATTTTACAGATAGCATAACGTTGAGATAGAAGTAAGAAGAAATGTTTTTCCGATGCTGAGACAAAGGAGATGAGGTGGAGCACAAGGCAAAGGTTTGAGTTTGAGGTTGATTTTCTCAAAGGTTTAGCTTGTCTCCACTTCACATTGTGAATTAGATTGTTTTCTCAGAGGTTTAGTTTGTCTCCACTTCACATTGTGAATTAGATTGTGCTGAATGAGTCTCTGAAGACAAGAAATATGAGTGGAGGTTGGATTCCGATGCTGAGACAAAGGAGAGGAGGTGGAGCACAAGGCAAGGAAGCAAGGCATGGAGTTTTTACTGTTTTCGTGGACAACATATCCTCAGCAATGGATGCAAAAGCTCTGTTTAAACTATTTTCAAATTTCGAGATTGTGAAGGAAGCATTTATCCCATACAAAAGAAGGCAAGCGACAAACTCACGCTTTGGGTTTGTGAGATATGATTGTCAGGTAGCAGCAGCTATAGCCATTCAAAAAGGGAATAACCTTTTGATGGATGATAAAGTGCTGGAGGTCAAAGTTGCTGCTTATGATAGAAATAGTAGAGATGAACAAAGGAGGGGGAAGCCTCAGCCTTCCAGAAGGGCCCTTCATACTAACAACATTAGTGGAAAGGCTGCATTTGTTGGTCATAGATCTTTCGCAGAAGTACTAAAAGGGGACATTTCTTCAACGGTTGGGGAAGAAAGTATAGAGATACAAGCCTTTGAAGAGGGCAATGGTTGGCTATATGAAAGTGCAATCATCAAATTCAATACAAAATATCTCACTCACATTATTTCAAAAGCCCTGAAGGAGAAAAGGTTGGAGCAGATAGAGGTCAGAAAAGGGGGAGGTCGCGACATAATATTATCTTTTAAATCTCAAGCGGAACTGCATTCAAACATCGGCCAGCTCCAAGATTGGTTTAAGGACTAGAGTCTTTTCGTATCGGAATGGAAGCCTGGCTTTCATCTATAACATGAGAGATGTGTATGGCTGAGGTGTTAAGGCATACCACTGAATCTCTGGAATAGAAATACTCTAAATAACATTGGGCGCACATGGGGTTCTGTTCTCAGTTTAGAGGGTGATTCCTGTAATCCAAAGTCATTCTCTCATGCTAGAATTAGAGTGGCCACTATGTGTATGGAATTTATTAACAGAACTATCATTTTGAAGTGTAATGGCAGTTCACATCCCATTCTAGTCTGTGAAGATCATTTAACATACTCCGATAGCTTGAAACACAACGGCTTGGAAGAGTTCAACTCCATCGGAACCTGCTACAGTAAGGAGAGTAAAAACATTTCAGGGGCAGATGTCAGAATCAAGAACGACGGTGATGAGGTGGTAGCATAACGGCAGGGGCTTTCTGTCAGTTACATAGGTAAGGTAGTGGATACTGTTATTGAGGAGACTCCAATCGTAGGAGGCTTTAGTAGAGAGAAGGAAGCATGTGTTGAGGAGCCTCTATTGGAAGGGTCAGATCAAAATTCAAAAAGTAATGATGACAACCTTAGGGGTATCCCTCAAGTCTATACCTCTGGGTTTATCAAAAATTTCATTGAAGGAGGTGATGGGCTTAGACTTGGCATTAACTCGGAAGTGAATTTGGCTAACGAGTTCAGAAAAGACAATGGGCTTGGCATTAACGTGGAAGTGAATTTGGCCCATTCTTCAAATAAGTTCTCAATTTATGGCCTTTCTAATAGGCCCAAGGAGTTGGTTAGTAACAAACATGACAATCTTGTTACTTTGGCCTCATCAATTCCTCATATGCAATCTACTGGGCCTAATCTCTCTGCTGGGAAGAGTATTTTGACCCCTTACCGTTCTGGCCAATTCAAGCCTCTGTCCCCCAACCCAAAACTCCAGCAACTTACGAAGAAAATGGGAAAGAAGAAGTCTTAGCTTGAAGGATTCTCTAGCTTTGCTAGAATTCATGGCTACAGGGCTACTGCAGTTCATAAGCATTCCTCCAAGTCTGTCATTTTCAAACCAGCTGCTTCTGCTCTTGCCCATTCGGATCTATCTGGAAGTTCGTCATCTTTCAACCACTGTCTCCTCCAAGAAGCTAAAGACACAATGCATTTGGGGAAATCCCTAGGTATCAACTTTAATGGGATGGAAGATGTTGCTCTAAGCAAGATCATTGATCTAGAGCTTAAGGACAAGGAGAGAATTATCAAGGAAGGAAAGGCTCAGCAGTAATATGCTGTAGATGGGTGCCTTGAGTATATTCTTTTGTTTCTCGATGAAGCTACTTTCCTGGAATATTAGGGGTTTGGGGAAACCTGAGAAGAAAGTTAGAATCAAATGCCTTCTAAAGGATAAACTTATTGATATTGATTTCTTTCAAGAGGCCAAGAAAGTAGTGGTTTTAGAAAATGTTGTTAGGGGGCTTTGGGGAAGCAGAAACATGGAATATATGTCCGTAGATCCTGATGGATCTGCGGGTGAGCTTCTATGCATTTGGGATCCTGCTATTTTTCAACTATCTGGCTGCTGCTGTAATAGGAGATACATATTACTCTCTGGTTCTCTATACAACTCCTTTGATTGTGTTTTGTTGAACATATATGCGCCCAATGATGTTAGTGCTAGAGCCAATTTTTGGGTTGATATACTAAAGCTCAAGGTCTTTTTCCCAGATCCTTGGTGCTTGGGAGGGGACTTCAATGAGATCAGGTATATTGGGGAGAGGGTAGGCTGTTCCAGAAGGGACAATGGGATGAAACAATTGAATGATTTTATTGGGAAATGTGAACTCAATGATCTACCTCTGTATGGAAGGAAATTCACTTGGTGTAATGCCCAGAACTCTGAGAAGTGGAGCCGAATTGATAGAGTCTTGCTCAGTCCTGAGTGGATGGTCAACTTTAGAATGAAGCTTTGGGGCCTGCCTAGATTAATCTCAGATCACTGCCCCTTATTGATGATGGAAGATGAAAGAGATTGGGGGCCTCGACCTTTCAGATTTTTAAATGCTTGGACCCTACACCAAGCTTCTCAAAACTTTTTGTCAATTGCTGGAACAACAGTTCTTTCTCTGGGTGGGCCGGATTCAGGATTATTCAAAAATTTAAGCACCTCAAGATGGAATTAAAAAAATAGAATATTGAGGTGTTTGGTAATATCACATCCAAACTTAAGGCTTCAGAGGAGGAGTTGCATAAATTTGACATTATGGCAGAGGATAGAGCACTGCTAGATTCAGAAAAGATAAGAAGAATAATGATTAGACAAAAAGTGTGGAAGCTTTACAGAATGGTGGAGTAGTTATGGCATCAAAAGTCCAGACTGAACTGGACTCTGAATGGGGATAGAAATACTAGGTTCTTTCATGTCTTTGCTAATCTCAGACAGAGTAGAAACCTGCTTAACGCTATTACTGTCAATGGAGTGTCTCATGAGGAGCCTAGCAGGGTCAAGCATGAGGTTTTTCAACATTTCAAGACTCATTTTGTTAAAGATTGGCTTAAAAGACTTCTTTTGGGAGGGGTGTTCAAGACTATAGAGACAGATTATGTTTCTCATTTCCTTGTTCCAGAGTTCACTGAAGCTGAGGTCTTAGTAGCAATTAAAGACTGCAATAGCAACAAAGCCCCAGGCCCTGATGGGTTTAACTTGTTGTGCTACCACAAATTTTGGAAGGTCATGAAGCATGAGATTATGCAATTTTTTAAAGAATTCAATTAGAATAGTAAGCTCACATATGGCATTAATAGTACGTTTATTACTCTCATTTCTAAGTTGGAAAATCCCATTAATCTGTCTAATTATCGACCCATTAGTCTTGTGAGTTCTCTATACAAAATTTTGGCAAAAGTTCTAACACATAGATTGAAGCCAGTGTTACCCACAATTATTGGTGAAACTCAGATGGCTTTTATAGGTGGGAGAAATATCATTGATGGGGTATTCATTGCCAATGAAGTGGTGGATGGATGGAAGAAAGCCAAGAAACAAGGTCTAATTTTAAAGTTGAATTTTGAGAAAGCCTTGGATTCTGTAAACTGGGAATTCCTATTCTCATTGCTGTCTAGTTTTGGTTTTGGATCCCAATGGACTTCTTGGATGAAAACGTGTGTCGCTACAGCTAGAATTTCGATTCTTGTGAATGGATCACCAACAAAGGAATTCTCACCCCAACGAGGTCTTAGGCAGGGTGATCCGCTATCACCTTTCCTATTCAATATAGTATCTGAAGGGCTCAATATACTTTTGGGCAGAGTACTTAATCTTGGCATTCTCAAAGGAGTGTTAGTTGGGGCTAATGATGTTCTCTTATCTCATCTACAATTTGCCGATGACTCAATTCTTTTTTCTAAAGCAGATTGGGATCAGATGGTCCTTGTCAAAAGAATTCTCAGATGCTTTGAAGTTCTCTCTAGTCTCAGAATTAATTACCACAAAAGTGTCGTGTGTGGTGTTGGTGTGGATAATGCTTTACTGCTCTCTTTTGCAAGGCTCCTAAACTGTAAAGTGCATAACTTGCCTATCAAATTTTTGGGGCTGCCTCTTGGTGCTAACCCTAGTAGAAAATCTACTTGGAAGCCGGTGCTTGAAAAATTTAAATCTAGACTTTCCGAGTGGAAGAGAAAACTGTTGTCATTTGTAGGAAGACTTACTTTGATCAAGTCTACTTTATCCAGCCTACCAATGTACTTTCTTTCTTTATTCAAGATGCCTGAAGGTGTGGCTAGAGATATTGAAAAGATTAAGGCTAATTTTTTATGGCGTGGTAATGTCGTTAAAAAGAAAGTTCACCTTGTGAAATGGGTAGAGGTTACAAGAAGCATAGATCAAGGGGGGTTGGGTATCCGAAGGATCAGAGATGTCAGTGCTTGCTTGCTACTCAAATGGTGGTGAAAATTTGGAACTTAAATCAATGCTCTTTGGAGGAGAGCTATTTGTAGTAAATATAAGGTTGATGAGCTGTGTTGGTTTCCATCAATGAAGGCCTCTTATAAACATTCCAGACTGTGGAAGGACATCATCTCCATTGGGACTCATAGCAGTATTATTTACAACAACTACTTGGGCAACTGTCTTATTAAAGTGGGAAATGGAAATAGAATCAAATTTTGGTATGATAGGTTGTGTGGTAACTCTTGTCTTAAGATTGATTTTCCACATCTCTTTAATCTTTCAACTGATAAAGAAGGTTCTCTCCACCAATACTTTGCAAGGAAAATCAGTTCAAATGATTGGAATTTACCCCATAGAAGAGTGTTATATGTATGGGAATTGGCTGAAGAAACTAGATTGCTTGGTGTCCTTTCCTCCGTTCCTTCTTTGAGTCTTGATAGAGCAAACTGTTTGTCCTGGGCTTGCGCATCTACAAATAGTAGTGAGTTCTCTGTGTCCTCTCTTTACTCTCTTAGTAGCTCTAATCTCGGCCGCAATCTCAAAATCTGTAAATCCATTTGGAATAGAACCACTCCTCCTAAGGTTTTTTTTTTTCTGTTGGCTGGCATGGAAAAACAAAATCAAATCTGTAGAATTTTTGCACATACTTGGCATTCTGGATAGCAGTGTTTCCATTCTTTGCCCCTTCGCCAGAGCTGAACCTGAATCTGCTGTTCATGTTTTGCTTCTTTGCCCATTTTCTTGGTTGATCTGGTCTTTTTTTATTCATGATTGGGGACTTTACTGGTGCATCAATAACTCTGTGGAAGGCCTTCTCAATTGGTGGTTGGGTGTTAGATTGAAGAGCTTTGACAGGCTAATTTGGAGAGCTATCCCCTTTATTGTTCTTTGGTCCATTTGGAAGCACAGAAACGAATGTGTCTTCTCTGAGACTCAACCCAATTTCTTTGGTCTATGTGAATTAATCAAAATCAGGGCAGCTTTTTGGTTAAAAACATCTATCAAGAACTTCCCATTCTCAATTGATGATTTAGCTTTCAAATGGAATCAAATCAGGCTTTGTTCCTGAATCCTCAGTTGGTCTTTGCATTTTGATCCTTCTACTCTTCTCTGCTGATCTGTTAGCCTATTTGATTCTGCTCTGATCTGCTAGTCTGCTATACTGATATGTCTGGGTGATTTTGGTTGAAGTCTGTCTGCTGTTCTGTCTGGGTGCATTCATCATCTCAGGTCCTCTACTTCAGAGCTTTGTTTGTTGGTTGTTTCCTGTGAAGTGAATGGATTTCAGTTGTTATTCTGATTAAAATTGCAGATATTTTTATGCATTTGAAGGGAGATTATGGTCTCTGTGGGGTGTTTTTTGGTGGGTTGCATCTCTTGGGTGTTTTGTTGGTCTGCTGCTATAGTTGGTTACAACTGTTCTGTTATAGTGAGTCTGTTATGCTATAGTGAGTCTACTGCTGCTATACTGGTCTTCTACTGGTCTGCATCTGTTCTAGTCTTCTACTGGTCTAGTGGTCTTCTTCTGCTGTGTTTGGATTGGTTGGGCTGGAATTCAATCAATAGTTCATGCTGGATGCTGGATTGGGCTGCGTGCTGTTTTGCTTGTTTGATGGCCAATTGGGTTGAATGTCAATGTGTTAGCTGGTTGTAAGGGTTGACTGGGTTATATCTATTATGTTGTTTTGCTTTTTGCTTTCTTTTTTGTTGGGTAATTGGGTGACGATGAATTAGCCACCTACTTGGATAATCTCCTGAACACATTACTCCACCAATAATGGCTTCTAGAAGCTACCAGTATCACCTCATATGGCCCATTCCCATTGTTATTTGTATTTTTAAGTTAGTTTTATATGTGAAAACACACAGTTATATTTCTAATTATACAGTTGTTGATATTATTCTCTATATCAAGGTGCTCAAAGCATTGAATCTGTCAATTAAACGATGTCATTGCTATTAGTATTCTTATTTCATCTATTTATATATCTTTTTTAAAAAATTTAGTTTCTAAAAATATAGGTAAACGATGTCATATGACTAAAAATGTCATATGACGACAATTTTTTTAAAAATATCATCTAAAAATTCAATTAGAGAATATCCTAATATGTTCAACAGTAATAATAATAATCATTTGTACTTTGGAAGATCATAGTATATGGACCATTTTTATTTTCAATTAAAAAGCAAGTATGAAAATGAAGAAAAATCATATAGCTTTCATCAAGCATAAAATATGCAATCAAATATTGGATGAAGGCATGTTTGAAAAAATGAAGTGAACAAAACTAATAAGAAAATATTATCATAAGGGAAAAATGAAAAAAATATCTTAAGGAATAAAAATTTAGTGGGATCCAACTCCTAAGTAGTTTTTGGTTTAATAAAATACAATTGAAATAAAATAATCATTCTATTCTTAAGTTTAATTTACTATTACTACTCCCTAAATAAATCTACATATATTATAAATATAATTATCATTTATTATTATAAATGAATGTTATTTCGTAGAAAAGCTAAGGAATGAATATTTATTAAAGCACACACAAATGACTGTTATTTCGTACCAAAGCCAAGGAATAAATATTTATTAAAGCACACATAGCATTAAAGGTTTTCTCCAATAACTTACTTTGCCTTGTTCGGAAATAGTAAATGTGTTCTTTGGATAATTTTATCACATAGTTGGCATACTATATCCATGATTTATCAAAAGCAAGAAGAGTTAAACACTGCAAAAATGAAAGAAAATAAAATACATTAGCTTCCCATTCAAATTAGAATAAAAAGCAATTTAAAATTTTTAGCAAGGCAAAGGCTTACCCGAAATTCTTTTTGTTGAGTGAGAAGTGGATCTGTAGCTTCCAAAAAATGTTGCCTCCATGATTCTTCTATGAAACAGTGGTTCGAATAATGGTAGCATCTGGTACAAACACACGTTGGCTTTTGGTTGGTTGAACAAACAGTAATGTCTCGTGTCAACCACTTGGAGAGACTATGGGAAGACACATTAGGCACTTCCAAATAGAGCAAGCGAGAAACAGCCACGTAACTGTTACAGTAAAAGGTCAATAAGAGCTCTGTTTGGGAAGTTTAAATGTGATGTAAATAGCTAATCTTGTAAGACTTGTTGAGTATATCATTAATAAAAAATTAAATTAATTGAGCATTCGTAGTCATACGATCAGCTGATATTTATTTTTTTAAAATTAACTAATCAGTATAAGTTTCATGACAGACTTTTTTTTCACATAATTAATATTCAATTATATAATTATTAATATCTAATTAATTGATTTTTTTTAATGATTTTATTGATGAATTCTACAAGTTTTTTGACAATCACAATAACAAACAACAACTTTCATCACATCGTGAATTGTGAGTTACAACTCTTTTTCTAGCACCTATGTATTTATCTAAACTTTTCTTCAAAGTATGCAAGAAACGGTGCAATAGAGATTGAATATAATTTCTTTTATAAAGATGGCGAAAAAATTATTTTACGGAAATAATCAATTGATCTACTAAATATTTTTGAATTTTTCAAAAAATATACATAATATGTAATTTTTCAAATTAAAAAAAAAATGACACGTACCTCTTGTATTAATAAAATACTCAATAAAATTGATGGTATTGACTAAAATATGAAATAATTGAATGAGTGTTGTTACATTTCCCTAATTTTGCCCTCCTAATTCCACCCTCAATGACATGGCCCACCCTCCATGTGAAGCGATTCCACGCTTTTCTCTCTCTTATATTTAGCATCCCTGATTCCACATCATTAAGAGTGAAATTGCATGAGCAAAATTTGGGGATTATTATAAGTAGAAATCATCTTATACATGGTGAAGAACTCATAAAAGCAAAAGTTGGGAAAATTAACTTTTATAAAATTAATGATCAAAAAAAGAATGGCCAAACCAACAGAAAACTAAAATTGGATAGTCACCATTATAAGAGATTCAATTATTTGGTCATTATTAAGCACAAAGGAAAATGATAAAAAAGAAGGATCAATTGACAAAAAAGAAAAAATTTACAAGATAATGATCTATCTGAACCTAAAGGATCAATTCCAACAAATATTAGATTTGAAAATAAGTTTCGGAACCTAGATTTTTCTGGATGGGTGATTGTGTAGTGGAGATTAAATTTGTGTAGTGTGGGGTTCATATGTAAAATAAATATAAATAACAAGATAACAATTGTCGATAATTTCTGGATTTGTAGTACTACTATTAATTTAAATCATAGGCCCCGTTTGTTTTGGATGAAAGGGAGGGTATTGGGATTGCTAATACCAAGGTATTAGTAATAGCCTTGTTTATTTTGGGAGAAGGCCTTGGGACTATTAGTCCCTTGGTATTACTAATACCCTTGGAGATGGGATTGGTAAGGAAGAGGTAGAGATGGTATTAAAAAAATAGTGAGGAGATTAGAAATTTTTTTTTATTTTTTATTTTTTATATATTGGAAATTTTTTTTAAAATATAATTTTTTATTTTTTATATTTTTTTATTTGTTTTATTATTTTATATAAAAATAATTTAACAATTCCTCACTACTAATCCCCTCACTATCAATCCCTCACTACTAATCCCCTCACTATCAATCCCCTCAATAACAATCCCCTCACTATCAATCCTCACCATTCTATCTCCCAAAACAAACGGGGCCATAGTATGTTTATTTGCTAAATATTAAGTTTGGAAAGAAGGTTTGTAGGCTTTTTTTGGCTATTTTAGCCACAAAAGACAAAATAGGCTATTTTAGCCACAACCAACAAAACATCACATCCAATCCATAATCATTATACTCTTTTCTCACAAAAAAAGTCAAAAAATCAAAAATCCCTTACCAAACCAAACTTTTTAGCCCAGGTTAAAATAGTCAAAAAAGTTAAAAAGTCAAAAGTCAACCCACTTCTCAAACCAACCTTAAAATGTTAAACAATGTTTACTTAATGTTAAGTTTTTGCTTGATTGATGAATATTATAAGAGTAATTTGTGTGATGGATATATTATTATTATTTTTCAAATTGATGATAAATTAAATTTTTTTTGATAATGTCATACGATTTGTTTTAGCAACAAATTATGTTATCTTCTAATATTGTTGACAGTCCTTACTTGGAGTCCTTACCTGAGGTAATAATCTCTCTCTCACTTCCTTTCTCTCTTTACATTTTGTTAATTAAAGGATGCTTAGGAATGATTTAAATAAATTTATTTTTTAATTTTTATAAAAAAAATATGTAAAAAAATAAAAAAATGTTATGATTTAAAAGAAAAGAAAAGAAAAAAAAAAAAAAAGATAAATAAGTACTAAAAACCAGCTTTAAGTAAAGGTTCTTGGTGTATGTGATGTATTCACCCGCCGGCCACCGTCTGTTTGGCATTTAGTGTTAGAGTCATTATTTTATAGTTTTGTGTGAGATTCAGTACCTTTCATTTCTTTTATAGATGTTATAGATAAATATTAAGTTTTTTTTAATGTTAAAATAATATTTGTTTAATGTTAAGTTTTTGCTTGATTGATGAATATTATAAGAATAGTTTGTGTGATGAGCATATTATTATTATTTTTTGAATTGATGATAAGTTAAATTTTTTTGATAGTATTATACGATTTGTTTTAGAAACAAATTATGTTATCTTCTAATATTGTTGACAGTCCTTACTTGGACTCCACACTTGAGGTAATAATCTCTCTCTCACTTCCTTTCTCTCTCTATATTTTGTTAATTAAAGGATGGTTAGGTATGATTTAAATAAATTTATTTTTTAATTTTTTATAAAAAAAATATGTAAAAAAATAAAAAAAATGTTTTGATTTAAAAGAAAAGAAAAAAAAGAAGAGAAATAAGTGCTAAAAACCAGCTTTAAGTAAAGGTTCTTGGTGTATGTGATGTATTTACTCGCTAGCCACCATCTGTTTGGCATTTTGTGTTAGGAATAAAGATTTGTGCCTCGAATTCCCCTGCTCCGAATGCCCCTAATGCCTAAAATGACGTCGTTTTGGGCATTAGCCTTTTTTTTTTTCTTTTTTTCTTTTTTTTTCAGCCATTTTTGACTCCGCAGAGCTCAAATTCGAGTCTGCAGAGGGAGAAAAAGAGAGAGGGAGAAAAAGAGAGGAAAGGAGAGAGGAAAAGAGAGGGAGAGAAGAGAGAAGAAGGAAAGAGAGGGAGAGAAGACACACACACACAGAGGCCTGTGCATTCCGGCCGATCTTCCGATTGTCGCAGCTCAGCGGATCGTCGCAGCCGACGGATCGTCGCAGCTCGTCCGGCTACCTCCGCCCAGCCACCGTCGCCTCCCCTCTGCCTTCTTCTCTTCTTCTTCTTCTTCTTCTTCTTCTTCTCTTCTCTTCTTTGTTCTGCTTCGTCTTCGTTCTGATCGGAAAAAAAAAAAAAATTTAAAACCACGAAATGACGTCGTTTCGTGGTTTCGGGACATTCGGGGCATCCAGATTCGAGCTCTCAATCAGTTCTCTTCGTGTTAGAGTCATTATTTTGTCGTTTTGTGTTTCATTCTTTTATAGATGTTATAGATATATATATATATATATTAGTTTACACAGACTTGGCTCGAGTTATTATTATAATATGTTTAAGTTTTATATTTTTTATTTTTTTTTAAAATTAAAATATTATTATGTAAAATTGAATAGAATAAATCATTAGATTAAATAGAATAAATCATTAAATATATGATGGAATTATGTAGAATAATATGTATATTTTTTGATATGTTATACACTTAATGATGTCGACTCTAATTCTATTACCATATCATTTTAGATGAATTCATAAGTTTTAAACATTTTTTCCAAATTTATAAAAAAAAATAAATTGTGGTGTGTAATTTTTCTCAACAGATAAATATAAAACAAATATTAAGATAATTCTCCTATCTAAAAAAATTTACTAAGATAAGTCACTGAATTAATAAAGAAGCAAAAGAAAATACAGATATATATATACAAATGACAAATTTTATTAATACATAAATTATACTCGCATAATAAATGATCAATTTTATTAATAAGTAAATCATTAAGTAAATTAACAATTTTTAATGATATGAGAAATATCTTTCAATAAACAATTTTGATAATTTATTATTGCATAGGAAAATAGTTTTTTTTTTTTTCCTCAAGTATTGTGCTAAATTAAAATTTATAACAAACGATAGTTGTAATTTATAGTATTATAGGACCGATTCATATTTTAGACAAATTATAAGTGTATTTGTAATTTGTCAGTCAAAAAATAAAATATTTATGTTTCATAATTGACCAAAAATGTTTGTATAATTACAGAAAAACTTATTTCATAATTGACTAAGAATATTTACGTAATTACGAAAAAATCTATTATATAATTGATCAAAAATACTTGTATAATTATGAAAAAAATTTCACTTAATATATTAATAAATTATTCAAAATGAAAGGACGAAATAAAAAAGAAGAGACGAACCTCCATGAGCTAAGCACCTCTTGTGTGTGTGTGTGTGTGTGTGTGTGTAGGTTATAATGTCTAGTCCTTTTAAAACAATTAATTAATTTGAAATTTCTTTGAGTTTCGTGTGTGTATATATATATAGGAAAATGTTTTGTGGTATTAAATTGGAGGACACTAATGTTCTTAATTTTCATTTTGGATAACTGTTTTGTTTTTTTTTTTTTTTTTTTTTTTTTTTTTTTTTTGCCTTATATGAAAATTAGGGGCATTAGTGCTCTCAATTTAGTGCCACAAATCAAAACCCATATATATATTAGCTATTGACACGAGTGATACATGTGCAATCAGGCCTGCTTAAGATAAGGCCAAGTTTGGAAATTTGTAAAAAAGTTAAAAAGTCAAAAAATTACTTAAAACATTAAAAGGTTAACACTATTTACCAAAAGTCAATAATTACGGCTGCACAACTCCCAATTCGAATTTTTCCCTACGAATCAATTTTTATAATTTTTTATTACACATTTTTCCATAAGAAGTCAAAAAGTTAACCCAAACATCTATATTTTTAACCTCAATTTTTTAGTCTAAAAAGACAAAAAGTACACTTATTTAGAACACCCCAAACAATCCCTAAATTGAGGTTAAAAACAACAAATTAAAATAAGATCATTTAAAATTTTTTAATACTATTATGAAAATGTTATTTTAAAATAAATTTTTTTTTAGATTTTGATATACGTAGTTACTAATTAAAATTTCATATCAAGGTTTGTTAATATATTTTTTTGAATTAATAAATAGTATAGTTTATCCATTTAATCTCTTTTTTTTTTTATGTCATTTTGTTAACAATACATTCATTTGGAAATGACCAAACTTTTTTTTTTATACATGGGTTCCATTTGTTTTGACACAAAATATTTTTGTAAATTTTTTGTTGTTTGATTGAATAAAAAACAAGTAAAACATTTTTTAAAGAAAATATTTTTACATCATTTTTCTGAAAATTGCTTACTTTTAAAACTTACGTAAGCCAATTTATACGAAGTTAGATTCTCACTCATTACACATTTAGCTTTCTCAAATAAATATCTTAGCTTAATAAAAAGGCATATATGACACTTTATTGTATCAAAATTTTACTTTTAAGAAATAAAATATTTTTGTTTCATGTGTCAACCAAACACCAAAAAACAAAAACAAAAACATTTTTCTTTATAAAATCAATTTATAAGAGAAATATTTTTTTATGTAAAATATTTTATATCAAAACAAACGGTGCCATATAGTTTAATACTTCCATTAATTCTAAAATTTTTTGAAAAATTTTATTGTCTCATTATCAAATTTCTCGTCAATTTATAAGAAAATGTCACATCAAAGAGTAAGAAAAGTTTGTAAAATTTGTTAGTTTATATATCATTACTCATATTAGAAATTTATTTCAAATTAATAAAAGAGACTTGTAAAATTTGTATAATATTACTCATTTGAAATAACTATTTTAAACCTTCTTTCTTAATGGATGGAACCTTTTTTTAATTAAAGAATGGTAAAATCATATAAGCCTTAACTATAATTTTTGAAAATTTGAAACTTTAGTAACATTTGTGGCATAAAGTATTGGCTTTGGTGGCTTAACCCTTAAGCCAAACCCGTGTGCAATTCAAGTACATAAAAATAAAATAAAATATTTATGGTGTGGTGTTTTAGAAAGTTAGTAAAAAGTTGACATTTTGGCTTTTTAACGTTTTTGGTGACTTTTTGACAAAAAGCTGGATTGTTTTGGATAAAAAAATTAACTTTTTTTAGCTAAAAAAATTAAAAAGCCAAAAAGCTGACTTTTTATTATTATTCCAAAATGACCTTATGTATTGTGTGTTAGTAAGACTCTTCTTTATCAAATCCATATTTTTAAACATTGCAATGTCAATTGTAATTGGTCATTTAAGCTAGCATATGATAGGGTGTTTCTCTTGGTGTCAATCTAGTTGGAATAAAGCGAAATTTTGTTATGTTTTTTGCTCTTTGCCTTTGCTTTATTGATGTTATTTATATTTTTGTATGTTTGACGCTATCAATAAAGGTTTTTTGCCAATTTAAAAAAAATGTAATTGGTTATAGACAAATATTCCCTATACAAGAACCAATGGCAATTGATCAAATGAGTCGAGATTGGTCTATCAGTGACCCATGTGCAATTCAAGTACATAAAAATAAATTGATCTATCAATGAGCTGTGTGCAATTCAAGTACATAAAAATAAAATAAAATATTTATTATATGTTGTGTATTAGTAAAGACTCCTCTTTATCAATCCATATTTCCAAAACATTGCAATGTCAATTGTAATTGGTCATAGACAAATATTCCCCATACAAGAACCAATGGCAAGTGATCAAATGAGTCGAGATTGGTTTATCAGTCAGTCTAAACCACTACTCTTTATGATATTTTATAGAGTATTGTTATTTAAGATTAAAAAAAAAAAAATTAGATTTAATTTTTAAATTTAATTATGTGATAATTAATTGGGATATTAAGCCTCCGTTTGGAAAGTGGGTTGGCTTTTTGACTTTTTGGTTTTTTTGGCTATTTTAGCCTGGGCTAAAAAGCTTGATTTGGGAAGGACTTTTTGGCTTTTTGACTTTTTTGACTTTTTTTGTGAGAAAATAGTGTAATGATTATGGATTGGATGTGATGTTTTGTTTTTTGTGACTAAAATAACTTATTTTGTCTTTTGTGGCTAAAATAGCCAAAAAAGCCCACTTTAGTTCTTCCCAAACGGACCCGTACTCTCTCTCATATCTTCTGTAATTATCAATAAATCATATCATTTACACATCATTAGATCTATAAAATAGGTCTAAAAAATAGACTTTTATATCATTTTCTTATTTTATATTAATCAATAACATTACTTACCATTTTTACTTTCTATGAATTTTTATTTTTAAATGAGAAAAATGATATATGAATCTATTTTTATCGATTTGCTAATTAAGTTTTTGTATCTAAACAGCACTAAAACAAAATAGAGTAAGAAACACAAAGACCAAACAGGACAGTGAGATCTCATAAGGAGTCAGTTTCACATCAAATAAACCCAACTCTTGTAATACATCTGTGTTCAACTTTTGTGCATTTAATACTTATTGAATAAAATATATGAATTATAATAGTTATGAGCTATATACATACTAGAGTAATGTTATGTATCATAAAATAAATATTATGAAAAATTTTATGAAATTAATTTAAGATTGATTGCATAAAATATAATAAAATCCTACAAAAATTACAAACTAATCCAATGATAAAGAATTTTTATAAAGAGTTTTCATGATTTTTTTTTGATAATAAATAACATTATTGGTACATACCTTTCTTTAAAACTTATTCTAAATATATATATTTTTCAGTGGCGGAGCCAAAAATTTAATATGGGACACCTATTAATTATAATATCAAAATCATAAATCCCCACAAATCAAAATCTCTAATTTTAATATAAATCAAAAAATTTAAATTTAGGACAAATCACAACAAATAAAATTTCTAATATACCTATATTATAAAAAATGAAAATCCCTAATTTAAATAAAAAAATACTACAAATTAATATTTTTAATTGTAGCACAAATCAACTCCCTAATTTTAGCACAAACAACAACAAACCAAAATCCCTAATTTTAATATAAATCACCACCAATTAAGATTCATAAATTTAGCATATTAAAATCTCTTATTTTAACATAAATAATAACAAATAAATTTTTTTTACAAATCAAAACTTAACAAATAATTATAAATTAATACTCATAATTTTTATTTAAAAATAAAAAATCATAAATAAAGTTACGTGTAAACAATGAAGAGAATATACCAAGATTGTAGTGTGGTTCCAAATCTATGTTGTATAATCTTAATCTAGTGAATCGCGAGTTGATAAATTACAAAATAACAAAGAGAGATAAAGAAAACAAAAAAAATATAAAGACACTTAACAAATACTATAAATAAATAAATAATTTCATACACCTTTAGGCCACGTTTGTTTAGCAGATTAGGATGGATGTGATTGTTAGTAAAAAGATTGTTAATGTGGGGATTGTTGGTGAGGAATTAAGTAAATGTGTGTTTGTTTTGATGATAATATGAGAGATAATTAGTGATGAAATTGTTAAATTATTTTCATATAAAATAAATAATAAATAATTTCTATATTTAAAAAAATTAAAACAAATATTAATACAAACAGATACACTTAATAAAAAAATAAAATTTTTATATAAAATACATCTAACCCTCTCACTATTTTTTTAATCTTACCCAAAATCTAACAAAGCTAACTCCTCTGTGTAAGAATATCCATAATCCTACAAGACTACTAGACCCCTCACCTACAAAGCCAAACAAACCTGACAAATTTAGGATTTTGGGATTTCAGCCTTGCTGCCGCCTTCCATGAATCAAAAAACCAAAAAAGAGGTAATTGGATTGGAGTTTGCGTTTGTCATTGTGTTTTTGGGTCAAATTAGGCTGCGGCAGTGTGTGTAATAAGCAACAAACAAACCTCCAAAAATAAAAAAAATAAAAAAATAATTTAAAAAGTCAGGGTCACCCGCCCCTGTTTTTCAGTATCTATTCCTATAAACTAGTTTTAATCATACAGTTGCATCAAACAGCAGAAACCTAGACCACCACCAAACAGAAACCTAGACCACCACCATGGAAGCAGCAGCAGCAGCTCCTCTTCACTCATGGTCTCCCCTCCGCCGCACACGGCTGAACCGAGCATTCGCACTGCTCTACTCCTTCGCCATCTTATCTCTCCTCTACCATCATTTCCTCAACCTAACCACCCACCACTCCACCACCACCACCACCACCTCCACCACCACTTCTCTTTCCATGCTGCTTGCTGATCTTGTGCTTGCTTTCATGTGGGTTACTTACCAAGCTTTTCGCATGAAGCCGATCAACCGCGAGACTTTCCCGGAAAACCTCATAAAACATGCTAAAGAAAGCGAGTTTCCGGCGGTGGACGTGTTGATATGCACGGCGGATCCCTTCAAAGAGCCGCCGATGAGGGTGGTGAACACGTGTCTATCGGTGATGGCGTATGATTATCCGACTCAGAAGTTGTCGTTCTATGTATCGGATGATGGAGGTTCTCAGTTGACACTCTTTGCTTTCATGGAGGCTGCCAAGTTTGCAGCACACTGGTTGCCCTTTTGCAAGAAGAACAGGATTGTCAAGAGGTGTCCTGAGGCTTACTTTGCTTCTGACCCTACTTGGTTCTCAGACACTCAGACACTGATCAAATACAGGTAATAAACAAAAATTAATGATCCATAAATAGAAAAGCTGTGATGTTTCAACTTCATGTTTATTCATTTTTGGAAAAAATTAGGGATCATGAAAATTGTCATGAAAATAATCATGAAAAATTTATGATCATTGAATTACCTTAATTAGTGTGTAATGCTTTATTTTAAGTGCAATCTAAATGTCACAAAACTTTCATGATTATTTTTATGAAATTTTTTTCATAATACCTAACATTGCTGATCATTTTTAGGCCGGGTTTGTCAATAGATGCAAATAGGAAAAATAAAATTAAATTAAATTAATACGAATTGTCACATTATCTCTCTACTTTTCATAGAATTACTTTATAAAAAGTTCAAAAAATAATTAAAATAATAATTCCTTAACGAGTTCTAAAGGTCGGTTTGATATTGGCTAATAATATAGCTAACTTTTTTATATTAAGATTTTTTTAGGTTCGTTTGGTTTTTGTTTTTAAATTTTTTTGACTTTTATGAGAGAAAAAATATAATGATTATAAATAAAAAATAATATTTTGTCTTATTAATTTTTGTAGTCAATTTTTTCTTTTTGTAATTTTTTAGCCCAAAATGAATGTCAAACCAGAACTAAATTAGAAAACTTATAAAAGTGGCTTATTATTTCGAATGCCATATAAACATTATTTTAGTGAATTTTCTGTTAAATTTTTTTTTCGACAAATCATTTTTATTGGGTAAATTATACAAATAGTTCATGGAGTTTACACAATATATCAATTTGATCTCTATTGTTTCAATTTATTCGATTTTGCGCTCTTAATTTAACGGATTGTATTATTTTGGTCTAATAAAAACGGTGGTTAAGTTTGGTGAACGGAAAGTCAAACTATATGTCAATTTGACCCCTGTAACTTACACAATGTGTCAATTTGGTCCCCGTTAAAATCGAGCTGGGATAAAATTGACGCATTGTGTAAACTGTAAGAACTAAATTAACACATTGTGTAGATTTTCCGTCAACCAAACTTAAGAATCATTATTTATTTGATTAAAATGACATAATCTATTAAATTAAGAGATAAAATCGAACAAATTAAAATAATATGGACCAAATTGATATATCATGTAAACTACTGTAATCATTTACATAATTTATTCTTTTTTATATAAAACCAAAATATTCATTTCGAATGAAATCATTCATCAATGAATAATGCGATACAGATAGATTGCTACAATGATCTCATAGTATCATTTTGAAAATGACTTCTAAACAGAAAAATATATATAGAAAATACATAGATGTGTTAATGTTATTTTTGAACTTGTTAGTGTATAGTTAGTGCATGAATATTATAGTGTTAGTGTATGTTAGTGTAGTGCATAGCTTTAATATAGCTTTACAGAAAGCTTGTTCCTTTCGGCCACTTTCGATTTGCTTTCAGAATGTATTCATAATGTATGTTTGTAAGCCTCTTTTATATAAAAGAGCTCCTGAACATTGTTAGAGATATCAATATATACACAATTCTTTCTCTCTCTCTCTCTCTCTCTTTCTCTATTGAGAGGGTAATTTATATGGATAAATTGGGCCAAGCTAAGTAATGGGCCGTTTTGGGCCGCACTGCGAAGGGCTGAGTAAAATGGCCGTGAAGTTACTCCGATTCGTAAAAAGGCTTTGAAATTAGTCCGGTCCAGAGCCTTATACTCTAGTTCGGTTGAGAAGTACTACGGATGGTCGGTCCCTGGAATTAGTTCGGTCGCAGTACATGAAACCGAGGTATGCTGAGTTTTCTTAAGTACTTGGTGTCAGAGTTACTTCGACTTAACTCTCTTATGGATAGCTCGGTCTCAGCATATGAAAGCCGAGGTAAGAGAAATTAAGGTAATAGCCAAAGTAAGAGTTAGGTCGGCCGTATGGAAGTTCGGCCATGGGGAAACCATCTCACTTGGTTTAAGCAGTGAGGGGGGTGTTGAGAGAAGTATTATCTTTCAGGAATGTGAATCCTAGGAGGACTCTATATAGAGGAGTAAGAGTCCTACTAGGATTGTGCCCCACGGAACCTATAAAAGCTCACCTATATCACCTTTGGGGAGGTAACACAACTTTGTTTTCTGAATACACAGAGCTTTTGTCTATTTGTCAAACTTACTGACTTAGGCATTGGAGAGGTTTCCGACACACACCCGCCGGCTAGCTCACGTTTGTGTTTTCAAGTGATAAAGCGACGTCGCACGGAAGAGCGCAGACTTGATCAATAGGATTATACGAGAAGGTGTATTTTTTTCCCGTACAATTGGTGCCGTCTGTAAGAAATCAGACAAGAACAAAACCTCTTAATCAAGCTTTTCTTCTTTAGAACCAATGGCACACAACGAAGATTTGCCCCAATCTGCCATTGACGAACTAACTTTAGAAGGGGGTGCGAGGCGCGAAGGTCTACCCTTGGTCACTCCTATGGCAAGCCTAGAACCACAAAGACAAAATTCCAGGAGAGATGCGAGGGGTAGAAGGCAGACTAACAGCCCCCATCACTCTCGTTCGCAAAGCCCAGAAAGACAAAGGCGAAGAATTGATCCTCAAACTTTGGAGGATCGCGTCAGGGAACAAGATGAATTGATTCGTCGGATGGCGACGGATATGGAATCTCTTAAGCGCCAAGTAAAAGGAAAAGAAGTGGCGACAGGAGAGGGGCGCACAAACAAGACGCCCCCTCGTCACTCAGAAAGTCGTAGTAGGAATACTACACCCTCTCAAGCAGGAAACAAGAGCCTCAGGACAGGCGATACACAATCCAGATCTTCCAGAACTCGTCACTCCAGGTCTGAGAGGACGAGATCTGAAAGGTCGTACACTGAAGGAAGCACATATTGGCCCTCGCATACGCACCAAACAAGGTCTAGACAGACAGAGTTGCCTAGATCGTCCGACCTACGATATGTTCTAGAAGAAAAAGCACAATGGAGGGAGGACGCCAGGGCACGTGATCCACATAGAATTTCTGCCTTGCAGCGGTTGGCTCCTCGGACGCACGGAAGCGTCGAGGTTGGAATGCCAATACCGCGCCCTGCCTACGAACCAACAGATAAGGCATTGGCGAGGCTGCAGACCTCACCATTCATTCCGGCAATAGAGAATGCACCCCTGTCGTCAGGCTTCCTACAGCCTAAATTCACCACGTACGAAGGAAAGACGGACCCCTACTCACACTTGAGCCACTTCCGCCAGGTTATGGCGGTATATCGACGTAACGAGGCCTTGATGTGCATCCTATTCCCCTCAAGCCTTGGTGACCTAGGCCTGACTTGGTTTGAGAAACTTCCAGAGGGCAGCATAGCCTCATGGGCGCAATTAGCAGAGGCATTCGTAACAAGGTTCCAAACAAACACTAAAACCCCGGTGGAGATCGACCAGCTATTCTCCATCAACATAGGTGACAAGGAGACCCTGAGATCCTATAACAGTCGCTATTGGGAGACCTTCAACCAGATTGGGGATTGTCCCACCAATCTCGCCATTGCGCAGTACAAAAGAGGCCTCCCAGTCGGGAACAGACTAAGGGACTATCACCATGACACCGCCCCTCACCATGGAAGCCCTGATGGAAAGAGTGCATCAGCACATTAGGGTGGAAGAGGATGGTGCACGTGCCAAAGCAAAATCTGGCGCGACCACAAGACTAAAAGAAGACCTCAAAGAAAGATCAACCACGGTAGACCGTCCAACAAACGGACGCGCGGAAGAAACAACGGAGAATACCAGGACAAAAGATGGTTGAGAGTCCGCACTGCCATAACCACGGTATTCAAGAAACCGATCTACCGAATACTTAGTGAGATTCGAGACGAGCCTTTCGTCAAGTGGCCAGCCAAGCTAGGCGAGGCTCAGAAGGACTACGACGACAGGTCATGGTGCACCTTCCATAAAGAAAAGGGGCACCGCACTGAGAATTGCACGCCATTGAGATAGCACTTGGAGGAATTGGTAGCGGCAGGCCACCTGGATAAATACATCGAAAGAGGGACGCAACCAGCCCCCTGGGACCATAATAACCCCAATGGTATGCCAATTGACGCCCCACCTCAAGGCGTAATTAACGTGATACATGGAGTTTTCGAACTTGAGCCTGTATGCGAGCTCAGAGGATCAATTAAAAAAGCAGAGCACTTGAGAGAAGTGCTAAGTGCCCAACCCACCATCAAGAAGGGGAAGACAGAGGCCACGAATGTCATGTCTTTTTCGGATAAAGACTTGGCAAGGATATATTGCCCTCACAATGACGCCCTGGTCGTCACTCTCCGAGTCAAGGATTTTGACGTCAAGCGGATTCTGATTGACCAGGGTAGTTCATGTGAAATCATGTACTACGAAACCTTTAAACAATTGAAGTTACAAGATAAAGACTTGGCACCCGCCGTATCTCCCCTAATCGGATTTAACTCCATGCCAGAATGGCCTGTCGGCAAAATAATCCTCCCAGTCAAAGTAGGGAGTGTGACAAAACAAGTGGAGTTCTGGGTGTTGAAAGTCCCCTCCACTTACAACATCATTTTGGACAGAACATGGCTGCATGCCATGCAATCGGTGGCGTCATCCTACCACCAAGTGATGCGATTCCCCAATGACACCAGAGTAATAGAAGAAGTCTATGGAGACCAGATCATGTCAAAACAGTGCTTCATCACATTGAATGGCAGCCGCGCTGCCAAAGGATATGTTCATTCGGTGAAAGAACAAGAAAGTAATGAACTATTTGCAGATGTCGGCAAAGCGGCTAGTCAGAAAGCGGTGGAAGACTTGGTGGAGGTAAGAATAGACGAAAAGAACTCGGATAAGTTCTTTTTGTTCGGTTCGTCGTTGTCCAGCACCGAGAGATTGGAGGTCTTGGAATTTTTGACCTCCAACATCGAAGTGTTTGCCTAGACACCATACGATATGCCAGGCATTGACTCCAACTTTATCTGCCACCAACTCAACGTCCACCCATCCGCCAGACCAATCATCCAACGCACCCGCAGATCGGCAATCCACCACGCCGAGATAGTGCCGGAAGAAGTAGGAAACCTGTTGGAGGCTGGGGCAATCAGAGAAGTGCACTACCCCAGATGGATCTCCAACATAGTCGTAATGCCAAAGAAGAATGGCAAGTGGTGCGTCTGCGTCGACTACAAGACTGTCAACAAGGCGTGCCCAAAAGATAGCTTTCCTCTACCAAGAATAGATCAATTGGTAGACCTAACGGCGGGGCACAACCGACTTAGCTTTCTGGACGCATACAGAGGCTACCACCAAATTACTATGCACGAACCAGACCAGGAGGTCACATCCTTCACCACGCCAAGAGGACTATACTGCTACAAGGTCATGCCCTTTGGCCTAAAGAACGCAGGGGCGACATTCCAACGGATGGTCACAAAGATGTTCGAACCGTTGTTAGGCAGGACAATAGAGGCGTACATCGACGATATGGTGGTCAAGAGCAAAGATGAGAATGACCATCTGAAGAACCTAGAGGAGATGTTTGCCATGCACAAGTTGCGCCTCAACGTGTCGAAGTGTGCCTTCGAAGTAGGATCTGGCAAATTCCTGGGCTTCCTGGTGACCAACCGGGGTATTGAGGCAGACCCATCCCAGATCAAGGCTATTCAGGACCTGGAGAGACCAAACTCAGTAAAAGAAGTGCAGCATCTCACCGGCATGGCAGCTACGCTCAATCGATTCATTAGTCGGTCGTTAAACAGACTACGGCCATTTTTTCATGCTCTGAAGGCCAAGTTCGAGTGAGATGAAGAATGCGACCAAGCTCTGGAAAGCTTAAAAGAATACATGTCTTCTCCACCACTTCTTGTAACACCAATCCCTGGAGAAGAACTCTTCTTATACTTGGCAGTCTCGCAGCACGCAATCAGCGCAGTGTTGGTCCACGCAGAAGGAATCCAACACCTGCCCATTTACTATGTCAACAAGACATTACTGGGCGCCGAAACAAGGTACTTGCCACTGGAGAAACTAGCATTGGCCTTGATGATGGCCTCAAGAAAGTTATCGCACTACTTTCACGCCCACACTATAGTTGTCCTCATAGCCTTCCCATTAAAAGCTCTGTTTGAAAGGGCTAACTTCTCTGGACGAATCTTAAAATGGGCAGTTGAGTTGGGGCAATACGACATCAAGTTCCAACCCAGAACCGCAATAAAGGCACAAGCATTGGCAGACTTCGTCACAGAATTCACCCCAGGAAGTCATCATATCTGCCCAGTCAACTTGACTGAAGCAACCGAACTAGGGATGGAAGTTGACGTCAGAATAACGCAACCCCTAGCCCTGGCAACTCAGTCAGGCCTCAAGGTAGACCAAAGTAAGGCAAGGAAGGAAAAAGAAAACCATGCTGCACCAAGTCAAGACTCACCAACAAAACAAGACTCGGTACAACCAGATGGCGAGGAGCAGACAGCAAGAATGGACCTTGAAGAAGACACCAGCAACAAGGAAGATCCCAAGGCATCATCTGATCCATCTACTTGCTGGAAGTTGTTCGTGGAAGAGATGTGGAAGCTCTTTGTGGATGGAGCATCCAACCGGCATGGAGCAGGGCTCGGCATAGTCCTCATCTCTCCAGACGGCCTAGTAGTGGAGCAGGCGATCAACCTTGGCTTCCCAGCGTCAAACAATGAAGCAGAGCATGAAACGCTTCTTGCATGTCTCAAGTCAGCATTCCACATGAAGGCCACCGAGCTAATGGTCTACAGCGACTCACAGCTGGTGGTAAACCAAATATCTGGCGACTACGAAGCAAAGGATGACAGGATGGCCAAGTACCAAGAGTTGGTCAGAACAGAGGTCAAAAAATTTGATGTAGTCAGGATAGAACAAATCGGCAGGGAAGAAAACAGCAGAGCAGATGAACTAGCGGGCTTCGCCTCAATGGCAGACACCTCCATCCCTTATCCATTACTGATCGACTACCTACCTAGACCAAGCATAGAAGACCCCAAGGCGTAAGAGGTATGTGCAGAAGAGTTAGGCCCTTCTTAGATGGACCCCATCATACTGTTCCTAAAAGACGGCACCCTACCGGAAGAGAAGAAAGAAGCCAACAGAATAAGAGCAAAGTCGTAGCGATTTTGGCTCTCTCCATCCTTGGCATTGTACAAAAAGTCGTTCTTAGGACCTTACTTAAAGTGCGTTCACCCCAGCAAAGTGGAAGCATTCCTGTTCGACATATATGAGGGTGTATGCGGCAGCCATCAAGGAGGAAGATCACTGGCATATAGAGCAATCTCGTAAGGATATTTGTGGCCATACATGCAAGCAGATTCCGAGAAATATGTCAAAAAGTGTGAAAAATGCCAAAAGTTCGCACATCAAATACACCAACCTGCCAAAGAACTTCTACCTCTAACTAGCCCATGGCCCTTCGCAATGTGGGGATTGGATATAGTAGGCCCACTTCCAACAGCACCAGGCAATAGGAAGTTCTTTCTTGCCGCAACCGACTACTTCACAAAGTGGATGGAAGCAGAAGCCTTGGCATCAATCAAAGAAAAAGATGTGAAAAAGTTTGTCTGGCAGAATATCATCACTCGATTTGGCATACCAAAGGCATTAATCTCAAACAACGGCACTCAGTTCGACGGCAGAATTTTCAGAGGCTTTTGTGAAGAGTACAAGATAGAGTTCTACAATTCTACACCGGCATATCCCCAAGCAAATGGTCAAGCAGAGGCATCAAACAATGTAGTCTTAGATGGATTGAAGAAAATGTTAGAAAGAGCAAAAGGCAAGTGGGCAGAAGAGCTCCCTCATGTTTTATGGGCTTACCGCACCACGCCTCGACGATCAACAGGAGAAACACCATTCTCCTTAGCTTATGGCATGGAAACAGTCATCCCATTAGAAGTTGGCCTCCCCACAATTCGAAGCGAAAACTTTGATCCAAACTTAAATGGCGAAGCCATAGCATTGGAGCTTGACCTTACGGAAGAAAAAAGAGACAGAGCATTGGTCCACATCGCCTCCTACCAACAAGAGTTGTCCAGAAAATATAACAAAACAGTGCATCCAAGGCAATTCAAGATCAGATATTGGGTGCTGCGCAAAGTGATGGGAAACACCTTGGTTCCAAGAGATGGCAAGTTGGGGCCTAATTAGGAAGGACCTTACAAGGTGGTCGGATTAGCCGGCAAAGGGGCATACCACTTGAAAGATGAGGACGGCAAAGCAATTTCCAGGCCGTGGAACACTGCCAATCTCAAGTTGTTTTATTTCTAGCTTTTTTTCTTTTCAGTATATGTAATTTTTTACTTTCTCAATAAAAATAAGTCGATTCTTTTTTAGCATAATTGTTTTCAGTAAAAAGTAGCTTTAGTAAGTTAGGAGCATTATAAACATAGTTGGCCGAAATAACCAACTACGAACCCTTCCTAAGCCTAGGATAAGGATCCAGGCTGCAGGACATTTGGTCGGAATAACCAAACACTATATTCTAAGTTAGCTGGAAAAACCAACTTACAGGTTGGCTGGATTAAACCAACACCCCTCCTAAGCCCAGGATAAGGATCTAGGCTGCAGGACGTTTGGTCGGAATAACCAAACACTATATTCTAAGTTGGCTGGAAAAACCAACTTAGAGGTTGGCTGGATTAAACCAACTCTTTGTACTCTTCAGCCGAAGTAAGTGTATGGCTAAAGAGTGGTTGGCTGAATTAAACCAACTCTTTGTACTTTTCAGCCGAAGTAAGTGTATGGCTAAAGAGTGGTTGGCTAGATTAAACAAACTCTTTGAACTCTTCAGCCGAAGTAATAGTATGACTGAAGAAAGGTTGGCTGGATTAAACCAACACTGGATACTCTTCAGCTGAAATAATTATATCGGCTAAAGAGTGGTTGGCTAATAAGTTAGATCGCTAAAACCGGAGTACGGTATATCGGCCCAGAAATATTTCAAAAAGCAGTTAGAAAGCAAGCATTCAAACCGAGATCACAGTTGAGCAAATGAGTTCATGGAAAATTCATTACAAGTGCAAGCATACAGAACAAAATCGGAATAAGAGTTGAGCACAGAAGAAACTTTTTTCATTAAAATGCAAAGCAAATACAACGGAGGGGCCGCAGCCCGGTTACAAGTTCAAGAAAAAAAAATATATATATATATCAGCTGAAAAGTTCATCAATTTCAGCGTCGAACTCTACATCGGCATCGGCACGAAGACCAGTTTCAGGTGGGAGCTCGGTCTCGGTCACAGGAATGGTTTCGATTGGAAGCACGGTTTCACCTGGTTCGTTGGTCAGGTCTTCCACCGTGGGTTCCAACCGAACTGACTGGTCCGCATTGCCAACCGGAGTATCCTCAGAATCAGAATCTTCATCAGAGCCTGAACCTTCACCTTCTAGAAATTGCTGCTGAAGGGCAGCAGCATACTCCGCCAGGGAGCTCGGTATGCAGTAGGCCGGAGAGTTGTAGGCTTCGGCCTCAAGACCAGAATCGAAGCTTCCACACCGCCTCCACCAAGACTTGAAGAAAAGATCTTTGGCGGCTTTGCCTTCATAGGGTGTATCGTCCGCCTTCTTAAACCTTGCTCCTTTGACACTCTCCTTCAGCTGAGTGATTTCGGCATTTTTCTTCTTTTCCATCATCGCCAGCTCACGCAGATATTTATCCTTCAGCTCAATGGCAACCTTCTGCTTTTGTACTTCGGCCAAACTAACCAATCCAGTCAGTCGGCCGTTCTCAGCTCGTAGCTCGGCCATTTGCTTTCTGGCCTCTTCTAGTTCGGTCGTCTTTGCTTCGGCCTCTGCCATGGCCTCCCTCGTGTTTCTCCTTAGCTCTATCACCCTCCTATGTGTAACGTTGTTTTTTTGAATGGCCTGCAAAGGAGTTGTAACTTTTCCTTTAGCCGGACTGAAAGTAGAAAAATTACAAAGAAAAAAGAGAGCTATTTACCAGGATCATTGACTTAGTTGAAGACCGGATGGACTTCAGCTCGGTATTCAGTTGTTTGTAGTGGTGCTCCATGTCCTTTGGAAGGCACACACTCTTGGCTAGATTGAAAGCCATCGAGTGGTCCTTCTTAGCGACAACCGAATCCGAAGCCAATATATCTCGGTTGTTGAAGGTGAGATTAGGAACCCATTTTGAGGAGCCACCTCGGTCAGAGTTCTCCGATTGAGGGCTTTGTTGGGGGCTTGGAGGAGGGCTTGGTGGCAGAACGGTCTCATCCACAAGTCGTTGCTCGGTTTGGCTAGTCCGGGCACGTTTGCTTGGGCGAGATGACGACGGCCGTTGGGATGGGAGGGCCACCACGGTCTCAGTGGTCTGGCCAGTTTGTGGTACATCGGTTGGGTTTGTTGCGGTCAGCAAGGCCTTCGGTCTGCTCCTTTTGGCCATCTCTTGTTTAGCGGTAAGAGGCATTAGGTTGATCTGGGGCAAGGAGGGATCCGGCTCAAGAGCGTCTTCCAGAAGAAAGTCGGTCACTCTTGCTTTTCAGCGACCGGTGTATCGGTAGGTCGGCTCAAAACTTAACAGCTTAGCCCAACTCCTTTCTTCAACCCGTAGTGCGGTGTGAAGTACGCCTAAGTTGGGGTGGCTATACAATGAATGAATGTGGGCTGGATCTACATGAAAAAGACGACTGTTAGTTCGGCTTAAAATTAGGAACCGAAGTAAAAAAGAAGAGTGCATGGAAAACCGAAGTAATTATACCAGGTATCCCTTTGTTTCAGTTTATACGTCGGCCAGGAATCTGGGCTTGATGATCTTCAAAGTTCCCAGACACCCAGAAAAAATTGTCATCATTTAAGTCCTTATCCGGTGTATCCTTAATTATTTTTTCACGCCGACGGCGTATCCTCAACTAGTAAACCCATCCATCTTCTTTTGATCCTAAGGAATATTGGTGGAATATTTCGGCTAGGCCGAGGTTGAGACCGGCTTGGCGGTTTAGTTCGGCTATTCCCATTATTATACGGTATGAATTAGTAGATAGTTGGGTTGGGCATATTCTGATTTGTCTAAGGAATTCACAAATTAAGGGTTGGACTGGAAATCTTAGCCCGGTTTCTATTATGGACAAAAGGGTAAAGGGTACAAAACCGGGGTTTCCCCAAGGTATGGTATCTTTTTTGGCTAGGGTAAAGTGAGTTCGGCTGGAAAGGTTAAAACTGTAGCTCGGCTGATAGACGGATAATCCCTATCATGCTTTGTATATGGAATTAAGGGGCAATTGAGAGGGTAATTTATATGGATAAATTGGGCCAAGCTAAGTAATGGGCCGTTTTGGGCTGCACTGCGAAGGGCTGAGTAAAATGGCCGTGAAGTTACTCCGGTTCGTAAAAAGGCTTTGAAATTAGTCCGGTCCAGAGCCTTATACTCTAGTTCGGTTGAGAAGTACTACGGATGGTCGGTCCCTGGAATTAGTTCGGTCGCAGTACATGAAACCGAGGTATGCTGAGTTTTCTTAAGTACTTGGTGTCAGAGTTACTTCGACTTAACTCTTTTATGGATAGCTCGGTCTCAGCATATGAAAGCCGAGGTAAGAGAAATTAAGGTAATAGCCGAAATAAGAGTTAGGTCGGCCGTATAGAAGTTCGGCCATAGGGAAACCATCTCACTTGGTTTAAGCAGTGAGAGGGGTGTTGAGAGAAGCATTATCTTTCAGGAATGTGAATCCTAGGAGGACTCTATATGGAGGAGTAAGAGTCCTACTAGGATTGTGCCACACGGAACCTATAAAAGCTCACCTATATCACCTTTGGGGAGGTAACACAACTTTGTTTTCTGAATACACAGAGCTTTTGTCTATTTATCAAGCTTACTGACTTAGGCATCGGAGAGGTTTCCAGCACACACTCGCCGGCTAGCTCACGTTTGTGTTTTCAGGTGATAAAGCGACGTCGTACGGAAGAGTGCAGACTTGATCAACAAGATTATACGAGAGGGTGTATTTCTTTCTTGTATATCTATATATTATTTTAATATGGTATCAGAGCAATAGGTTAAGCTCTTGGTGTTCTTCGCTTTATCGGTGGGTAGCAGCCTTGCCTTAACTTGACTGCCCGCCGGACCTCAACCTATCCCACTGCTGCGTCTTTTCTCGCCACTCCACTGCATCTTCTAATTTCTCTCAAAATCCAAAAGATTTTGAAATTGAATCTTGAATTTTCTCTGGAATCTCCAAGAAAATCTTCATTTCAGATCTCTACTCACTGACCCCAGAACAGAGTTTGAACCTTTCAAATTTTTCTGGGTTTTTCTTTCAATGGCCCCAATGCCTTCAGCCAAATCAACTCAAATGGCTCATACATCTTTTTCCAAAATCAAATCAAACCCGTTGGGTTCAGATCCGCTTGTTATTGTTGTTAAAGACAACCCAATCGGGTTCGGATCCTAATCTGTTACAGTACTGGTGTTACCACAGCGACAAACGGGTCTCCATCGAAACCCTCCCCGACATGGTCGGTCACAAGTGCAAGAACGACTTCGTCGAGTGTTCTGTGCCCCTTCTCCCTCCGATCCTTCTCAACAGGTTGTCGCCGACATCGATCTCACCCACGCTGACATCGCCAGCTACTTGTAACGACCCAGAAATTCTTTCCTCCGCTCGAGCGGAGGAGTGGCCGCTCGAGCGGACTTTTGGGGTTCCCAGCAATTTTGCAGACGACCTGATATTCTGGCAGTTGTGACTTTCCGCTCGAGCGGAGGGAGTTGACGCTCGAGCGGATGACTTTGTTGGTCTGCGCGCTCGAGCGCAAGGTTGGGCGCTCGAGCGGGTTGCCTGGTTAAGTTTGATTCTGATGCATGTAGGCTCATTTTTGATGTTCTTCTTAGTATATTTGAAATGTTCTTACCTTATTTTGGGGTATTGTTTGAGATGATAATATGATGGTAAAGTAAGATTGGACCAAAAACCTTAATTTGAATAATTCGTTTACGACCAACCGTCACTCATTTGCCCTTTTCTTTTTCCACACTTTGAGTTTGGATGTGAGGTTTGAATCGTTGGAAAGCTTATTTCCGGGGCTTCAATTTGGGCACAAGAACGACCTAAAACGGAGTCCGGATGGGAGAGTTACGCATGTTTGAAGTTTTGAAATCTGTGCTGAAAACAGGTACGCTCGAGCGGGAATTCCTCCGCTCCCGCGCGAAATACGGGACGGGAGCGTAAAAAAAGGGATTTTGAGATCTTTTTCCACATTTTCTTTCCCCTCTCTTCTTTCCTCTTCTCCTAAGTTCGAAACCCTCCGAAACCCTAGCCTCAAAACCTTGAGTTCCTCTAATTTGAGCAACAATCCACCATGGGTTTTGTATCAAGGATGGAGACTAAGAAAAGATCAATGTTTTAAACCGATTGGAACTTGGATTTGCGAAGGTTTCTCTTCAAGCTTGCTCTTTTGTTGATTCAAGGAGGTAAGGGTTCTAATACTCTTCAATACTTGCATTAAGAGATAGATTTGTGGTATTTCCATTGTATTGATATACAATTTGTATTTTTGAGCATATAGAGTAAATTATGAGATTTGGGAATTTCGGGTTTGAAGCATTGAGGGTCCAATTGATGGGTTAAAGTGATGGAGTATAATCCTTAGATGTATAATCAAGGAAGAAATTGGGATGTAAGGTCATGGTATGAGAAGTATGAATTTTTATGGAAAACTTTATGTTCTTGAAAACCCTAGGCTAATTTGTGATGATAAATAATGATTTTGCTCAAATTGAAAATAGAATCATGGAATTGGTGGGTCGAATTACACGTAAACAAGTTTAATTGAATTTCTAAGATGTTTTGAAATAATGTTAAAAATTTACGAATGAACCTTGTTATGGGCATTGTAATCATGTTAAAATGAGAAAGGAAAATTAGGGGAAATGATTTAAAGAATTAATGTGTGACTTCATATGTGTGTAGGACACGCTTCGGGCGGGATAAATGCCTCACCAATGCACTGTGAGTAGTAGTACACTTTACACTGCTAACGATTGCCATTAGTATTCTGTTAATTCCGTTACTTATGTATGTAAATGATTCAAGGAAGATAAATGTTATATGTTTAAGTAAATGTTTCAAGGAAGATAAAATGGTTAAGTAAATATTTTAAGGAAGATAAATGTTATATGCTTATGTAGATGATTCAAGGAAGGTAAATAAGTAAGATAAAGAATGAAACAACCTTCCTAAGATTCTGGAATTCTGTAAGACTCTAAAATAAGTTTACATATGTAATAAGTCAAGTATGTTAAGAATGTTGCAAGTCTATATATATGTGGCAAGTTCAAGCATGCACAAGATTAAGTAAATGTACAAGTTAAAGTATATACAAGTTAAGGTATGTTGCAAGTTTACAAGTTTCCGTAAGTTACCAGTTCAAGTATGGTACAAGTTTATATATGTTACAAGTGCAAGTAAAGACAAGTTTATGGTACAAGTTTATATATGTTACAAGTGCAAGTAAAGACAAGTTTATGTATGTTACATATGTTACAAGTTTACAAGTTTATGTTATAAATTTACGTATGTTACAAGTTTAGGTCTACTACAAGTTTACGCATATTATAAGTTCAAGCGGGTTCCCAGTTCAAGAATGTTACAAGATCAAGTATGTTACATGTATGACTTATAATTTCTGTTATGGTTCAAGTATAAGGAATATTCATAAAGAACATGTATGATATACTTCCATTATGATATGACAAGATATGCTATTTACAAGGGCTTATTGCCAATTACAAGGGCTTATTGCCATTTACAAGGGCCTCGTGCCATTCCAAGGGCTTTTATGCCAACCTTTTCAAGGGCTTTATGCCACAAGTTTTCAAGGGCCTTAGTGCCAATATGCTACAAGGGCTTTATGCCACAAGTTTTCAAGGGCCTTAGTGCCAATATGTTACAAGGGCTTTATGCCACAAGTTTTCAAGGGCCTCGTGCCATATGTTTCAAGGGCCTCGTGCCACAAGTTTCAAGGGCGTTTATGCCACAAGTTTCAAGGGCTTTATGCCAACACGTTTGAAAGTTTAATGCTATAATATTCAAGGGCTTAAAGCCATTATGCTTTAAGATGTTATGTTTCAAGTTATTATGTTTCAAGTTATTATGTTTCAAGACTGGGCCTAAGGCCGTTATGAAATTAGTACAGAAGCAGACTAATTATGTTAACCTTGTAATTTCGCACGCATCGATGTATTATGTTTCAAATGAAGCACTGTTTTGTTTATGTACTATTATTCACTGAGCCTAGCTTACTTTGTGTTATGTCTGTTCTGTAGGTGACCACCTTGGAGGTCAGTCTTAACCTTGATGCTCGCCCTTCATTTGTCAACCTCAAGATGTCCAGCACCTGCCAAGCCCATGCATGTCTGTAAAGTCAAGTTAAATTTTTGGTTAATTGTCTATCCAAGTGAAAATGTATGCATATAACCCCTTTCCTTTAATAATGTTTAGTTATACGCTCAGTAAAGGAGCTGAGTACGTGTATGTGATCCTGGCATGTTAGTAATAGCTCAATGGATGTTATTCTATGTATTTTATATTATTAAATGCTTCCGTTCAGGCCCCGTATGTTATGTATAACAGGTTTAGCGTCCATTTTCGAATAGGTCATGCCCAAACTTTTAGGGGCGAGTTTGGGGCGTGACACTACTTCTCACAAAGCTTAGTCTCCTCACTGACCTCTCCCTCTTGTGCTTTTTCAACATCCTCCATTAGATGCACATACTGAGGTGTCATCTGAATCTGCTCCTCCACAAAATCAGTACTCTGCACCTGTGAACAAGATGTTGGACAATCTTCTGTGTAAATAAAATAACTTGAAATAAATTCAAACAAAATAAATAAATAACATACTAGATTTATTTATCGAACCGAATTAAAATTAAGACCAAGTCGAGTGTGTGACACTCTGTCCTTAAGAAAGATTCACCCCACTACGGTGCTTACGGTTGAGTGGCATCTATCTCCCAGGATACAATGATCTTCACAAATTGTAGTAGCACTTCAAACAATTTGTTCGACGAACGAAACCTGTGATCTATACTCTCTTTAATTTATTCTAAAACTAAATATGAAGAATAAATGCACTAGAGAAAAATTGGACAGCAATGAGACAAAATAACAGATTGAATTTTCCCGACCCCTAGACTGCTGGAATTAGATTGTATTTATAGGCAAATTTCCAAAGCTCCGAACAAGTACAAAGACAGCCGAACAGATGTGACAAAATTATGAACAGGTTTAGTTCAAATTTTTAACAAAACTGCAACCTGTTATAATACAAACAATTTCGGACCGTTGCACAACCAACACAAATTATTCAAACTTTGAAAAGTGAACCGTAGTGGACCAAGTTAAACCTGTAGGTAATTGATAATTTATTATTTAAACTATTTCAAATATATATATATATATTAAACTATAGAAATAGTTAAATAAATGAATGAAGAGGTACAAATTTTAAGAAACTTCTTAGGAACCCAAAATTCGAATTTAGAATTAAATTAAATTCCCACAATTACAAACTTTAGGAAACCACTCAGGAACCCAAAATTTGAATTTAGAATTAAATTAAATTTCCACAATAATTTTTATTGAAAAAATTCAAATGAATTTTATCTAAATAAAAATTAATGTTAGACCCGAAAACGACGTCAACTTCCCATTCACTCATAAATGGTTTTGACATTCCATCTTCACCGTGTGACTTGTCACGCGGCAAGGGACACGTCACCTCTTCAGACCCACCCCAAAAGACGTTTGGGGCCCACTCAACTCAAGTTCAAAAATATGCCTATATTAAACCATTTTTCCAACACAAGATACTGCAATCAGTGATGCACCTCCCTTGGAAAATAAGATGTCTGCTCACCAACACATCTTCTCTTTCTCTCTGTGTCGAAAACCTCTACATTATCAAGGTATTCTTGATATGATAAATAAGGATGCTGATAGACCTGCTCAAGTTACCAATGCATCAACTTGGGCGTCTGCCGTCCTCCGTCTCCCCAGAGTTTCTCTCTCCAGGTGTTTAAACCCATCTTTCACTCACATGGGCTTGTCCCCATTCTCTCCTCCTATTTTAAACTTTTCTTTAAACTTTTCCCAAAGTGTTTGATCTGCCAAATACGTGGCTACAAACAAATACCAAACACACTATTCTTACTAAACTTTTCTTTACACTCATCTTCCCCACTATCCACTTTTATTTTATTTTATAATCAACATACATCATTCTTTTCACCACTAAAATATATTCTACTAGCCTTCATTGATTCAGTGGATTCCAAAACTTTATTTTATATATTATTATTATTATAATTATCTCAAAAAAAAAATCTCTTTTAACATCTCTACTTTGTGTTGAGCCGTTCTGCTCCACTTTCTCACTCTTTTTTGTTTCAACCTCCAATAGGTTTCTATCTTCAAACCTATTTGAGTTTGAGAGGGGTATTATACATATATCATGGTGAGCATGGTTAGAGACCATGCGAACCACCCAAGCTGGTGAGCATGGTTGTATACCACGCAAACCACCCAAGCCACCCCATGGTGCACTCTCTAAGTTGCCCCCTTGGTGTACCACCAAAGTCTTCTCCAACGGTTCGACACGACCATAGAGTGTCTTCTACAATGGTCCGACGCAACTATACAGTGTCTTCTATAATGGTTCGACACAACCACACAGTGTTTTCTCCAACGGTCCGACACACCCACACAGTGTCTTCTACAACGGTCTGACACGACCATACAGTGTCTCCTATCCTATTTTATTTTATTTGTCAGTTTATTTTCACGTTTTGTTACTCTCTCCAAACTCATGTTGGTTGATACCTATCCTCTTTGAGTTTGAGGGGACTGTTAGTGTATAGTTAGTGCATGAATATTATAATGTTAGTGTATGTTAGTGTAGTGCATAGCTTTAATATAGCTTTACAGAAAGCTTGTTCCTTTTGGCCACTTTCGGTTTTCTTTCATAATGTATGTCTGTAATCCTCTCCTATATAAAGGAGCTCCTGAACATTGTTAGAGATATCAATATATATACAATTCTCTCTCTCTCTCTCTACATTATTTTGACATGAAGACAATAGTTAGTGTTTTGATTAAAATTAAAAAAACACAAAAAGTCATTAAAAGTTTTATTTGAAAATTAACTACAAAGTTCTATTTGTTTATCATTACTCATCTCATTTATATCTATTCATTAAAAGTTAACCAACCCATCAATTATGTTTGATAATTGCAAAAATATTATTGTTATATCATTAAGCAAGAATTTTTTACATACAAATTTTATATGTTTGTCATTTTCCTTCACAGGAATTTAGAAGAACAACAAAACTACAAACCTATGATTATTTATCCAGAATTTACCCAGAAATGAGAATCAATGGTCCAAATTTATTTCACTTATGAATCACATGTTTGATCAATTTAATCTTTATCACACATGTCCATTCTCGGCCAATCTTGGGTTCTCAAATTCTAGGTGCCTAACTTTTTTTTGTTAGAAGAATGGTCATCAATCGCGCTACGTAGCTCGAATTGGAAGCCCCCCGAATCGCCCGAAATCCCAAAACGATGTCGTTTTGGGATTTTTTTATTTTTTATTTTTTTTTTCCCTTTTTTCTACTCGTTTGTCTGAAGAAGAAGAAGACGCAGAAGAGGAAGAAGAGGAAGAAGAAGAAGAGAAGAAGAAGAACATCATCATCATCAACAACATCTTCTTCATCACATCATCATCAACCAACATTTTTTTCCCCCCTTCAGATCTGGATCTACTAGAAAAAAAAAATATAAAAAAAAAATCAACAATAATCAACAACGACAACATCTTTATCAGCATCACCATCATCAACACACATCATCTTCATCTTCAGAGCCAGAAAAAAGAGAGAGAGAGAGAGAGAACAGAAATTGCAAAGGTGAGCATCCACCATCACCGTCGCCCTGCCCCGCCATCGCCGTCTCTCTCTTTCTGTTTCCCTCTCTCCTCTCCTCCTCTCTCTTTCTCCCCCTTTCTCTCTCTCTCCTCTCTCTCTCTCTCCTCTGTTTGCATACAAAAGAGAAAAAAAAGAAAGAAAAGAAACTGTCCAAAACAACTTCGTTTTGGGCAGTCAGGAGATTCGGAAGGAAAACTTTCAAGCTACAAAACATTTTTAAATGGTCATTTCATTAGGAATTCGAGAAATAATCTTTCTTTTTTTTTGTCTATCCAAATGAATTCTTGTGAACCAAATACTACTCTCTAACAGAAAATGCATTTAGCGCATCGTAGGCATTTTGCCTAGTCTTATTACATAATAGATTTCCAACATGATAGACAACATGATAAGTATTTTGCTGTCATCTCTTTGTTGTCTACATTTGGAGAGCATTAGAGGCTAGTCAAACTATTTTCATAAATAAAAAGTGTTGCTAGACTACACACTAAAATGACTAGACTAAATACAAAAGATGCTTTTTTATATATTTTTGTGTGGCAAGTTTTCATAGTTTAAAAACCTCTATTTTTAATATTCACACAAAAAGCAACTATTAAAATAATGTGTCAATAACAATTTTATAATTTAAAAGTCATTCTAGATTTTTTATTTTTTTTTCGTTTTTGTTGTAATAAGTTCAAATTCAATCATATATGATTTTGTATTTAATTTTTGTTTTATTTTAATTTTTTAATAATATTTGTACAGCATCACTGGTTGAGTGGAGCCAAACCATTGGTTGGAGTTGCAACAACAGGCAATAAGATCAGTTCTAGAATTGGACCCACCACCACCATGTGGAGTTGATTACAAAATAGGGGTCATAGATGTTATTCGATGCACAGTTACCATTATTAGATGTCGGTGTCAATTTAGAATTGAATTTTTGTTTTTAAGTAATTGTTTTTTACATTTTACGAAATGATGCTAAATATTAATAATAATAATAATTTAACAACTTAACTGTTTAATTTTTTTTTTTTTGGATTAAAAATCAATCTTCCCAAATAAAGCCTTGATCAATTTCCATGCTTTGCTTTGGTAGATTTTCAAGTAGGTGTTTAGAACATGAAGTTAATGAAATTTAATCATTCATTTATTCAATCTAATTTTTTATTTTTGTTTTTAGAATAATGTTATATACATCAATTGGTATACCAATTAGTGTACTAACAGATAATGTAGCATAATTTTGGTAGTTTTGGATATTTGTAATTTATATAATGGGTGGAGTCAATAATAATATCATAACATATAGTATTGGTACACTAATTGATACTAATTAATATACATATGTCATTAACATGAATCATGTTGGTGTTAATAATTCATAATTAAAGGCGATCGTGGGCCTAATCCCATTTGGACTTTACTCTAAAATATGTTGCGTCCTTTAGGTGATTTAACATTGTGGAGGGATAAAAATATTGGCCCAATAACCTACTAGATTTAGCCTAATAACCTACGAGATTAGGTCCAAAAACCAAAAGTCGAAGTTTGGCCCAGGAATCATGAAAGGCCCAAACCATTGATGGATCCAAAGAAGAAAGGGACAATGTCACGTGACTAAAGCCTGAACAAAATCATCTTCTAAAAGAGGATCTACAAAATGTGAGAGAGCCGTCAGATTAATGCATAACGAACGATGAGGATCATAATTGCCGGAGATAGGTATAGGCTTAGCCCAGGTAAATGTAATGGCTGTCCGATGAATATGATCAGACGAACGAGACAATTGGTAGGTTATCCCTAAGAAGCCTGACATAATCTGAGCCGAACATAGCATAAATCCAACGGCTCAAGATCAAAGCAACCTGGCCACTTGCCCGACCAAAGTCTGGCGATAACTGAAACCCTTAGATAAAGGTGTCGATCCAACGGACGAGGCCAGAACTACAACACTATAAAAAGAAAAGTAAGGAAAAGCAAAAGGTAAGCACGAGAGGAAAAGGAAAAGAAGTAAAAGTATAAAACTCATATCTATAAAACAAATACTATACTATCGATCTGATGTCTGACTTGATTATCAGACGGTCCTTCCGACCAAATCTAGTCGGGAGAGATCACTGACCAATTGGTTTCTTTTTACAGGAGTATAGGAAGGGCTATCTCATCTCACAATTTTTGTGGAGAATCTTCTGCATTCCACAAACATATAATATAAACAATAAATTGAAAAACTATTATCTATGAGATTAAGCTTAAATGACTGTGACATCAATTAAATTATGCTCTTAAATAGCAATGATTGTTTGAGTTGTATTTCACCCAAATCATGGTAACTTTCTTACCCTAGGTGAGGTTAGGTTAATTGGTTTGACCTTGATTCATCATTTCTTGGGTTACATTAAAAAATAAACTATAATAAAAAATAAATAAAGCATAATGGCAGAAAAAAGATTAATCGTTGGGTGTTTCTCTGGCAGCTGCAACCGGCAATCCTCCACCAAATAGCTCTAATTTAAGTTATAATTTGTTTGATTAATTATCAAGACCCTTTTAATTTTAATTATTAGTTAATAGCACTTTATCCTATTCATATTTTATATATTTTGACTTTTTTAATTATACAATTATATATCCTTTTTAGGCCACCTCCAAAAGGAATATATAAGGTGAAGTCAAAGTCATTGTAAGTTAAATGTAATTCATTTCAATAATTTAAACTGTGTCTTTTAATTAAATTATTCATGAAAAAATAAAGTTGATATAGTATTGATAATTATATATTTGAATTATATTTATTTTAAATAAAAATACCCGCAAATTTAATTTTAATAATAAATTATTCATTCAACAAAAATGTAATCTACACGTGACTAAACTTTGAGGAGACACTAAAAAATATAAATTACTAAAATTGAATGGGCTCAGAACAGCATCAATAATAATTGAAAGGAAAATGAGTAGTTTTTTTGGTAAATTTGTTGGTAACTCTAGCATTGCTCTGAAAGAAACACTTTCAGATTGATTTAATTAATTAATTAATTATTTATTTTTATAATTTTTATGCATGCAGAATATGTATGAAAGCATGAAGACGAGGGTAGAGAGGGTGGTGGAGAGAGGGAGCGTTCAAGCTGATTATATCAGTACCGAGGAGGAGCTCCAAGCTTTCAGCAAATGGACCAATGGATTTACTCCACAACATCATCCTACAGTTATTCAGGCTCTCTATTAATTTTTTTTTTTTTTTTTTTTTTGGGTTATAATTTTTATACATGCACAGAATATGATACCAGAATCAAATACAATTTTTCTTCACATGGAGTGAGACTCACACATTCAATCATTTGATCAAATTTTGTACACTTAGAATTTGGGTTTTTATAAATAGTTATGGAGTAGCTGATCATTAATTTTTTATTTTTGTCATTTTTATATTATTAGGATACATGATAAAAAATTTATTTATTTGCATTACAATAACACATGTAAATGATGATGTAAAAAGGTGATAAAAAAACAAGTAATATATGGTCCTTTTTAAAGTAATTCTATGTTGATTAAATTTGAGTGTCCAATTTCGGTGAGATATATAAGATGGTATATCATAACTTTATTCTTTAGGAAAATTTTACTGTTCATTATATGATTTTTATACAGATTATATTATGTAATTAAATATCATTATTAAATTGTCACTTTATTTTAAAATAATATGTTATAATGTGATCCTATCATTTTACATATAAAGGAAAAGGATAATAGATTTTTTACGAAATTCATGATAAAAATAATGTGACCGTGGCATTAATTTGTGCAATTATGAAACAATGATGGATCTTTTTATTATAAATAAAGGAATCACAACATATCATATCATTCTATATTAAAATTTTGTACATAAATTTCCTTTATAAATCATTATCATATGTGAATTTTATATATTTCTATTTATATAAGAAAATATTTGAGATTTTTTAAAAAAACTCTCACAATTCTACTCACAATGATATGTCAGGATAGATATCAACTTTTAATTTATTATATACCCAATGATTAAAGACCTAATTCTCTTGTCACATCACAATAGGTGAATTTGTAACTCAAATATGCAATTCTTAACCTTACTCATTTATATATCACTATTTTTGTTTATTAATTAGCTTCTGGACTACTTAGATGTTCCCAACAAGATAGACAAAACATATTTAATGGGGTATACCTATACATCTGACAAACTTAAATGAAACTTACAACTTCAACAAAGGAGAAGAATTCCAGCCAACTTTTGGCAAAACATTTTTTTTTTTTTTTTTTTTTTGGGGGGGGGGGGGGGGGGGGGGGAAATTTGATGGTGGATTTTATTTTATTTTTTATTTTTTTTTTTGTGTTGCCAGAGGACTCATATAGGAGCATAAATCATTTATTTCACTTCCTCTGTCATCTTTTATTTCATTTTCATCTATTATTAGCCGGCCATGTTTGTACAAAGACAGAGACAAAAGAGTACAAAAAAAAGGAGACAATGATCCCAGGCCGCCCATGTTTCCTGGTTGTCAATGAATATGGATATAAAAAGTTTGGAATTCAAACTTATCAACTCAGATTTTTTTGGTTTGGTGGTTGTATAGTAAAAATTAAATTTGTGTATTGTAAAATTTATATGTAAAATAAATTTAAATTATAAAATGATAATTTTAAATAATTTTTAACTACTTAAGTTTAACTTCATAATATTATTGATATGATAAGAGCATCCCCAGTGATAATGTTTATGGGTGTGTTTGTAATATGTCAACAAAAATGGGAGAAAAAGGACTTTTTCGTTGCTTGGACAAAATTGGGGGGTGTGTTTGTATGTGAATTAACTGACAAAATTCATGTCAGAACTGAGCAAATAAATGAGAGATGGAGAGAGATGTGGCCATTCATGTGCTAGTGCAAAGAGTGACAGAAAAATAGGGAGAGAGAAAGAAAGAAAGGAGTTGGGTTTTTTTTTTTATTTGAATTTCTTAACGCATTGTAATATCTCTATCACTCACACACTCACTAAATTGACAGACGTTAACACAAAAATTGAGTCTCACTTAAATCACCTTTTATCACATGTTTAATTGAATATGCTATGATGGTAATTACTCTATAGCTAAGTCCAGGAAACACTAGGCATCAAGTATGAGTGTACTGATATGATTAGTGTCTCTAGAGAACAATCATTGTACTCCCTGTTTAAAAATAAGGAAATGCATCTCGTTGAAATCAACAAATTTGAAGGAATATTTGTGTTTCAATTCAAGTCATAGAGAATTAATAGTCTCAGTTGATATAAACGAAACATTGAAAAACAGGTTCTATTAGAGAGTGGAAAAGACAAGGACAGTAGAGGTCATGCGATGCCAAACCTTATCTATGTTTCCAGAGAGAAAAGCCGATCAATTCCTCACAATTTTAAGGCTGGTGCTCTTAATGTCCTGGTAAGACTACCCCTTAAAGATATATATATATATATATGTACATGTATTTCATTATGTGCATTTTCTTTGAATACATATCCATGTAGGGCAATTTTTAAGTTTGTAAGTGCATTTGCAATTGCACAAGATCTTACAAATATACGTAATTTGTCTTACAAAATCGCGTAAGTTTTCACGGACATATGTAAGTTAATAAAAATTTAAGAAATCACAAATTACGTTTACTTGTGACAACTTACGTAATTTTATGACATAACTTATATATATTTATGAGAATTTACGCAAATGCATATGATATGCACCTTGCACACCCAAACACTTGTCTTTCATGTATCAAATTCACAAAAAAATCATTTTTGTGCAACAATTGTATGGACACAAAATTTAATCACCCAAAGTGTCCCACGCTGCTCTCACAAAGGTGTGGCCACACTAGGGATGGGGGCATTGGCCCGGTAGCGGCAGCGGAGCCAGAAATTTGATATAGGGGGGCACCTATTAATTATAATCTCAAAATTTTTCTTTCTCAATCAATAACAGCTTAGTGTTTGATTCAGTGAAATGAGCATTTACTTCTTAAATTTGCAAATCCAAAATAGTGTAGAATAATTCAACACGATAGTGATGTAGGTTTGTAATTACTTTAGCATTGTGCCTTTTTCTCCCTCGAGCTACAAACATATCATTCATTTGGAGAACATCAATTTCATGCTTTTATGTATATTAATATTAATAAATTTAAAATAAGAGCAAAATAAAAAAAAATTCATGTTATTTTAATTTTTTATTTTTTTAAAAAATAATTAATATTTTAAGATAATAAAAAAATAAAATAAGAAATTAATATTTTAAAATGGAAAGGAATAAAATTTATAATCTTCATAATTAACAATAGATCCATCGAGGGTACATATACCACTATATAGGTTTATTTTAGAAAATTAATTAAAAGTTAATTTTTTTACTTTTTAATTTTTTTTAATCATATTATTTCTCTATTTTTTTATAAAAAAATTAAAAATTAATTTTTAACCTATTTGTGTTGTAATCATCCTGCAAAGAGGAGAATACTATTAAATATTAATTTCTCTCTATATATATCCATTAAAAACAAAATGACAGAGACATTGGTGATTGCGTCACCAAGTAGCAAATTTTCCGAATCTTTTAACACACACTCCACACAGTGGAACTGGTGATTATGTCACCGAGTAGCAAATTTTCCAAATCTTTAACATACTCCACATAGCACCAAAAAAAAAAAAAAAATTTTTGAAAAGTCAGGGGGGGCACGTGACCCCCCTTGCCCCTACATGGCTCCGCCCCTGCCCGGTAGCCTGTCTGGTCTAACTCAATATTTTTAAAGTTTGAGATAAATTTTAAACTTATAGGACTTTAGTTGGGTTAGGATTTTGAACTTGTTTATTGTTGCTTAAAATTGAAAATTTTAATTCGCTCTTCACATTTGTACAATAAACCAAGCCTTAAGTCCCATAAAGTGGGGTTGGTTACGTGAATCTTTCTTCTCCACACGACCCGACCATTTCATTAGTGCACATTTGTACAATATTAATTTAAAATTTTATATTATTTAGTTACATAATAAACAATAAAAATAAATAGATAAACAATATATATATATACAAATTTATATATCTTCCTAGGACTTATTAAATTAAAACATTTGTTTTTATTTTATTTGAAATTAAAAATTTGTTAAAAGACTCAAAACCATGTACAATTAGATTTTTTAGTGCCTAATAAAAGGCCTAAATTAATTTAATAGCCTTCCAAAGACTAAAAAATTAGTAATTTATTTACATCAAAGTATCTAAGCTTGGCATTTAAAAAGTCTTTCAGAATTAGGCTTAAAATTTAGAAAATGCCTGATGTTGGGTCGAACGGGTTTGTGATAACACACATGTTCTTGTTATATAGTGCCCGAAACTGGCACGACCTGGTCAATGCCCACCCTAAGGCCACACTCTTTGCTAGTATTCTGTGCAACTTTCTATAACTGAATTATATGTCGCTAATATTAATATTTTTCTTTTTGCAAATTATGAAGCTTCGAGTATCGGCGACCATGACCAATGCACCAATAGTCCTAACCCTGGACTGTGACATGTTCTCAAATGATCCACAAACCCCTCTTCGAGCTCTATGTTATCTCTTGGACCCTCACATGGACCCCAGGCTAGCTTTCGTTCAGTTTCCTCAATACTTCCATGGCCTCAACAAGGATGACATTTATGCTTCTGAATTGAAATATATCTTTCAAATTGATTCTCATGGAATGGATGGCTTGGGGGGCCCAGTCCATATGGGCACCGGAGGCTTTTTTCGTCGCCGGGCTTTCTTTGGAGGCCCATTCTCATTTGTTGCCACAGAAAATCCTGAACTAAGCCCTGATCATGTTGCAAATAAGCCCATTCCGTCCGAAGAAGTTTTGTCCCTGGCGTACCAAGTTGCTGGCTGCAATTTTGATGCCCAAACCAAATGGGGCTCCGAGGTAAGACTCCTATAACTATCACTGTTTTGGATTTCTATGTTCATATTTTAACTATTTTAGATCATCTTAATAGGGACGGCAATGGGTTTGGGGTGGAAAAGAAAAAAGAAAAGATAGTTATCAGAGAAGTGAGGGAAAGTAACCCCGACCCGAATATGCTTCATATCTTTAATTTTTTTTTTTTTTGGATATATGTAAGTTATAAAATTAAACGAAGCGGGGTTCAAGTGAGGGAGGGATCTAGTGGGTGGGTCTCAAGTATGAGGGCAATATTTACTAAACTTGGGCAGGGTGGGATTAATCAACATACATAAAAGGATTAAGACCCAATATTTGATAAGTAATGTTTTAAATATAGGGGTACTTACCAATTAGTCCTATTCACTAGACTTATTTACCTACAGGTCCTAACTAATAAATTTAATACTATAAAAATAAGAGAGTGATAAATTTATCACTAAAAAATTATTCATAAAAAAAGAGACTGATAAATTTATCACTATAAAATTATTCATAAAAAAAAAAGACTGATAAAATTTGTCTTTATCACTTAATAAATTATATCAAATAGGACTTAATGGGTAATAAGTCTCAAAGTAGGACCTATTAGGTTATAAGTCTCCTAAGTAGGACCTATTGGTAGTTTACCCTTAAATATATCTGCCAATACATATCAAGATTTCGAACTTTTCACCAATATACTGGTTGATATTATCTGATGTTGGTCAATATATGACTGTACCATAGATACTAATATGTATTCTAATACCGTCATTTTAAACCAATTGCAGGTGGGATATAGGTATGGATCATTGGTTGAGGACTTTTACACCAGTTACAGGCTGCATTGTGAAGGGTGGAGATCCATTTTCTGCCATCCCAAAAGAGCTGCATTTTCGGGAGATGTTCCAGTGACTCTGAATGATGTGCTGTATCAAACTATGAGATGGTCAATGGGCCTCCTTGAAGTGGGCTTTAGCAAGAATAGCCCATTAGCCTTGGGCTTACGGTCCTTGAACCCTTTCCATGCCCTCTGTTTTACACACTATTCCTTGTGGCCCATTTGGGGGATTCCAATAACTACGTATGCTTTCTTACCACAGCTAGCTCTCCTCAACTCTTTCTCAATCTTCCCAAAGGTATGTCAACACACTAATTCATGATTAGTAAGATCAATCTATCCAGTGTTTGACATGATTATCAACTGATTGATTTTATGATTGAAATCTATGTACTTGTTTGTGGTGATGTTATGTTCGGCTTCATTTGTTTTTAATGATTTTTTTTTCATTGAGAAAAGCTTTGGTATGCAGGTCTCAGATCCTTGGTTTTTCATGTATGCTTTTCTTTTCCTCGGAGCCTATGCACAAGATTTTATTGACTTCATGTTAGCCGGAGGAACAATCCAAAGGTGGTGGAACTCTCAGAGGATGTGGATACTTAGGGGGGTCTCAAGTCTCAACTTTGGACTAGTTGGATACTTGTTAAAGTCCTTAGGCTTAACCAAATTTGGATACAATGTGACAAGCAAGGTGGTTGACAACGAACAAGGCAAGCAATACGAGCAAGGAATTTTTGAATTTGGAGTTGAATCACAAATGTTTTTGCCGATAACAATGGCTGCTATAATCAACTTAGTTTCGTTTGTCTCTGGCATCATTCAAGTCTTGAGCAATGGATTGAGGTTTGAAGATGTGTTTACGCAATTGTTCATAGCTGGTTTTGGAGTGCTGAATAGTTGGCCTGTTTATGAAGCCATGGTGTTGAGAAGTGATAAAGGGAAGTTGCCTACAAAGACCACCTTGACATCAGTAGTTCTATCATGGCTTCTTTACTTGGTATCCTCTTGGGCATTTTAATATGTCAATGTTGTTATGATTTTCACAATTCTATTCTCATTCTTTGTTTTATGTAGTAATTATTGGGGGGAAGACTTGAGCACCAAAATAAAAATAAAAAAGTTGTTCATGCATAATAAGAAAGGGTGAATTCATGAATTTTTCTTTGTTTATTAAATTGTAATTCATGACTTTCAATTGAAGAAATTGAAATTTCGAAACTCCATCTTTTTCTCTAACAAAAAAATTGATTCCGCATGTGTTAAATAAAGACTTTTATGTAATTTTCAATTTTTTTAGAGGACTATTATCAACACATAAAAAATATTACCTTAGTGTTACACAAGATTTTTTGAGCGAAAGAGAGGTTGTGACCCTTATAGTCTACACTTGGTTTCATTCTTAAAGGTGAATGAACAAAATCAGACCTCCCGAGGCATTGTAATTCATTTTTCTCATTTCACTGACTAGTTATACAGCAAAGGATTCTCTATCCCTAAATTTTCTTATTTGCCCTATCTCAAATCACCTATATCCATTGAAACATATCTTGAAATTATTGCACAAATAAAATTTCAATGATCCAGAAGTCACAAATGTTTGGGACAGAGGAATCAAGAGATTTATAAAAAGAAGATCATTGACCAATCTATGTGTACTCGCTCTTTTGGTGCATCAGTGATTTCTTGCTCCAACTTGGTATAGAAGGCATGTCCTATGTTCATCAATGACTTTTTGCTCCAACTTTTCAAGAAAAATGGATACCATCCTCTTTCTTTTCTTTTCTAGTTTGCCAAACGGACTGTAAGAGCTACTGAATCATGATGTGGATAACCCATCTCACTCTCCAAACAAGTAGATGTTCCACCACTAGTACTGGATGATCCTTCCATTAGTACTACCATTTGATGCTCTCTTAAATTATTAGCCATATCTGAGTCAACTCTAACTCCTTGCTCTTGTTGTTCTGGATCAGAAACCATCTGTGGGTTCTGATTGGGTACAACAGGTGGCTGTGATTGGCCACGTCCATTGGTGGTGATGATTCGGCATCTACAGAGTGGACAAGTTGGATTTGAATGGGCCCAGTAACGTATGCAATCAACGTGAAACATGTGTTTACATGTTGGGATCTGGTGCAGCTCCTCCTTCATCTCAAATTCTCCCAAACAAACACTACACCTGTGAGATGTTCATGAATTTGATTAGGTTGATCAGTCATTGTACATGGGACACTAAAATAACCATATTTCAATTTCATTGACTAAACTATGGACAATTATTCAATATTCTCAAAATACTATCCTGACATGTGCATGTAGTATTTTTTTACTAATCAAGTTGTATAAAAGAAGATTGATAGGACCGGTCTTATCTCCATTTTAATTCATCAAGATGAGTTAAGTTATCCCATTTTAAATGTTTTTATTGATTTAAAAAGAGTAATATTAAGAATCATGAAAATGATCATGAAAGATTCTCCACCTTTAAATTATACACACAACAAAACACCACACACTAATCAACACTAATCAACACTAATCAAAGGATGAAAAATTTTCATAATACATTTCATGATATTTTTTTTCATGATCTCTAATATTACTCATTTAAAAATATCACCCCATTTTATATTTTAAATGTTTTTATGATTTGAAAGTACCTCATCTAACATATTGAATTAACAATCGTGGAATATTGAATAATTACTCGGTAACTAATATACATTTTCCAATGATGAGCATAACCCTTGTCACCATGTAATTTCCACAGATTACATATTTAGATTTTCTTTTTGTTCGTTTTGATTTGAAAAATATTATACAAATTAACAAATTTGACAAGATTTTCTTATTGACTGATGTGTCATGCAATAATAAAATTTTAAAAATTAAAACATACTTACTTTAATAATATAATAAATGTCACATCAGTCTATAAAAATAATTTATAAGATTTTTTTAGTTTGTATTATATTCCTCTTCGATTTGTACCAAATGAAACAACAAATTTGTTAGGATGGTAAGCATACTTATTGGGAAGACATTTTACAAACTTTAATGAAAGAAAATATAAAAAAATAAAAACTTACATTGAATCCCTTGTCTTTGATAAATCTTCATCAAACAAGATTATTGGAAGCTTGTCTTTGTGGTTCCCCTTGAAACCCATCTCACTCTACAGACATTAACACAGCAAATAAAATGTAAAATTAGACCATTTCAAACAAGCTTATATGCAACTCAACTCTTCATGCACGAGAGAGAGAGAGAGAGAGAGAGAGAGCCTTACTGAAGAGGAAAATGGAAATTCAAGTAAGCTCCTTGGTAGAATTGTTTGGGGGGAGGAGACAGAGACTGTGGAAGCCCTCCTCTTGAGGTAGAACAAGTAAAACAAGAGAAAAAGAATTATGGAGAAGAGAATTGGGATTGAGAATATGAAAGCCTGGTATAGTTTAATCTGAATTGAGTGAGGATACAACTGAGGAGAGGTTGGAGCTACAGGAGAATAACCCATTAGTATTAATCTTCAATCTTTTCAGAACTTCAAAGGTTAAGGTCCTATGAGATCATTAAAAAGACAACATAGAGATAGGTACAAAGGCCTTTTTCAGTTATATAGCTGCTAAAATAAAAATTAAACACCGAATCAAACATAGAATATATAAATGATAAAATTTTATAAAATTTATTAATGAAATTCATTTAAAAAATTATGTTAATTTATTTTATATTTTATTTTGTGATCGATTTTTATATTTTTATACTTATTTTTATTTTAAAAAAAAGTGTGCTCTAAATTGTTAGACAAAGAGAGACATGGATGGTGAGAGAGAGAGAGAGAGAGAGAGAGAGGGATAGTCAGGATTGCAAAGAGAGCTTTTGAGATGAATAGATCAACAAGACATTGATGACTTATTGTATCTTTTTACATGATGGGACGAGCCCATGACTAGCCACTAAGATTTGGGACCCAACAACATGAAGCACTGAAGCAAAGCACATTCTTTAAATGCTAAGAATTCTGATTACTTCTAACTTCTTGGTTGATACAAAGAAAGTTAAAATGATTGGTTTTGGTAAAATGTTCTACCAAAAGCAATACCCATCTGGTAAGTTTAGTTTGCCTCTTGACAAGCCTTAACTTTTGAGAGAAGCTTATCAATTTTAGTTAGGTGCACCTGGCTCAATGGGTTTGGTAAAATACTTTTTTTTTTTTTTTTTTTTTTTTTTTTTTTTCAGTTTGGCCTGGTTTGGGGAGTAATTATTTTAGTTAAAAGTCATTATAAATTGTCATATTACTCTCTCTACTTTTTTGTATATTTTTTCATAAAAAGTCAAAAAATTACTAAAATAACTTATTATCAAACGAGGCCTAAATAAGCTATTGTCAAATAATAATAATAATAATAATTGTTGTGAAATATTTGAATAACCATCAAAAGAGATGTAATTGGAATTCTAATGAGTTTTGGGCCAAAGTGGAAATAGGAAAAAGTTTTACTATGTAGGAAGTGTGGTATGCCATGTAGTAAACCACATGGTATGATGTATAGTGGTGAATAGTGAAAGTTTTATCACCTATAAATAGGTGAGCTTGCATGGTAATGAAGATATAAAAAAAAAAAATTGTATATTATATGTGTGATCCTTTATTTCATCTTCCATTGTGACTTTTTCTTTTTTATTTTCTTTAGTTTTATAATACGATATCAGCACGAGATTCTATCCAGCTAAGAAGACAAAGCTACTGGGTGGTTGTAATAAGTATAAATAAATTATAAAGCAAATTTTATATTTTCTTAATATATTTACATGATACTAAATATATTATTTTTGTTAAATTTAGTAAACATGTCAAATCTTTCAAAATTGGAATTTTCGGCTCTTGACATTTCTGGAAAAAATTATTTATCACGGATTCTTGATGTTAAGATACACCTTGGGGTAATGAATCTTGAAGATATCATAAAACATGAAAATGAAGCATCCCTATAGGATCACGCAAAGGCAATGATATTCATTCGCCATCATCTCCAAGAAAAATTAAAAAATGAGTACCTTACGGTAAAAGATCCACTAATTCTACGAAATAATTTGAAAGAGAGATATGAGCACCAGAAGACTGTAATTTTCCTAAGAGCCCGTTATGATTGGTTGCACCTGAGGTTGCAAGATTATAAATCAATTAGTGAATACGACTCTGCTTTATTTAAAATAATCTCTCGATTAAAATTATGTGAAGAAAAAATTACTGAAGAAGATATGCTTGAAAAAACATTCTCCAGCTTTCTCGTTGATAATGTGCTTATACAGCAGCAATATAGAGAGCGTCATTTTTCAAAGTACTCTGAAGTGATTTCATATCTTCTTGTGGTCAAACAAACTAATCAATTGTTATTGAGAAATCATTTATCCCGTCTAACCGGTTTTGCTTCATTCCTTAAAGTGAATAAGGTTACATTTCATAGTCGTGGACGAGGGAGAGGTCATGGTTTTGGACGTGGCTAAGATAGAAATAATTACTAAATCTGTGGGGGATATGTTCAGAAAAATAACATGTCATTCCACCAAAAGTGGAATAATTTTGGAACATCACAAGAAAATAAAAAAGGTTTACAAAATAAACCTCCCAAGAATCATGAAAATGCTTGTTACAGATGTGGCATAACAAGGCATTGGTCGCGTACCTGTCATATGCCTAAACATTTGGTGGATGTTTATCAAGTCTCAATAAAAGAAAAGGGAAAAATAATTGAGATGTATTTCACAAATCATTATAAAACCATTGATATTAATCATCTTGATGTTTTCGATTTCTTTGAAGATTCTGAAGAAAAAATTGATCATTTAATTAGTGATAGAAATGTTCATACTAATTAACTTGATTTTCTAGATATCATGATGTATTATCCTATTTTGATTATGATTTTAAAGTTTGTATTTTCAGGTTTAATAGTTTGTGTTTTCTTGCTTTAAGTTTTAAGAATAATGAATTTTAGTTTTTTATAGGCATAGCTTTCATTGATGCATTGACTAACTCCAAAATAATTGGTGATAATATTTGTCTAGTGGACAGTGCAACCACATACACAATCTTATGTGATACAAAATATTTTATACAATTAATCATGAAAAAAGCTAATGTCAATACAATTTCAGGTTCTGCAAATCTAATAGAGGGTTTTGGAAGAGCTAAGATTATGTTACCAAATGGAACAAAAATTTCTATTAATGAAACTTTGTATTCTACCAGATCTAGAAAAAATCTGTTAAGTTTCAAAGATATACGTCGTAATAGTTATCATATTGAAACTATAAATAAAAGTCAGCAAACGTATTTATTGATCACTTCAACTAATTCTAACCAGAAGCTAGTATTAGAAAAACTTCATGCATTTTCATCTGGATTATATTATACGACAATAAAATGATTAAGTCACATATTGTTATGCATCAGAAGCACTATGACCCAAAAACATTTATGCTATGGAATGATCGACTCAGGCATCCGGGATATATAATGATGCGTTGAATAATTAAAAATTCACATGGACATCCATTAAAGAACTAGAAGATTCTTTTACCAAGTGATTATCCATGTTCTTCATGTTCGAAAAGGAAATTAATTATCAAACCATCACCCACTAAAGTAATTGTTGAATCTCCATTATTTTTGCAAAGAATTCAAGGGGATATATGTGGACCCATACACCTTTCTTATGGACCATTTCGTTATTTTATGGTTTTAATAGATGCATAGACCAGATGGTCACATATTTGTTTGCATTCTACACATAATGTTGCATTTGCTAGACTCCTTGCTCAAATAATTAGATTGCGAGTATATTTTCCAAACCATCCTATCAAAATAATTCATCTTGATAATGGCAGTGAATTTAAATCTCGAGCATTTGATAATTATTGTATGTCTATTGGCATTGATATTGAACACCCTGTTACATACACTCATATCCAAAATGGTTTAGCTAAATCTTTCATTAAGAGACTTCAATTGATTGCTCGGCTTTTGCTTATGAAAAGCAAATTACTTGTTTCAAGATGGGTCATGCTATATTGCATGCATCATCTTTGATTTGTATCAGACCAACTGCATATGAGTACTCGCCATTGCAACTTGTATTTGGCCAACCACCAACTGTTAGTTATCTTAGAGTGTTTGGTTGCGCGGTTTATGTTTCTATTGCACCTCCACAACGCACTAAGGTGGGTCCACAACATAGGCGTGGAATTTATATTGGTTTTGATTCCCCATCAATCATTAGATATCTAGAACCTTTGATTGGTGATGTGTTTAAGGCACAATTTGAGAATTGTCATTTCGATAAAACAATTTTCCAATTATTAGAGAGAGGCAGTCGTAGCCTGAAACTCAACAAGAAATCACTTAGAATACTTCGACGTTATCTCATTTTGATCCTCATACTAATCAATGTGAACTAGAAGTTCAAATGATCAGTCATTTGCAAAGTATTGCAAATCAATTATCGAATGCATTCATCGACACAAAAAATGTGAAAAATCATATATACCAGCAACTAATACCCCAACAAGAATTGATATTCCTATCGGACAATTAGTGGGTATACTAGCAAATGAGTCTAAGGCACACCAAAAGTGTGGGAGACCCATCGGTGCAAAAGACAAAATTTCTCAAAAGAGAAAAACTCAAAAACAAACAGTTGGTACTCTAGAAGGAACCATAAATGGATCTTCTGGAGAGATCATACCCATAAATGAAAGTACCCCTGAAGAGGCTAGAACTATAGAACAGTTTATAGTAAGTCTATCCAAATCTCTTACTTATGAACCTCCAAAAGAAGAACCTTCAGAAGAAAAATTTCCTAAAGAGTTATTCCCTAAAGTGGAAAAGGTACCTAAAAATAATGAGATCTCAATACATTATATGAGTACATGAGAAGTTTGGGATAGAAATCAAATTGTTGTCGATAACATATTTTCGTTTAAAGTTGCTCTTGACATTACTAGAAGTAATGCTAAAAATATTATCAAAAGTAATGATGACAATGAACCACAAACTGTCGAGGAATGTCGACAGAGAAATGATTGGCCAATGCGAAAAGAAGCAATACAAGCAGTGTTAAACTCACTTACCACTACAACAAAAAGCACTTTTGACAACTAAAACTGCATTTTTCGTCACTGAAAGTAGTAGAATTGGCAGCTAAAATGGAATTAGTCGCCAAAATTGATCACTTTTGCCGACTAAAAGAGTTTAGTCGCCAAATATAAGGGTTTTAGCGACTAAAAGGCAGTTTAGTCGCCGAATGTAGGGATTTTAGCGACTAAAGGTTGTTTAGTAGCCAAAAGTCACGGTTTTTGGCAACTAAAATGATTTAGTAGCCAAAAGTGATGATTGGCGACTAAAAAACAGTTTCATTGCCGATTATAGGTGTTTTGCCAACTAAAAACTGTTTGGTCACTGAAAGTGAAGCTTTTTGGCTACAAAAAAAAAATTAGTAGCTAAAAATAGTCAATTGCCGACTAAAATTCAGTTTAGTAGCCAAAAGGAGACGTTTTTGGCGACTAAAAACAGGTTTAGTCGCCAAAACTGCTTATTTTTAGGCGGAACTTAATTTTTTAGCGACTTAGGCCTCGTTTGGGAACAAGCTAATTTAGTAACTTTTTGGCTATTTGGCTAAAATATGAGCTAAAAAAAACTAATATGTTTGGGATGACTTTTTGACTTTTTACAAAAAGATGTGCAAAAAATAGATAGAAAAGAGAATCTTTGACTTTTTGGTATAGGTTGTTGGCTTTTTGGCTAATTTAGTAACTTTTTGACTTTTTGGCTAAAAATGAAGGTTCCCAAACGAGGCCTAAATAATAGTTAGCAGCCGAAAATGATAGAATTGGCGACTAAAAATTTAATTTAGTCGCCAAAAGTGGCCTAAATTTTTTTTTAGTAAATAATTTATTTTTTACATAAATTATATTGAATTAAAATAATTATATTTATATATATTGTTTGTATTAATACCGGTCAATATACTATATAAATAATATATATTGCATATATATTCATGTGATGTTGTAGTGGCATAGTAGAGGGAGCGTGTTGCAAAAAGGTTTGGAATGTGGGATGGTTGGCGCGGTTCGAAACTCAGAAAAAGCAAAAAAAATGGATTTTTTTTTTCGACGGAAACACCTTTGGCGACTAAAATTATTAGTCGCCAAAAGTCTTTATTTTGGCGACTAAGCCGTTTAGTCGGTAAATGTATGATTTTCAAAAGTGTAAAACACTATTGGCGATTAACACTTTGGTCGCTAAAGACCTGTATTTTGGCGACTAAAAAATTATTAGTCGCCAATACCTACGCCAACCACGTATACGCGACAAATGTGGCGACTAAAAAATTTTGTCGGGGAAAGTAAAATTTCGATTTTCGGCGACTAAAAATTTAGTCGCCAAAAGTGCTTTTTGTTGTTGTGTACAAAACGTGTAGTATTTAGACCTGTAGTTCAAATCCCTGAAGGGATACAGCCTATGGGATATAAATGAGTGTTTGTTCGAAAACACAATGAGAAAAATGAAATTGTAAAATATAAAGCACGACTTGTTGTGCAAGTTTCTCACAGAGACCTGGTATTGATTATGAGGAAACATATTCATCTGTAATAGATACAATTACATTCAGATTTTTGATTAGCTTGGTAATCACAAAAAATTGAGATATGCATATAATAGATGTAGTTACAGCATATTTATATGGATTACTAGATAGTGATATATATATATATATATATGAAACTCCTTGAAGGATTTAAAATGCTAGAAACATCTAATTCAAAACCCATAAGTGTTTATTCAATCAAGTTACGAAGATCTCTATATGGAGTGAAACAATCCGGACGCATGTGGTATAATTGACTTAGTGTATATCTGTTGAAAGAAGGATATGTGAATGATCCGATTTGTCCATGCATTTTTATTAAGAAATCAGAATCGAGATTTGCAATTATTGCAATATATTTTAATGATTTGAATCTTGTAAGAACTCCAGAAGAGTTTACAAAAAACTACAGAATATTTAAAGAAGGAAATTGAAATGAAAGATCTTAACAAAACAAAACTTTGTCTTGGCCTGCAGATCGAACATTTGCCAACTAGGATTCTTGTACATTAATCAACATAAACAGAAAAAGTATTGAAGACTTTTATATGGATAAAGCTCATTCGTTAAGTACTCCTATGGTTGTTTGATCTCTTGATGTGAAAAATAATCTTTTCAACCTCGAGAAGATAATGAAGAACTCCTTAGTCCTGAAGTACCATATCTTAGTGCAATTGGTATTCTCATATATCTTGCAAATTGTACTAGGCCTGATGTTACATTCACTGTCAATTTATTAGCAAGATATAGTTTCGCACCAATCTGAAGGCAATAAAATGGAGTAAAACAAATATTACGTAATCTTCAAGGAACAACATATATGGGTTTATTTTATTCAAATAAATCCAAGCCGTAGTTAATTGGATTTGCAGATGTCTGATATCTTTCTGATCCACATAAAGTCAAATCACAAATATAATATGTTTTTACCTATGAGCATACTGCTATATCTTAGTAATCAGTAAAACAAACATTGACTGATACTTCTTCAAATCACTCAGGGATATGTGCAATTCATAAAGCAAGTTGAGAATGTTTTTAGCTTAGATCCATAATCCATCATATTCAAGAAAGATGTGGATTGTCTTCAACAAAAGATAGTCCAATCATATTATATGAAGATAATGTTGTGTGTATCACACAGATCAAAGGAGACTATATCAAAGGTGATAAGACTAAACACATTTCACCAAAATTCTTTTACACACATGATGGGTTGTTTCACACACCAAAATTAAACACTAAACTGTATCAAATTCCTTAGAATAATGGTAAGTCCAGGTATCAATCCGCAAGGACAAACAGGAAATTAAACTAATTTAATTCTTAAATTCTTAAATTAATTTTGATAGAAAGATTGAGGGATTCATAAACTAATAATAATTAAATTAAACAAAGTGATTAAACTAGCAATTATAAATAAAATTGGAATTATTGATTTTTGGGAAAACCTAGGGTAATAAGTCCACCACTAGTTACATAAATAAGACTTCAATTTGTGATTCAATTATGTTACGGTTCGAACTAAATAATACTTCGTAACTACAAGCTCGAAGCATTTGTCAAGAAAATTAACAAGTTCAATGTATAGGCACGAACCATCTCAAGTAGTACAAGTCGTTCGCTCTAAACTAGGGTAATAACAAGACTCGTCTCTCGTAGTATGGCTCGTCTCATACCCTGAACATTAAATAGTAGAAAACTATTGTATGGAAAGTATTCAACAATCACAGAAAGCAGAATACTTAAAGAGATAATCAAAAATATAAATTTGAAACTTCTTAAACACCATACAATTTGTTTAAACCTTTACATAATCAAAAAGTAAAAAGAAAACCTAATTACATAGTTAGGGTTTCATCAAAACCCACGAAACCCCCACGAAAGTTCTCCTTGAAGCTTGAGGAAAATCAACTTCTCTAAACCCTAGCCTTCATTTCCTTAGAATAATTTTCGAACCCTATTCCAGCCTATTTTCTGTCTTTTTATATCTCTGCTTTCTTCCAAACAGGTTTAAAATAGCGGCACAATTTCCAAAGTACGGCCGCACGTACGAGAGTGGTCACCGCACGTGCGGAAAGGGGTGTCGCACGTGTGGGAAAATCCCTCCGCACGTGCGGGAAGCTGAGGCTCTATTTGGCTGCAAGGTAAAGGCCACACGTACGGCAACGGACCTCTACACGTGCGAAAAGCAATTTTCTACTCATTTTATGCTCCTACTATGTACAAACTTGATTGACATTAAATAGACATAAAATGTATAGTTTGTCAAGCAAGTAAAGTTAAGAGATCTTAATTAACGACCTCAGTGTTGCACAATTCGACCTTAATCAACACATGAGCTCTAGAAGAATGGTGATATTGATGTTCAGCAGATACGCTCAAGTGATAATCTAGCATATCTATTTACCAAAGCACTACCGATTGCAACATTTAAAAAGCTAGTACATCATATTGGGATGCGTCGACATAAAGACTTATTGTGCAACATTGAGGAAGAGTCATCAATTTTAGTAGATTTGTAGATTGTATTCTTTTTCTTTCGTCTAAAGTTTTTTCCCATTGGATTTTCCTTAGCAAGGTTTTAATGAGACGATCTAAACAAATCACATACATACAAGAATATTGTACTCCTTTTTCTTCACCAAATGTTTTTTCCCACTGAATTTTCCTTGGTAAGATTTAAACGAAGCATATTCTTAGTATATGGTTATCCAAGGTGGAGTGTTGTGAAATATTTGGATAACCATAAAAAAAGATGTAATTAGAATTCTAATGAGTTTTGGGCCAAAATAAAAATAGGAAAAAGTTTTATCATGTTGGAAGTATGGTATGCCATGTGGTAAATCGCATGGTATGATATATAGTAGTGAATAGTGAAAGTTTTATCATTTATAAATAGGTGAGTTTGCATGGTAAATAAGATATAAAAAAAATTATGTATTATATGTGTGATCCTTTATTTCCTCTTCCATTGCGACTCTTTCTGCTTTATTCTCTTTAGTTTTATAATAATAATAATTTTTTTGGAGAGTAAAATAGCTAAAAAACAATGTCAAACCGTGTTCGACTATCTCTGCCAAATAGTCCTTTAAGAGTAGTCATAGAGAGCGTCAACAATCCCTCTCTCACGATGATACTCCCAAGACTCAAACTCGTGACAATTTGAATTTGATACCACTTGTTGGACCGAATTTTATCATCTCTCTTAAAACCAATTGATGTTAGAGAGGGTTTTACTTTTGTACCCTTCAAGTTTATTTTTAAAACAATCATAACAAGGAGTATCATGTACCAACAAACCAAAACCAAACAAGACCTAAATATTTGGAGAACCGCAAGATGGGTTCAACTCAATTAATAAAACATTGATCAAAATTTCTACATGTCATTAAGAATTCAAGAATTCAAGATTTCGAATAAGCAAATTTCCATCTCTAGTGTGAAAATAAAAATGTATGGAACGAAGTCAACTTCGATTATTGAACACATTTCTCGCATGTAGGTTAGGTTGTGTTTGATCATTCAACACTATCGACCCAAAAAATTCATTTACTTGAGTGAGCCCACTAGTAGTTATTAAATTCATTTCCTTGAGTGAGCCCACTAGTAGTTATTACTGCTTAGGATTAGGAATGTACACCCAATGGACTTGTGGTTTGTTGGTGCAAGTAATGGGTGTTGAACCTAACCTCACAAAAATGCTTCTAATGCACTAAAAGCCACTCGAATTGATTAATTTTATGTAAAAAAAAAAAATTAACACATTTAGGAGCTTCGTATAGTAGTTTATTTTTTATATAATTGTGACAGAATCAAGATTCTCTCCAATTTAATACTATCCAGCCTCGTGGTGAAGATCTATTTGTGATGACTCACTTAGTTCATACACCCAATTCACTTTTCTTTGAGTCCCTTATTTCATGATCCTAAATGGTGCAAGCAACTTTACCCTTTTTATATTATCTTCCTGGAAAGCAGTTTCATGTGTGCATTTCTTTTACTTGGATATACATATAGATAGATCTCACTGTTGTTTGTGGATCATGAAGAGACTCTCTCTCTCTCTCTCTCTGAAAGTGGGTGTGAGGTAATACCTCAAACTGCACCCACTAAATCAGATTTCTCAAGATACGGGGAGGAAATGCTTTTAGTTCAATCTGACAGATCATAATTTTATTTGAACAAAGTGCTTCCACTTTATTCCTAATAATCCTCGGAGATGGGCAGTTTTATAACTTTTTTATTTTTACTTTTATTTTTTGAAAATAGAAAAAAATTCTGGGCCAACCACAATCTGGTGACGTTTCAGATCCAATCAACGCATGCTTTATTATTGTAAAAGTCACATAAAATATCATTGGCAGAGGACAACACTTGTGACTCTTTTATGACCAGATATGATTTTTGTTAAGAATATAATTAGTTTGTGATTAGTGCTGTATGAGAAAGATCATTATCCTCGAACCCTTGTTGTGAAGGCATTGGATCTTTTGTCCACCTGTCTCAAACAAAAGTTAAAAACGGGGAAATTTAAAGATAGAATTTATTGCTAAATCAAGATCACAGCACAATAACACTTAAAAGATAGAATTTATTGCTAAATCAAGATCACAGCACAATAACACTTAAAAGTGAGCCAATTGAATCAACATTTGATCGAGTTAACCAGTTTTGTGTTTATAACTTCTTAGCAGCAAAAGGATCTGAAGAAAAACTTCAGATTTTTCTAAGACAGGAACGACCATAAACGGGTTGGATTAGTGTGAAGAAAATTTGACACAAACATGAGAAACACGACACAATTCCCACTCGTATGTCCAACAGAATTCCTATACTGCAACTTCAAGCAATAAAATTGTAATGCAGAAAGTCTTCTTGCTGCCAGAAAACCGATTTATGTTGCACAAACAAATTACTTTCCAAAAACAGCTGCCAAGAAAAGAGGCCTTCAATCAATATATGAGCTTAAAAACAAGTGGTTTTCAATCCATCTTCCTCTCTAAATTACACAACCCTACATCAGTTTCTCTTCCTTATTTTACAACTGAATGAGCGAATTACGTCATCATCTGCTTTCAGTGTTGCCTCAAGAACTGCCGTGGACTCGGGTTTGGTGAAATAAGTGAAGAGGAGGAAAATACCATCCAAGTAAGTTTTAGTCTCTCCAGCTTTGTTCTTCTTCTTGATGCTGTAAGCGAGTGGAATAATCCCTCTATTGAACACCTCAATGTACATGGCTCCCCCGGCAACAAGCAACTGCAAAATGAGCACTCAAATCAACATTGAAAAGTCACAACACAATACTTCCTCCCTGAGGTTTCAGATGTGCTAATTCATGCAAGAAATCAACACTTCAACTCAAATTCATGAAAATAGATTTCGGTGTCATTTGTATTATGGATTTGACATTAATCATTTAAGGAGAATAACTCAAATTTAGATTTGATAATTTACCTATGAATTTGAAGATTGAATCAAATAGCTTTATCACACTCTTTTTCTAGTTACAAGGATTCTACTAAAATATATCTCTTCTATTCCGTATTTTCTTGTTCTATAGTTTTTTTCTATCCACCTATAATAGCCAACTCTTCAATATTTTTATAAATTTCAAACTCAAATCCCTCCATTTGAAATCCATATCTATCCAAACAAACTCTTGGACTACCATTATGGCATGCAGTATAAGATAATCTCATTGAAGGAATGCAGCATTTTTTTCCCCTTTTTTTTGGGTAATGGAAATCCCACCCCTAAAAAAAATAAAAATAAAATAAAAAAAAGGGTAACTTCTCTAGCAATTCATCAAATACATCAAGGATAAGATAAAACACCTCAATACTACATGACCTCGAATAGTCAATTCAACAATAATTTTCTCCACCACATGTGTTCATCATCATCACTAAATTTACTTCCATAATGATTCATCTCTAGCAATTCATCAAAAAGCTTGAATGAACTATACATTTGGGGCCCTTAAGTGTAAGTGATTTAGATAAGCTGTGTTGATTCAAGAAATGTACGAAATAGATTGAGATAGCCTTATGCAATGGGAACAGCTCCCCAAACCCAAGAAGTGACACCACCACCCCTCGCAAGGTTAATCAAAGGATTAATGGCAAGTTTTAGCAAGCAGCAATTACTGGCGTTCTGGAATGCTTTTGACCAAGTTCAACAGGTTATCCTTATCTACTTTCAATTTTCAGCATAATATTAATATTCTCATTTGACTTACCAAGGAAAATTGTATTATTTATGCAGCCTTTTATTTAAGGACCACAGATGCACTTCATCAATGTTGATGAATTGCTGGAGCTAAGCCATCATAGCAATAACAAGATGATTGACATTCTTGTTGAAGAAGACATCTAAGGAAGGACAAACTATCCAAAAGTAAGTATTTTCGGTATTCTTTATCATAATCTTGCCTTTGCTGATGAAAAAAAGTAAATCATAATGTGAAAGAAAATGGCATTTGCCTGCTCTTCATGCTGTTTTAATAATTCTATAGGGCAGAGGGGCAAAGAGTTTGTTTAACTCTCTGTCGACTGCATAAAAGGCTCCGTACAAAATACACTTGATGTTTAAAAAATACGACACATTTGAACGCTTGTCCAACACGTGTCGGGAGTGTCTAATGAGTGTCGGTTTCCATGCTCTTAGAAATGTTGGTGCTTTGTATTTTTATACAAGTTCCTTGACAACTTTTGAGTGCCCCTTTAAATTGTCCCCGGAATGTCCTCTCACAAGGAGTATCTCAATCCAAAAGTATTTCAGCTAAATTATCTCTATTAGATATGGAAAAAAAAAAATCCTTTTAGAGGTCATTTAATCAATTTTGGCACAAGTCTCTTTACCCTCATTACCTCCTCTTAAACCCTCCCTCGACAAGCTTCCTATAGGTTATCAGAGCTTAACACAAATTTTCGCATGGATGTTGCAGGAAAGCTGCAATCTTTTTCTGTCTCTTAAGCTGCATTGTAACTCCTTCCACATCTTTTCCCCTTTGTTTCAATATTTTTCCACAGAAAAACAAAACAGATAGTACATAAACATGTTCAAGCCTATGATATTTGAGATGTGACTATGCAACTTCAAAATCAGTTCCAAAGTGAACCATGTTGTCCATATCTAACCACATTATCATCTTCAAAGTACAAAAAGTCAAAATTTTGAAGCGCCTACTTCACATTCAAATTTTGGACTCCATAATAGCTTGGATAAATTACTCAAATTATAACCAATCAATTAAAATCAGCTCTAAACTTGTGTACAAACTCTAAAAATTGACACAAATTGAGAAGGTGAAACTGTATATGCATATATAGTATACCTCTTCGTACTTGTTGGTGAGAGCGAGTCGCTCGTCTTCAAACATGTTGGACCTCAAAACGGCCATGGTTTCGTATTGACGGAGGCCGGGTGGGCAATGAGGCTCCTCCTCCTCGTCTTCAACCGCCGTAATGCCCGACCCGTGAGGGTTTGGAAGGTCGTATTTGGTTCCAAATCCTCCTTGGAAGAATGAGCTCGAGAAGGCCTTGACTGATATATCCCAGAAAGCTCTGAAATTGCGGCTGTAGAAGATTTTGGACGATGATGATGAGGATGGGGAGTCAAACTGAGTGAGAGATTTGCGAAGGAGTGAAGGAGGAGAAGAGGAAGAAGTGAGAATTGAGGTAAGTGAAGAGGAGGACGCCATTGTTGAGCCCTCAATCTCTGCTGCTGTCGCTGAGAATATTTAAGTAATTGGCTTTGTGTCTTTACCCTATTTTTGCGTAGTAATACATAATTTATGTTTATAAGAAATAAATTAAATAATGTGAAATATACATATAAATGTGTATATTTTTATAAAAAAATTTATGAAATTATTATGATAATATTAATGTGTTTGGTTTTAATTTTTTGATTTTAATTTTTCTGAATATTTTTAAAATTTTAAGTAATCTTTTTACTTTTTTAAATACATCTTAGTTAGATATATCTAAAAAGTTAAATATTTATAAAAAAAATATTTTAAAAATGGGAAAATTATTGATAAATCATATTTAGAAGTGTTTTAGCCCAAGAAGTCCATGAAGGAATTTTTTAACCCATTTAGTCTCATATATGTATAGTTTTATTCCATAAAGTTCTTTTTCTTGATTTACACTATTTTCTTGGACACTTATACCCTTATATTTAATTTTGATACCCTTATAAATATTTTTTGAACGATTAGCAATTTATGATGTGAACATTCATATTTTAAAATTGACATTGGTAGTAATGTAAAATTGGCCCGTGGACGGCTCGAAACTCGTCAGCGAGCCGGGGTGGGCCCGGTCCGTTGACAATGTGAATATTTACATTAACATGTTAACATTCACATTAATAGTAGTGTAAAATTGGCCGCGTCTGGCGTCTTGAAACGTCCGCCCGTTGACAATGTGAATATTCACGTTGACATGTTAACATTCATATTGATAACAGTATAAAATTGGTCTGCGGCCCGGGGCGGGCCCGGCTCGGCCCGTTGACATATTCACATTGACATGTTAACATTCACATTGATAAGAGTATAAAATTGGTCAGCGTCGGTGCGACCAAAAGCTCGCCAACCGCGACGCTGGTGCCCGGCGTTGACAATGTGAATATTCACATTGACATGTTAACATTCACATTGATAGGAGTGTAAAATTAGCGCGCCACGCCTGCCGAAACCGCCCACGGCCTGGCGAAAGCCGTTGACAATGTGAATATTCACATTGATATGTTAATATTTACATTGATAAGAGTATAAAATTGGCCCGCGCCCCGTGGCTACCCAAAACCCGCCCACGGCCTGTGGACAACCCGGGGTGGGCCCGGCCCAGCCCGGCCTGTTGACAATGTGAATATTTACATTGATATGTTAACATTCACATTGATAAGAGTATAAAATTAGCCCGTGGTCGCTCGAAACCTCCCATGGCGAGTAGGCACTGGCAAGGTGTTGACAATGTGAATATTCACGTCAACATGTAAACATCCACATTGATAAGAATATAAAATTGGCTCATGCCCCGTAATAAAGCTGACGGCACGGCGGCGCTTCGGCCATTGACAATGTGAATATTCACATTGATAAAAGTGTAAAATTGGCCCGGCGGCGTGGGTCTGGCCATGACCGCGAAGCGGGCTTGGCCCGACCGGTGACAATGTGAATATTCACATTGACATGTTAACATTAACATTGATAGGAGTATAGAATTTGTCCGCTGCCCGAAGCTCGCCCTTGGCTCGGGGTAGGCTCGGTCCGGCCCATTTACAATGTGAATATTCATATTGACATGTTAACATGTACATTGATAGCAATGTAGAATTGGCCCTGACGGTAAAGCTCGCCATGCGGCAGCTCGTTTGGGTCCGGGCCCGAGCATGTCCGAGATCCTAGGTTAGGGCCTAGGCCATCACTTTGAAGCCCAACCCGGCCCATCGGCCCGCTTAAAGCCTATTCAAGGCTCGGTCCGAGGCCCAACCCACCTGAGGCACAATGTCTTTTTTTGTGAAAAATAATAAAATTTTGGTAGAAAAAATTAAAAAGAATTAAAAAAAAATGGCCAGGCCCGCCCAAGACCGGCCTAAGCTCGAGCTTAGGCCTAGGCCCACCGGCCCGACCCGAGGTTGTCGTCTTCGGGCCGTGGGCCAATTTTACACTCCTACCAATGTGAATGTTAATATGTCAATATGAATATTCACATTGTCACGGGTCGGGCCCGCCTCGGGCAGCCGGCGAGCTTCGGGCCTCCCACGGGCCGCGGACTAATTTTACACTCCTATCAATGTGAATGTTAATATGTCAATGTGAATATTCACATTGTCACGGGCTGAGCCGGGCTCGCCCCGGGCCGCCCATGGGACGCAAGTCAATTTTACACTCTTATTAATGTGAATATTAACATGTCAATGTGAATATTCACATTGTCACTGGTCTGCCCGCCCCAGCAAACAAGCTTGCCTTCCATGTCGGGCTAATTTTACTCCTATCAATGTGAAGTTAATACGTCAATGAATATTCACATTGTCACGTCGACCGGCGTCATGCGCTAATTTACACTCCTATCAATGTGAATGTTAACATGTCAATGTGAATATTCACATTGTACATGGGCGGGCCCCTATACATTGACGATATGAACATTCACATTGACGGTGTGAACATTCACATTAGGGGTATTTTGGTAATTATGTCACCCGTAGGACTTATTGAAACATAAGAAAATAATATGAACTAAATAGAATATAAGTAGATACATTAAGGGTATTTTGGTAATTATGTCACCCATAGGACTTATTGAAACATAAGAAAATAATATGAAGTAAATAGAACATAAGTAAATGAAAAGGGTATTTTGGTCTTCTTATCTCAAATAGGACCTAATGGAATAGTCAAAAAGAATATGGGTTGAATGGAATATAAGTAATTAAATATGAATTTATGGAAAAAACTCCCTTTAAAAATTAATAAATACACAAGAATATAAAAAATATAATGAATTTTTCATATTTTTTATATTTTTGATATTTAATAAATTTTCTAAAGATTTTTTTAGAATATTATACTTTTTAAATATATTTATATTAAGTATATCTAAAAATTTTTAAAAAACTACTTAGAATATTTATAAAAAAATTCAATAAAAAAATATATATGAAAAATAAAAAATTTCAATTTTTTTAAAAAATGAATCCGTAAAATCCAAGCCGATTGAATTTCCAATTGTGTTATTTTAACATGTGACTCTATATATATATTTTTTTAAATATTAGAAAGTTTTAATCTAGTACATATTTTTAAAAAATAGTTACAAATTATTGATGCATTTTATATACATTAATAATTAAATTCTAAAAATTTCATCAATTTATAATAACCCCCCCCCCCCCCAAAATTGCTAATATTCCTAGAAATAAAATATAACTAGGAGGGCCCATATACCCGTATTATTATTTAAATTTGAAAGAAAATTTGTAAATTTGATTTTCAAAATTTAAAATTGCCAAGGCAATTAACTTGTCTAAAAAAATGTATGGGTAGGTGTAGGAAAAAAGTTTTTTTTTTTTATGGGATTTTTTTTTATGGTCTCTGGTATTAAAATTTTATAACATAAAAGATATCTAATATTTTCATAATGTCTAAGGTCACTTAACATTAATCTAAAGAAAATTCGATCCAGAGTACTCCCACTCTCCAGAGAAATTCTGGACTTCCTAGAGAAATTCCTAACTCAAGCCTTCATCATCTTCTTTCTCTAAAGAAATTTTGAAAAGTCCAAAAAAATTATGGACTTCCTAGAGAAATTCCTAACTCAAGCCATCATCATATTCTTTCTCTAGAAAAATTCTAGGAAGTCTAGAGAAATTTCTCTCCAGAGAAATTCTGGACCTTCCATAGAAATTCCTAACTCAAGCCTTTATCATCTTCTTTCTCCAGAGAAATTCCGGGAATCCAAGGAATTTCTCTGGACTTCCCACTCTCCAGAAAAATTCTTAACTCAAGCCTTCATCATCTTCTTGAATTCAAACCAGAAAAACTCCCTTTAGAGAAATTCTTCCCAAAGAAATTCTCTCCAATTTTTCTAAACTTCCCACTCTTTCGAGAAATTCTGGACTTTCCAAAGAATTTCTCTTCAAATAAATTTTGGGAATTTCTTCCTGGAAAATTTCTTCTCAGAGAAAGAACTTCTGCATTAACAAAGAAAGAACATCTAATATTTTTGTTAAGCTTCTACGTTAAATGTTCCAAAATTGTTAATTTTAAACTCCAAATTGAACAAAAATGTTAGGGTAAACTATAATTTAACCCCCTGTAGTTTGCCTCAAAAACACGGAGCCCTCCTATAGTTTCATTTGTAACATTTAAACCCCCTATATTTCATACCATAGTGCAATATCCGACGGAACTATTTGTTTAAACAGTGCGTGTGTTGCACGAGCAGAAATGATGAGTGAAACAGTGTTTTCCTCCCAAAAACATATGGCAAATGACCAAAACACTTTTATTGTCATATATATACACAAATCAAGACCCAAACAACATAACCCTAAACTGAAATTTGCCTAGATTTTTCGAAAGTTGCCCAGATTTTCCCAAAGTTGAAGATTTTGAAGATTATTATTGAACGGCTTCTTCATCTACTTCCGAAAGTGAACAGTCAAGGACAAATGCTCCAAGACTATGTTATTGTGGAGAGAAATCCCCTATGAAGACTTCAATGACATCTGGAAATATGGTTAGAAGGTTTTATGGTTGTGCAAGATATAGGGTAAGCAAAACTATTTTTTTGTCTTTTTATTTTGGAAAAAAAGATTGAATTTTGTTTGAAAAGGAATTTGTGGATTCATATTTTTTTGGTTATAGGTTGATGCAACTTGTACCTACTTTGAATGGGTTGATCCATCCATGTGCCAACGTGGGAGGGAGGTGTTGCTAAAGATGGTTGCAAAGATAAACAGGTTGGAGAAGGAACTAACAAGAAGTCATAAAAGAGAGAAAATGTTTTGTAAAGCTCTATTTGGGTTTTTTCTTTATCATAAAAATTTTCTGGGTGAAACTAGCTGGAGGGAAGAAAAATGGATTGTTATTGGGCCATAGAGTTTGAGAGAAGAAAAATATAGTGAAGGTAGAAAATGAAGGTGTACAATGACCTGTGAAGCAATTGTGATGAAAGAATGTTTTGGGTCATGAAATGTAAGCATCTGATGAACCAAAGAAATGCAATAAAATTGTTGAATACATCTTCCAAGGACATTAAAAAATAGAAACATGTTGGTTCCCATTGTTCCCCTATTTGAAACATGCTTCATTTGCTTCATACAAAACAATTTCAACAAGTAAACATGTGTATTCATAAACAATTTTAGCAAGCAAACAATGTGTAAATATCAACTCAGAATTGTATAATTCAACTCACAATATTTTAATACAAGCCATAATTCAACCCACTGGGCTTCTCAAAACATAGTAAACTAAGATACTATTGTTTACTAGTCAGTTTCAAATTCAAAAACAAATTGGTACAACCCACTTAATGATTTAACAAGTTGAAAAGTACTCAAAACACAACAAAAGCTTACTCAAAACACAAAAACAGATGCCTAGTTCATCATGCTTTGTCTTTGCCTTTGCCTTTGTCAGTTTACCTTTAAGTTGTAGCTTTTTCAAACCCACCTCTTCTTTTACCTCTTGTTGTGAAGCTACCTCCCCATGCAGATCTAGACATAACCTTACCACCTCCAACTGGTTCACCCCTTCCTTTGCCATAACTAGTGGGCTACAACACACACAAGTATCCAATTACATTTTGTGGAATACTATAAAAGCAAATAAAGTTGCGTAGAAGAGAGAGATAGGGTTTACTTGAGATAAAGATGTGTTGCCCATCCAAGTTGGGAAATGTAGAGAATTTTAGCAAACTTCAATAATCCTGGGTTGTAATGATTTAACAAGTACGCAATCAAATGTTATGATATGTAAAAGCATATGAACTTGCAAATGAAATTTGAGTATACCTGAGATGATGAGTTATCAAATTCTAGAGAACTGCATTGAACTCTAGTGGCCTGCAATGATAATGGTCCAAGTAAGCAATTATATGTTCTAAACTATGTCAAAAACCAAATGACACTCGTAGAAGAGAGAGCTTACCTGAGATGCTGATGTGTTGCCTCTCATATTTGGAAATTCTTCAAATGTTTGGCCAACTCTAGTAGGCTGTAATGATGTAACAAGTATGCAAAGTGGACAGATCTTACTTGAGATGAGAATGTGTTGGCCCTCCTACTAGGGAGCTTCCTTCTAGGCTGCAATGATTTGAAATTGGAGGTTCAGGTTATAAAATGAAATGAAATGAAATGAAATTGTTATAGAATGTATTGCAAAATGAAATGAAATTAGAGGTTCAGGTTACGAGATCTTTATTCTTTATTGCTTTATTGTTGAAGCTATTCTTTGAAGGTACATTCGTTACTTTTTTTGCTTAAAAAGCTTGGACTTGAGATAGACAGGACCCTTACAAGACCTCTGGTTATGACCTTTCTGAAGACATCTAGCACAAACCATGAACCTATTCTGCCTTGAAACTCTGACAGGGTTTCTTGGCTCATCTACACCATGCTTTCTCATTTTTGGTGGTCTCCCAAGCTGCTTTCTGTACAATGGAGAAGCCACTACTGACAATCCTATTTCAACCCAATCATGCTGGCTAGGAACATGGTGAATCATTGAGTTATAGGCTACAGGATAATGTTGCTTACTGTAACAAGGGTACACATAGTTCTATGGCTTCTCTCTTTTAGCATATATGGAACTTACTGTATGTTTACAAGGTATTCCAGTCAAATCCCACATCCTACAACTGCATTTCCTTTCCTCCAAATCAACAATATGTGTGGTATCACCACAATTTACTTCAAATTTTCTGTCACCACAATATGTTGCAAAACAATTCCTGGCTTGCACCTTCAGTGCTTCCATATCTTTGACAATGTTGAGACAAATTTCACCAGTGTATTTTTCCATTCTTTCCTTCTTGATTTGAATCCTGTGCATTACCCTCTTTCTAATCCATTCAAGCATGTTGATTATGGGTTTGTCCCTAGCTTCCAAGATGTTGTTATTGAATGACTCACACATGTTGTTCACCAATGTATCACACCTACTTCTTGGGCTGAAATGGGAACTAGTCCATAAAGCAGGATCTATCTTCCTTAGCCACTTGTATGCTTTCTCTTTTGGATCCATTTCCTTCAACTTGTTCACATGAAATTCAAACTCCCTCTGTAACGACCCCAAAATCCATATCTAAACTTACTTTTATATCCTTGTGGGTTAATACATTTTAATTTAATGATATCTGTTTGAATTGAAGCATTATCTGTGGAGTTACGGCTTTAAAATTGAAATTACCGACCTTTACGAATTCAAAAATCAAAATTGAGTGTTTGGTTATATTAATGGGAATTTTTAGAACTATTTGGAAAAATTAATTGGAAATCTAATTTGTCTGATTCGTTAATGCATATTTGGGTGGTTAGTTTTGTTTAGCGAATTGAAGGCCCTAGAGGCTTCAGAAATCAGAACAGATGACATATTTATGATCAGCACAATTTTTAGAGTCATCTGAAAAGTTTAATTGAAATTTGATTTTGTACAATTCGTAAGGCCGCGTTTGGCTCTCCCTATTGTGTTAAACTTATGTGGGCATATTTATATAAGTAGATATGTTTTGAGTGGTTGAACTCATCTTTTGAAAACCCAAAAATATCTAAGGGAGATGGGAAGACACGTGAGAGAGAGTTCTAGAGAGAACTCAAAGAAAAGAAGGGGGAAAGAGTTGGAGTGGAAGAGAAAATCAAGGATTTGGCTTGAATTCTTCATGGCTATGCAAGAATAAGTGATGATGAAAGCTTAAGGTAAGAGTTTCCCTCTCAATATTTGAAGATCATAAGCTAAAGAGTGAATTTCTTAGATTATTTATGATGATATGTATGGGTTTTGTTCCTTCAAGTAAAAATGTGTTGAATCCTTGTATAAAGCATGAATTTATGTTATAATTTAATTTCTTGTAGAAGTTTTATGGTTCTTAAAGAGGCTAAAAAGGGTTTCTACCATGTAAGGGACCTTGAACCCCAAACCATGGCTATTTTATGCTTTTGTGTTCTAGTTCTTAATCTTGTTCTTGTGCTTGGGAATTTGAGTAGTATTTTGGGGTTATGATCTTTGATGGGAGCTAATAATGTGAAATTTACCATGTATTAAAGAGTTTTAGGCTTTGATTTACATGAAATTGAGGTTTGATTTTGAAAAGGAAAAGTTCTAAATTATACAACTATTTTTGGACTCTGATTTTGCCCAGACCACACGAGCGGTCACGGGTACCACACGAGCGGAACGTGAAAAAAAATTGAGCATTGGATTCTGCTTAACCCACCGCTCGAGCGGCCAAGTCTACCACTCGAGCGGCCCAGTCACCGCACGAACGGCCAAAATGGGCGCACGAGCGGCCATCCTTGTTTCAACATATATTGGGTAACTTTGATTAAGCATATCTTTTGCATCTGGATTCCGTTTTGAGTGATTCTTGAGCCTAAAATCAAGCCCCGGAAGTCTAATTTCCAATGGTGGTGGTCTCACTCCCAAATTCTAAGTACAAAAATAGATATGCCCAAATTAGTGAGAGTTGTTCACTTTCTAGTTACCGGATTTGTACTATTTCCTCGTCTGAACCTTTTTCTTACCGATTCCTCCTATCTTCTGAGACATAGATTATAACCTGTGGAGGACTAATGAGTTTAGAACCACCATGGCTAGTGATCAAGAAATAAGAAAGAAATTAGTTTTATTCTCATAATCTGCTATGTGCATTGTGTTTGTAGGTCCAGACAAGGACATCGTTCCACCGCTGTCAGAGACCTATTACTGTGAGTAATAGTACTGTAGTAGTACGTTTTGCTAACTGTTAATAGTTAATATTAATGTTCTATTACCTGCAAGTTAACTTTATTAATTCGTGGTGAACAAATAGAACATGTGTGCATTATAGAACAATGATATCTTTGCGTATCTGGAATCATTCTGTGTTGCCAATGATAGGCCCGAGACCAATCTGTTAATATTTGGGCCAGAGGCCAATCTGTTAATATCTGGGCCCGAGGTCAATTTGTTAATATCTGGGCCAGAGGTCAATCTGTTGATATCTAGACTAGAGACCAATCTGTTAATATCTGGGCCTGAGGCCGATCTGTATAATCTGTTAGACCAGAGGCCGTTCTATACAATCTGTTAGGCCAGAGACCGTTTTGTATAATCTGTTGGGCCTGAGGCCACTCTGCATAATCTGTTGGGCCTAAGGCCGCTCTGCATAATCTGTTGGGCCTATGACCGTTTTGTATTCTGCATGGGCTTGAAGCCAGTCTGTATTATATATGAGCCTGAGACCGTATTGAAATATAGTTATGGATAAGACTTGTATATGGTTGGTATCTGTCTATTTATTTTATCCAAGTTTTTGCTTATTCAATTAACCTTCTTGCATTGCTATTATTCACTGAGCTTCGCTCATTCTGTTTTATGTATATTTCTATAGGTGAGCCATCGGGGATTGACACTAGAGTTGTACTGAGGTTCGCCTGTCTGCCAAGTTATCTGGGGTATGTCTCCACACAGAGGCCTTAATTTGTGTTGGGAGTCATATAAATTATTAAGTCTTATGTAAGTGTATATGAGATGTATATAAATTCTGTGATTGTATATGTTTGGAAGTGTATTTAAATGCTTAAATCCAATTAAACCATCATGTATGCACAAGCTCAATGGATGTTGTCTTTTATTGATATTGTTTTCGCTTAAGGCCCCATATGTGATTAAATATTATTCTAAAATTCTGTTTTGAGGCCTATGTATAGGCCAGTCATAGACCAAACCTTTAGGGGCAGCTTTGGGTCGTGACACCCTCAATCCAGCCAGGCTTGCCTTATAATAGGTCCCTCAATTCAATCCCTTTGAACTTTGCTATGAAATTTGAGTAAATATGCCTCGTACAAAACCTATGTTTCACATTTGGCATTACCTCCTCAAATGCAGGTACCAACTCCTTTTGTCTGTAAAAAATGAAGACCCATCTCATGTCATCAGCACTACCAATATTATCCATGTGTTGCTTTAAAAACCACACCTAAGAATCTTTACTTTCTGCCTCAATAGCTGCCCATGAAATTGGAAAATAGTTTTTGTTCCCATCCCTTCCAAGTGCACATAATAATTGTCCGCCATAGATTCATTTCAAATGACACCCATCCAATCATATAATTAGCCTGCATCCTCCAACAAATCCTGTTCTAAGGGCTACAAACCCAACATATAACCTCTGGAAAACTGGGGGATAATTCTAAGTTAGGCCTAAGCATGTCTTCATTGGGCCTATCCACCACTACTTGTATTACACTGTTAGCATTATGCAGCCTCACTGTTTCACAATAATCATACACCTTTGCATATTGGACCCTTTGATCCCCGTCAATAACTTCTCTTGCTTTCTTTTTAGCCCTATACAATCAAGGCCTACTAACATCAACCATTAAGTCCCTCTAAACTGTCTTCTGCATAGGCCTAACTTTGATGTTAGGGTCATCCCTTAACTTGTCCATATACTTCTATGCCAAGTAAGTTGAGTTCACCAAGTGATTATTATATGACCTTCCACGTGCATACTTTGGCTAGAATGATTTTATTTGAAAAATTCTCTCACCTTAAATGGAAGAAGCATGCAATCTCCATCTACATCCATGCTTGCACACTGCAATAATCCTAGAATTGTCATTCCGTATGTATTTTATGTCATAACCATGTTGGATATTCCACTCTTTTATTGTCTTTCTAAAAATTTAAGGGGTGCAAACTTCATTCTAAGTTTGAGTTGTGGCTTCTTTATATCTACTTCCTCAATAAACTCAGGATATTTATCTTCACATTCCTCATCTGATGAGTTATGTACAGTATGTAAATCTTCATCCTCAGAATCAGAATACCACCATTCATCTGCCCCTTGATCACATGAAGAAGGTTGTCTCCTTCTTTTCTTTACAATCTCCCTTGGTGAGAAAATATCATTATCTTCTAGCCCCTCTAAACCCTCATTCAACCAGCCAGGGTCATCACTTTCATAGTCTTCATCTTCTGAACCACTATCATCATTCTCATCATCAATGTAATTAGGATCATCACTATCTTCTTCATCCCAAGCTGTATTATCCCTTTCCTCATCTCTGACATCTTCATCTGCTGCTCCTTCATCCCCATCTCTATTATGCATTTCCTCATCACCTACATCTTGCACTCCATCTCCACAATCCATCTCTTCTTCACTTATATTTTCCATCTCATGCCAATTCAGTGCCTGCTTAGCAATAACTGGTACTTTTAGGGGTACCAAATGTTTCCCTCTTGGACTTATCACTTGTAATGGTTCCTAACCCTTCTCTACAAATAATGGAATCACATCTAAATCCTCATAATCACATATCATGGTATATACATCAACATCTTCTTCAATTATTGTCAACCCATCATCCAAAGTTTTTCCAGATTTCCTATACCACAAAACATAAGTAGTATAGCCATCTATTTTCATCTCCTTCAAGATGGTATAAATCTCAACAAAAGATAGTTTGTTAGAATCAACATCATATATATATATATATATTCCACTTTCCCTTGTTTATAACCAATATTAGGAGGCTTATTGAATAGTTAATCTCAAAAATCATTCTTTTTTACCTCTTTGCAGAAAACAACAAAACTTCACAATATTACATTGCAAAACTCAAACTCATTGGGACCACATAACAACAATTATAATCTTTGGACCACACTATTTAATTCATATTCAAATCCCCTTGGGGCCATAACAAACTATACCCCACCTTTATCAAAATTCAAAAACATTACACCAATACAGGCATGGCATACATGAAAAATTACAAAATCTATAAACAGAAATAGAATATATGAATGGAATATATGAATACAACTATAAACATCATATATGAACAGAATACCCTATCTAAAAAGTTAACATCATAAAAAAAAACCCAAGGTTAACATCATAAAAAAATATCTGTTGTTTGTGAACCTTAAAACCCCACCCGACCCCATTTTAACCAACATCCCAAAAAAATAAAATAATAAAAGGCATGAATACAGAAAACTAAAATATACAAAAACAAATATGTGAATAAAAAAATCCCACCCCGTCCCATTTTAACCATAATCCCCAAAAATTAAAGCAATACGGGCATACCATGCATAAAACATTACAAATTTTGTAAATCGAAGTTAACACACACTCAGTTATGAATCAAAATTAGGGAAAATCAACATCTAACAATCCAAATAAATTAGGGTAAATAACACATACCTAAACTAGTAATGGCGTTTGCAATATGATGGTGAAATCGATGATAAAACCTTTCAATCCAATCAACTACGGTGAGAGAGAAGATAGAGAGAGAAAAAGAGAGAGATGATAGAGATGAAAATACTGGTATTAGTCAACTGAAACGAAACGACGGAGGGATGTAAAATATCTAGGGACATTTATGACTTTTTACAACTTCTATTACGTCCGTCGGATATTGCACTATGGTATGAAGTATAAGGGGTTTAAGTGTTACAAATAAAACTATAGGGGGGCTCTGTGTTTTTAAGGCAAACTACAGGGAGTTAAATTATAATTTACCCAAAATGTCAATTTTTGAAACTAGACTTTACAAATACAACTACAGATCTATTTGTAAACAATTATGTTAACAAATTTGAAATCAAGACAAATACCCAGATTCATGAACTAACAACTGCAGATCTAGATAAATTAATTGAGCAAGAAGAAGAATAAGAAGAATAAGTGGGTTTACTTTGTACCATTCAGAACAAAATGAAGATCATTTTTTCTTCTGACTTGGAGACTTTCCTTCCAAAACCCTCTGCTAAAGATTCCCCCATTTCCTCCATTGTGGCGCATCTTTTGGTCCTCGAAACCTAGATCTTGGCAGCGAGACTTACATGAGCTCCTTCTGCAACTTGTCGGGTTTTCTGAATCAGAAATTCCTTGCTTGTAGATGGATTGACGGTAGTGAGATTCAATAGGCCAACACCAGTAAAGAATACACAAGCGATTAGGAAGGTATAAATCAACAAATTTCTCTGTGATATATGGATGTGGAGTTAAAGAACTTTGGACATCACAAAATAATATTGTGAATCTCTTCTGTTATTAAAAATGATAGAAGGACCTTAGATTAATTTTCTTTTTTTTTTATTATTTAATTTACACATTACAGAAATTTTAAAAAATCAAATTTAGAACTCACTCAATATCATAATATAAATAGATAGATACGGATCCGTAACAAATGCCCGTTTCCGTGTCAATTACCTGATTTTTGTTAATCGGAGCAACCCGCACCGAGATCAAAACCCTAGTTAATTTTTCTTTTCCTTTATTTTCTTTTCTTGGAAAAGAAGAAGGGAACCTTTCAAAGCGACGACCAGTGAACTGCGAAGAAGAAGAAGAAGAAGAATTGGATAAAGATATACAGAAATCAAGAAAGAGAGATGGATCCGAATTTCACAGAGGTTTCGCAGCTGTTTGAACGATTCAAAGCCGCTTTCATGCGGAACGATTTCGATACCTGTGATAATCTCCTCTCTCAGCTCAAGGTAACAAATCCATTATCTGCATTAAACCCAATCCCCAAAACTCAAACCTTTTGCTCTTAATCAGAGTCGATTTCATGTTTTTAATCTTTGTTACACGTTCACAAGCCCTAAATTTGTTATTTATTGCTTTTGTTTTGAATCTGTATATGTTTCGTTGATGGTTTTGAACCAGTATTTGTCGTTTTTATAGATCAAAGTCGGTAATAGTTCGAATTTTATTGTCAGAAACCCCAAAAAGTACACTTTTTTTTTCCCTTCAAAAATTGGTCTCAAGTGAGTTTGCTTATTTCTTTAATTTACTCTTTCTTGATCTTCCTATGATTTGCATAAGTTAGTCTGAGAAGCAATGTTCAATAGACATCATACATGGGACAAGTTGAAACGTAAATTGAGAGAGAGAGAGAGAGAGAGAGAGAGAGAGAGATGTTTTAGGAGGAATTTTAAGCTGCTATACCAATGTACAATTAATTTTTTATTTTTGTTTAGTATTGATATTAGCATGTGGTGTGAGTTTTATTATTTCATTTTGCAGGTCTTGCTAACCAAGTTTAGAAGCCTTCCACCATTGTTTGAAGAAACACCCAAAGCGAATCATGAGTTGACATTAGCAAGTAACTTGCTTGACTTCGCCTATCAGATAATTGTGTTCCCTTTTTTCATGTGTATTGCTATTGTTCATAAACCCATTCATCTGTTGATTCAAATGATTAATATCTTGCTTGAATGTGCTTTCTTGTGCAAGTCTAAGACACGGACAGAGAGACCCATTTATTGCTATCCATCTTTGCTGGTTTTTGACTTTCATCTTGTTGCATTGCTAGCTTTGCCAATGAGCTACTAGTTGTTTTTGTTCTTTTCTATATCATGTATATACTAAATTGGGAATTGCCTGAAGCAACAAAATGGCCAAACTGGTGAGGCTGAATTTCCATCGTAGTAGTAGTTTTTTTTGTTGTTGAAAAGTTTGTTGTTGGAGTGTCAGTTAACTGATGTTGCATTCGGTGGGTTTGGGTGCCAAAACTTTGAATGAGTGCAAAGTATTCAAACACAATTCTGAAATCTCCTTTTTGGGGAGTGATTGTAGATGCACGTGATAGATTAAAACTAACTTTATGAATAGTTTGATTCAAGAAATATGCATTAACAGTTAATCATACAAAATGTGTCAGCCAATACTTAGTGTGCTTCCCTCAGTTACTTTATATAGGCTGAAGTGCGCTGCATGCACTGTGGTAGAGCACGGGTATTGATCTTTAGGTTGGAAAAAAGAACTAGGAATATGTACACGTCATGTATTTACTTATTTAGGGGTTGTATGCATTCAGACAACATAATTTGGCAAAGTAAGTCCTAATTTACCATTGTGACTTGTCAGAATTGTATCTTCAGTTGAAGTATGATAATAAAGAAAGGCTTGAGGTAACAAAAAAGGTTACCACTGTTAAAAGCCGATTAAAAGTGAAGACTGACTAAAGAAGAGTTTTTTGCAGTCCTTTAGGTGAGTAACATTTTAAGAGACTCCGTCAGTGATGACGAATTTGTTTAAACTATTTTAGTTTTATACGGATTAACCATTTCAAGTTATGGCATCATGATAAGGATGCTAGAATTGGTTGATGTGGCATTCTGGTCATGGCTTATCTAAAACTTTCACAATTACATTCTAAGGAAACTTATTTAGTCTGTGGTTCAAATCTGGTTGAATTACTTCCACATTTCAAGACCTAAGCTGTTTTGACTGATAATATCTGTGACTGAAAATTTTCAGGGGATATATATGAGCATGCTGTTGTTTTGAGTGTGAAGATTGAGGATCAGGATGCCTTTGAGAGGGATTTCTTTCAGCTGAAACCTTACTATACAGATGCATGGTAACTTTCTCCTGTCTTTACCTTCATATTTTAGTACTTTTGGATGACCTTCATATTTTAGTTCTTCTGGATGACTTTACATTTTTAATTTTTTCTTAAATCCGAATATTAATTGAGGCATGCTCATTATTTATCTCTATCTGGTTCAAGAAACTTTCTTGCTACTGATATGTTCGTGACAATAGCTCTCTTTTATTACTGACATGGTTGAGAGATAATGTTCATGCCCTTTTTTTTTTTGTTTTGATGGAGCAGTGGCCGTCTTCCGCCATCCCCTCAGGAGTATCCCATCTTAGGTCTCAACCTTTTGAGACTTCTCGTGCAGAATAGAATTGCTGAATTCCATACTGAATTGGAATTGCTTTCAGCCACTGCTCTGGAGAATCCTTGTATCAAGCATGCAGTAGAATTGGAGCAATCGTTCATGGAAGGGGCTTACAATCGTGTTTTGAGTGCAAGACAGACTGTACCCCATGAAACTTATGTTTATTTCATGGACCTGCTGGCAAAGACAGTCAGGTAAGCTGTGTGACTTATGCCAGTGATTAAAAGGATAGGATCATAGGATAGAAGTTGAAATAATGACGACAGTGTACAAATGCTATAGCATTTTTTTAGGGAGTTCATTTGACTTTAGTCGTTTATTCCTTTGGGTGGGAGTTTCATAATAGTACTTATTAAGTAGTGGAAAAAGGAGGCATTTATGAGAGGTTGCTGGAGGACAGTTGAAGCTAATAGTTAATTTTTGTTTAGTGTTTTGTGTAATAGTAATACCAATCAAATTGATGTTTGCGGGTAGTACTGCTTTTTTATATGCATGTCATCTACATGGTCGCAACTTTGACTTCCCATTAAAATTTACATTATGGTGAGCGAGTCTACATATTTGTTTTGGTTATTGTGTTTCCTTTTCCCTTTTCCTACATTTGTTCATAATATCAAGTCAGTGACGATGGTACACATAATGTGTATGGAACACTGACAATGTGTTTGATTTTATACACACATAAAATTACTTCTTATGAGAATAAACATGTAATCATGTGTTTTCAACTCTTGGGTTATTGGTTGTCACTTCAGTTGAAAGACCTTGTTCTTATTGTTCATCCCATCTCTAATTCATATTCATTTTGAATAAGTGGTCAGTTTTGTGTGCTTAGTAGTTCATTGTCTCTTGCAGAGATGAAATATCTGGATGCAGTGAAAAGGCCTATGATTCACTTTCAATTAATGATGCCCGAAAAATATTGATGTTCTCTTCTGATCAAGAACTTTTTGAGTATATCAAGGAGGTAAACTTCCTGCTGCTTAACTCATTTTTATTCTTATTGTTAATCAATAGAATGCATTACTGGCTAGATCTACTTTGATGGTCTATAGTTTAAGGGCAGTACTAAGCATCTAATTGAAAGTCATTCTTGGTTTGCTCATTTCCTTCATATTGTTGTTCTTTCTGCCAAGAGCAGTAGTGAGTAAATTTTTGTTCTCAAAACAACGTGGTCCCTCCTCCTTTAGGGTTTTTAACTTTCGAATCCTTACAGTCTAAATTTTCAATTTTTGTTTGGGAATAGAGATTTTGGGTTCGTTTGGTTTGAATCTCTGAAAAATTTTTGAGAAAATTTCTCTACAAATGAGTTTTCAGAAAAACTCAAACCAAACATGTTTCTCAAAAAAATATCCCAAAACTTCTAAACCAAACATGTTTTTCAAATAAATCTCTCTCACACACATATCAAATCAATCACTTTTTTCAAAACTCTCTCTTAAAATCATTTTCCAAAACATCTTTTGAAAAAAACCAAACCAAACATGTTTTTGTACTTTTTATCTCTAAAACACATCTCCCAAACACAAACCAAACATACCCTTTAAATTTCAATAGATGCATTATGGGTGTCTTGTCATTCATATTATCATTACATTAATGACGCCACCATAATCCACCAACATGGAAACCTTGTAATGTTATTTAGTGTCCAATTTCAGGGCTCCTTGATAAGCATTGTTTTGTGTGCAATTTGCAGGAGCATCCTGAGTGGGAGATAAAGAATGGGTTTGTAATTTTCCAGAGGGCAAAAGAATCTGCACCTTGCAAGGAGATACCGTCTCTGCAACTAATAAACCAGACACTCAGTTACGCAAGGGAGTTGGAGCGGATAGTGTGAAAGACATGCTGCCCCAGGGTTGTTTGTGCTCCTCACTCTATGATCTATCTTCCTGATGCAAAATTATATTGCTTTGAAGAAATTTCCCACCTTAAATTTATTAGACTTTTTTCTATTTAAATTTGTTCAGTATTGGAAAGTACACATTTAGATCTGTGCCCTGCAGTGAAAACTGTTTTGTGTAATTGCAATCATTCCATGGGGTAAAAATTACAACCGAACTCTGCCCAATTGAATCAGTTGCATATAAGACTAGTAGATGATTGGATCACAAATTAATTCTGCTTTTATATATCTGAGGTGAGGTCTGGTTTCAATCTTATTTTATTTAACGTCACGATCAATAGCAGCCAGTTGCACCATTTGAAGTGGTCCGGGTTTAGAATATTGGACAATGTCATCCATGAGCATTGACTTTTGCCTCCTGCGAGGTATATGTATGAGTATATATATATTTTTATTTTTATTTATATATTTCTGACAAGGAATTTCTTGAAACCATTACAGAGTAAACTCCAGATATTGGCAATCATCTGCAAATCACAATTGGTTAAATAGGAAAGACAGCCAAAACGTTTGAACTCAAGATGATTGAATTTGTGGGCTCTGTGAACTATGTTTCCATGTATTACCAAACAACACAGTTTCAGTTTACGGAGATTCATGTACATGAGTAGGGTAATGAATTTCTTCTTTTCACCTCCAAAGATCCAACTACCATATTTGATAAGAATTGAATTGGGTCTCTAACCCCAACCAAAGGCACTAACTACTGGGCAAACACATAATGGTACGCCATCAATTGATGTACAATATGATCAAATAATCTCAGTTAGTAATTACACCACTAATGAAATGATGATCCACATTTATTCTCTGTATTGTATAGGGAGAGTGGTGTTAAGACCACACGAACTGACCTTGCATGTCGTGGTGATCAACTCATTTCATACATGCGTGGCACAACAATTTGTCGTTTTGGTAAATTCAAGTTATAAAAACTTCTTTTATTTTATTCTCTTCAAACTCTGTTTTAATAAGAATCTCTTGTACCGTCTTTGTGATCAACTCGTCTCATACATGCTTGGTCTAACGGTAAAGATTTGTTGTTCTGATGATGCAAGTTACATAAACAACTCCTTTTATCTTGTTCTCTTTGAATTTTGCTTTGATAAGAATTTTGTATGCAATTTTTTATTTTTTATTTTTTTAAGTACAGATAGTCTACCGACAACTTTTCCAATTAAAGTTTGTGGTCTAATGGAATTGAATGATATGTTGGCCCTTAGGAAGTGGGCATCAGTCACAAATTAGTAGAGTATTGTACCGTCCTAATTTCCAACCATGGGATGATGATGAATTCTCAACTACTCTATAATAAATCTATAATTGCATTTCTTGGCAATCCTCTTCTTGTCCCTTTTCACATTTATATGTGTAGATAGATAGGCAACGTTGCTCTCAATGACAATTGCCTATCAAGATACTAGCCAGTTTTTGTTTTTATCTAAATGTCTAAGACCTTTTTTTCCCACCCTCTTTGACCCCCTCTTCTTCTCATTGGTTGGATTTTCTTTTTCCTTTTTTTTGTTTCCCTTGTCCTCCAATCACCACCTGCCACATATGTGTGAGGGTGGTGGGAGTGGTGATTAGAGGGGGTCTCCATCGCTCCTCTTTTATTTTTTGGGGGGTGGTGTTTTTGTAAGTTTGCTTCTGTTCATACACATGTATAAAGATACATGCATGCTTTGTTTGTATTAGAAAAAAAAATGTTTCTTAGGAAAGTTTTTTTTGCTTCTTTTCAGAAAATATTTTCCTTAAAAAATAATATCTTATGTTTAATACCAACCTTAAATCTAATGTACTAGTGATTGTATTAGTGGTACGGATAAAGGTCGTGGGAGTAACGGTGGGGCGGCAGAAATAATATCGTGACATTGGTATGACTTTAATACAAAAAATATTTTTTATATTTCAAAAGTGAAAAATATTTTCCACATTTCAAAATGAAAAACATCTTTCTCCCAAATAAGGTTGATTGCCGAATTCTTGTCGACTGAGAGAGAGTGGTTGTTCGTTTATGACAATAGATTGTTTTTGCTTTAAAAAGTGGTTTTGGATTCCAATGGAAACAAATGCTTTCAAAAACATGCACCCCACAACCTGTCCTTTCCCACTTGTATTATTGATATTCTTGTCTTGTCACTTCTTCATTCCTTCACCATCCTCATATCTTGCTCTTGACAAACCCAACCCCCATACTATACTCAACCTAGAACTTCTTCACTTTCTTCTTTGTTAACCTTTTACCTCTCATTCAGTCTTTTAGAGTGGTCTTCAAAGATAGGCTAGCTTTTTGTTGCATATAGTACCTTCAATGTTCAAAAGGGTCAAACTTAAATCTTACTTTTCCTCAAAATTTATGATTTCTAAGGCCGTATTTGGATCTTCGAATTGTGAAAAAGAGAAAAGAGAGGAGAGAAAAGTGTCTGAAGTATAAGCTATTTCTTCTTTTCCCTACACAAAGCCTACCACAAATTTATAATCCAAACACATCATAGGAGTTTTAGAAACTTGGTTTTGAATCTTGTTAATTGTTTTCAAGTCACGCAAATAGGTGCTCCTCTAGGACCATTGATTTCATGGAGAGTAAGACTTGGCCATGTTCAGCAAGTGACCCTCAAAAAGCTTCCAACTATGATGAAATCTTCATGCAACACAGTTTGGTCTTTGCAGATAGTCTCAAGGTTTGATCATCTCTATATTCTTTTCAACTTTAGATGTGTAGTTTATATATACGTACACATATGATTCTCTAATGAATGGTTACATTTTTCATGAAACTACTTACAAAATAATGTATGTATTTTTTTTCTCTGAGTCTATTGGATGGTCTTCAATGCATATTCATTTCTCTTTGTTTAATTGCCAGTAATTTTGATGAAAAGAAATCTCTGCAATACAATTTTGATTTTCAGGACTTGAAGAATCTTAAGAAACAGTTGTACTCAGCAGCAGACTATTTTGAATTATCATATTGTGATGATAACCAGAGACCATTGTGAGTCAAACAATTGTAATTGGTGCTTCGCTCGCGATATCAAAAATAATTTTCCATCTAATTACTATTTTCCTATTTTTTAATTTGTTAATTTTACATCTACAGAGTGGTTGAAACCTTAAAAGATTACATCACTAATGCCCTTATTAGTACAATAGACCACTTGGGTTCTGTAGCATTTAAGGTCAACGGTTTCTTGGATGAAAATATTGATGAAGTTTCTGGGACCGAGCTTCGATTCTCTTGCATTGAACAGGTTTTCTTTAGATTCAGTTCTCTACTTTCTTCGATGAAATTGAGGACTCTCTTTCTCTTATTCTCTAGCTATATATGATGTATTTTTTTCATTTTTTTTTCTGGGTCATATGTTAGAGATTACGAACATGCCAAGAGTTCATTGATCGTGGTGGCCTCTATCACCATTCATTGCTGATAAAAATTCCCAAGCACCACAAACACTATATTGTTCCAGGTAAATTTGTTCTGCTATCATATTTTGTGTATCTGAGTATTTGGTGACTTACATTTCTTCGTTTAGCTGCAGAGACAATGCACGCTATTGGCAAGAGTGAATCAATATATAACAATTGCAACCCATGTGCTGAACGTAACTCGTATCAATCTAAACTTGGTACATTTCTTTCTTCTTTCTATCATTGATGCAGCTTGTATTTCTTAAAAGATGTGTGTGACCTTTTGTGTTTTAAATTTTTTTATTATTTTTTTTAAAACTCAATTCTATTTTTGTATCCATTTTGTTTGATGTTCCAAGTTCTTGTGTGCTTTTGTAATCTTCGAGTCATGGAGCAAAGCTAACGACCCTCTTTGTTGATTGTTTGGTAAAAAATATTCAAGTGACAAGAATGAACCCCACTTCATCCACAGTAAGGTAAAAATGTTGGCATCAGAACCCAAATATTGTTATGAACTTGTTTGTGCATTCTCTTTTACATAAGCTCATGCTCTAATTTTGGTGGGACATTATCCAGAAAAGGGAATTCTAGGTTGTCTTCTATGGTTACTTCGAGTCCTAGAACATTTTCCTTCACCAGGATTCTATCCAACAAAGAACTAGGTTAGTCCAAATGGATATGTTTCAATATTGATTCAACAATACTTTGAAATAATTTAATGATCACATCTATATGAAAACAGAGAGAAAACCAGTTTCGTCACATATTTCACTCCAGCATTCTGGATCCCTCATTAGTAGCTCGATCATCCCAAACTCTTCAAATGCTAAACTACGGGTAAGCATTGCCAAACCAGAACATTTTCAGTATATAATTACTGATCAATGTAACCTATTGAATGCATATTTTGACAGTACTCATCGGAGCTTCAGAGATCGGCTTCATTGAGTATACATGGTGAAAAGGACATGACAAAAGAGATTCAACAATATTCCAGAAAAAGCAAACCTCTCTTCAGAGCCTTGCTTAGCATGCGCAAGCAGAAAAAGGATGGGAGACTATAAAGATACATATATAACAATAGAGAGGCTAAAGAAGAAGCATTGCAAGGAGCATATCAGTTGATAACATAACATGCTTTTTATATTGTTTTTGCTTCACAACAGATTGTTGATTTGCTACTTGAATTCATAGTTCTCTCTGTATCCAATATTCCATCCATGTATATCAACACTGAAATAATAGGGCACGCTGAAATAATAGGGCACCAGTATTAATATTGTTGAAAAGGATGAAGCGGCCTTGTTCAAAATCCAAGATCAAAACTTGGGATTTCATCCATTTTTCTTGTGCTCTTGTACACCCCGGAACTCTTCTTTCCAATATCACTGGGCTCATGAGATATACAGCCGCTTGAATTCTCTATACCACAAGAAAAAAAAGCTCCTTCATGCTGTCTAGTGAGAATTTCCAAGCTTTCTTCATTAGGCTACAAAATGCCATCAAAAGAACAAACATAAATGGTCAGGACCCCGCAGAAAAATAGACAAATGCTGATGGATGTTCATGAGAAAGAAAAGAATATGAATCTTTCATGCAGCAATATAAGCAATATATATATATACTGAGGTTTTCACAAAAGCTCCTACTTTGAATTCAGACAAAGAGTCCATGCATCTGGCCACAATTCAAAAATGTCTAGCAATAAATATCAACAAGAGAACAGGAAAACTCAGACCTGGGGTGAAGTTTCAATTTTCAGTTCCTCGGAGAATGGGTCACCATGGTAGCTAGGTTTAGCTGCAGAAATAATTGTTAGGTTAGGTCTCTGGATATTTGCAGACTAAATGATATCATTGTGAAAAGTGTCAATCAAATGATAAATAAAACTTGCCTTTCGACGACATTAATTTGAGGGAATCGTCTTCCATATTTCTGTTTGTACCATCCTGTGGCACTGATGCAGTTGGTGGTTGCAAATCATCAGGACAAGTTAGCTTAAGAACGTCCACAACTTGAGGCTTCTCAATAAATGAAACTGGCTTCAACATGATCTTGTCAGTGCGCTCTGCTTCAGAATTGGAACTTGAGACTTTGGATGCTCCTGATCTGCAATAAACCATCATTAACAGAAGTCATTATTTGTATAACTGATCTATGAAATATAAAAAATCGAAGGCAGCAATTGTTTTTGTATGTATGAAATTATAGGCATAATAGTTTTACCAGACATGCAATCATCAACATAAAGAACTGATTTATCACCTAAGAGTGATGACATTCCTTGAATTCCCAAAAATGCTTTAGAAAAACAACGAGACTTGTTTTATCCGCTATGTAAAATTGAAATGACATAATTTCTGTTGAAGATCCAAACACCCCAATTAATATAAATAAATAAATTAAAAAAAGAAAAGAAAAGAAAAGAAAAGAAATTTCCTTCTGTGGTAGGAGTTATATCCAAATGATTATGTAGAAGAAAAGAGAGGAATTAATTATACATTAAGCAAACTCATATGCAAAGAGTTTTATTTTTGTAGTCTCATGGGCCACGACCCAGAGGTCCTTCATTGCATTTTCTTTAAGCTATTTTTCATATGCAATGGGTCTTTTGCATGCTGAAGTCCAGTTCAAAATTCAAACAAAGAAAATGCTGGAGCAAAATTAACCACATCAAAGAAGAAAACCCTGACTTCATGAATACAAGCATTTTGGCTTAAGATCTTTTATACACATACATCTATCTGTGTATGTGCATTTCCCCATATCATCAAAAATCTGTTTCTCACACCTAGAACACATTAAGCATATATATACCGCAGAGAGGAACTTGATGGAGTAAAATGTTTGAGCAGTGACTCTCCTCTTTTCTCAGAGTCTGCCGATTTGATAATCTCAATTCTGATATCATCATGAAGTGCTACTGGGTTATGTTTTTTGCCAGTTCCTTCATCATGATTGTCTGCTTCATTTCTCTCACAATTGGATTCTTGCACAAGATGTCTCTCTACCTGATTCTGAAGACCAAACTGAATAAATTCTGGAGATTGTGAAGCATGACAATGCTCCAAAGATGCGCTTGTTATGGGCACGTGACCCTCCTTAGTCATTGGTTTTCTCAGAATAGTCAAAATTTCATTGGCTGCAAAAGTGGAAATCAATATCACTAAAGAGATCACATGCCGCAGAGTGCAAAGATGAGAACAGACAAATGCCAATAGAAACAGAAAGTACGAAAACCCCATAGAGGAGGGGGTATGTATCCAATTTTGATGAAGTGGATTGGTATGACAAGCATGAGGATGTGGGATATGTGTTTGACACCCTTACCCAATTGAGACATTCGGATCCTCTACTTATACATGATGTTTGAAGAAGGCACTCACATTTGCTAGTAAAAAACTATCTCTACTATCTCACACAAATGAGATATAAATTTCATATTTTTCTTAAAACTCATTTAATTTGGAGTACATTTCTAAATAATTAACATCTCATCTAAGAATATTATACAATATGTAATATATATATAAGTGATTTTAGATGTGTCCCTGTACCCGTACCCATACCCATACCTATACCCAACTTTTGAATGCATATCCCAATATTCTGAAATTTTGATTTAGGAAGATCTAATACTTGGACGTGCACCCACACCCAATATTTGTACCCCAAGTCCATGTAACATAGATCTACAAAACAATCCTTAATGTTATTTGAATACATAACAGAAGTATGATTGATTTAAAATGAACATCACGGAACTACAAGGTCTTTAGCCTAGGAACCTCAATTCAACCTCGAATCAATTGTGATAAGCAAAACTCATGTAATTGTGATAAATTAAAAAATGGTTTGCCATTTTTGAGGAGCCCTATATATTATTCATATATGAACCCAGTGGTGAACTGCTATCGGCAATTTATTAACTTATACTCTGTCTACATAGTATGGGTGATAACATAAAACAATGAGAAACCAATGAACAAAAAAATAAATAATAATAATAATAAAAAAGAAAAGAAGTAAAATCAGAATTACATGGGAGAAAACTGTTTTTGTTAAGGGATGCACCAAGTAACAATCAGCTTACCATCACGTAAAGGCATGTCTGTAGGGACTCTCCTACCCAATTTGAAATCGTCAACATCAAAGTTAGTAAGATTTGAAGCCACATCTTTTTCTGAACAAGCATTTTTTGGAAGTTTTTCTACACATCCAAGCCAATAGTTTTAAAAGGAAAGATTAGAACCTTTGAAAACAGCACATAGGGGAATTAGGGGAATAGAAAAGGAAGGAAGTACAACTCCAAAATCAATGCCATACATTGGGGAAATTCTATTTCCACACACAAAGTTTTCTCACTCCACACACTTAATAAAAAAAAATTTTAATTACATTTTTATCCTAAAATAAAAATACCAAAATATCCTTTTATCTTCCACATCCAAAACCCTAGCCACCCAAAAATTTCTAACCCTAACCAATTGCCGCACCACTGCCGGCCTCCTCCTTTGACTACCTCAGTAGGGGTATGAATTCAAGATTGGGTTACAAGCAACAACTCCACCCGTGTGATAGCAGATCAAGCATTGCTGATGATAGCATGTCCCTATATAGATATAGAGAGGTGAGCCACTTTAATGTAGAAATGGAACAAGTGCAATCAATGGTTAGAAGTCATTTAAAAAGCTTATCCAAAGAAATCGAGTTAGGTAAGTCAAGTTTGCAGTTTTTCTTTTCAATTGCATGCAGCAGTTCAGTCTTTCAAAATAAATTATATCAATTAGGGTGCAATATAAGTGTGAACTCTCTAGTTGTATAGGCAATAGAAAGTTTGGAAACAGTGCGTCGTAGTATTTTGGGGTGGGCTACAGCGGCGGCTATGGTGGAGGTGGCGACAGTGACTAGTTAGGGTTAGAGATTAGGGTTGGTGGTGGAAGGATGAAGAAGAGGGTATTTCTAGTATAACGGGTTGTGTACTAAGTAAAACATTTTTTTTCAAATTCATTAAGGCCTTGTTTGGCATATACTAAAAAAGTCAAAAAGTCACTATTTTATTTAAGTCACGTCATTTTATTTAGGGCAAATTACACAAATAGTCCCTATAATTTGGGGCTTGTGTCACTTTGGTCCCTGACTTTTCAATTGTGACATATTTGACCCTGAATTTTGAATCTTGTTCCAAATGAGGACAATTGAATATATAATTAGATTTTTCAAGGATAAAATTGTCAATTTGATAAAATATAAACTAATTTGACAAAAATAAATGTCAAACAAATATTTTTGAATTTTTAAAAATTATTTCTACCTACTAAAAATAAAATTATGTAAAATTGATAAGTCTTTTAGACATTTATTTATTTTTTTTACCAAATTAATTTTTATTATGTGTTTGGATGATGATCATGTAAAATTAATTTTAAAAAATTAATCATGTAATTTTTATTAATTTTACATAATTTTATCATTGGTGGATAAAAATAATTTATAAAAAAATAAAAATATTTTTTTGACATTTATTTTTGTCAAATTAGTTTATATTTTATCAAATTGACGATTTTACCCTTGAAAAATCTAATAATATTTTCAATTGTCCTTATTTGGAACAAGATTCAAAATTCAGGGTCAAATGTGCCACAATTGAAAAGTTAGGGACCAAAGTGACATAAGTCTCAAACTATAGGGACTATTAGTGTAATTAATCATTTTATTTAAGTCACATCACCTCTCTACCACATCACTTCAAACCCAACCCATACTTCATAAAAAGTCAAAAAGTGCACTTATTTAGAACATCCCAAACCACCCCTAAGTGTGTGAACTGAGATATGATGTACACTGAGATAAAAGGGTATGTGGAAATAGAATTTCTCCATACATTGAGATGCCATATAGCAACTGGAAATTAATAATTCAACAAAATGATAAAATGAGACGCAAAGATTTGCTTGTTAAGAGAAAAACAATACCGTCAAGATTTGTCCGTGGCTCACCAACCTCTACCAAATATTTTGGCAGTTCAAATTTACTCCCACTTGTCACATTTTCGGATAACTTGAGATATTTACGGCTCAGAATGGTTCCATCTTCATTCAGTAAAGTAGCCTGACATACTGACAAGATTAGTCTAGTAGAAGGGATACACAAAACTTGAAGATTCCTCTCATCACCAACTAATTACCCAATGAAATGGTTATTGGGAGAGAGTGTTCCATGAGAACACCTGAAGTTTAATCCAATATTATTGTTTACTGTATAATTTCTAAATTTTACATGCACAGTAAACCTCTCAAATTCACTGAAATACATGCAGTTCATGAGCTTTCCTAGCTATGGAGTCATCCAACAGAATTCATGAATAGGTAGCCTGCGTTGCCTGTGTTGCTGAGTTATATTGAGTAATTGACCAAGCATCTTGTTACAGCCTAATCAAGATACAGTCATGAAGGCTGGTCATGGAAATTAAGTCTCTAGGATACAAAGGCCAATCAATAAACCTACATAACCTTGGCATCTTTTCTTTTATTTCTCTAGGATTCAAATGTTTGAACCATGATTCTATCTTGATGGAAATGCAGTTCTAACTTGATTTACAGAAACACCCAAGTTCAGGAGCACATTTACCAACCTGCATCTGGAAGGAACCACAAGAGGCTAGCCTGAGGATACCACTATGGTACTTCTTAGCCTTCTGAGTTATCTGAGTAGTGTATAGAGCATTCCATTCTGCAATGTAAATGATATAAGTACGTAAGCAATAGTAGAGAAAAAATACTGAAAGCCAAATGCCGTTTTTTAAGAACATTAAAATTGGCAATATCAAAGACTTGTGCATATTTCCTTTTTGAGGCTTCATTCAAAGATTGAAATGATCTCACAGTGATACAGGAAAATAGATCTACACATACAAAATGTTGATTCATGCAGGTAGAAGAAACCAATTAACTCACGATACAAATAAAATAGTGACCTCTAAAAGATGAGGACTTTAAAAGAGAAAGCTACCTTCAGGCATCAAATGGAAACAGAAGAAACAATCTATTAAACAACCATGAAAGATGCATCAACTTGTACTGACCTCTCATGGATGTATTAACAGCTTTAAGACAACGCAGTTGTGACACACTGTTACTTGAACAAGAATTTCCATTATCTGTTAGATAACAAAACAAGAAAACTGAAAATAAGAAAAAGAAGCAACCAAGTATGTATTCACCTGATGGAAGAAAAAACATTTTAGTGACAAAAAAAAAAAAAAAAAAAAAACGTTTAGCTCGAATAGCACACACAGAGTAGATGCCGTTTCTGATCAATTTAGCAAAAATTAGCATACCAACGGATGAATTATGCTGGGCCTGTTGTCCATGTGATAATCCTGTTTTGCCACCTGCTGTGCAATTTTTTTCTTGAACTTTCAAGTCCATTACAGGCTTATTGTCTCCTTCAGGTTCTCCAATGTCAACCAAATGACCATCAAAAGCTAGTGATTCACCAGATCCAATCACTTCTTCCTTCTTAAGGAACCTAACATCTAAGAGTCTCCTGCTCACATCATACAGTGTAACCTGCATGATGACACAGAAGAGGAGTGTGAGAGCTAATTGTGCTTTGTATGGACAGAAATGCAAAGCAACAATAAACAATAAGGGCAGTAACAACTAAAATAGTAACAATTAAAATAAAATATCACTATAAAGAAGATGCGCAAATGCATTACCATCGAATAAGTTCTGAAGTTAGGAATTTACTGTAAGGAGAATGAAGGGTAAGTGTCATGCAAAGAAATGGGGGCACCTCTCAACATAACTTCTAGAATTGCTGTAAGGTTACCTTTTATTGCAAGTATGTAGATCCTAGAAATTCGATGAAACTGATAAAAAATTCTATGCACAAGAATCCAAAGACACCATAAAAACACCACAAGAAAGAGAGAAGAAAAAAGGAATAAATAAAAGCACTTCAACCTGAGAAAGTCACACCTGTGAATTTTGAAAATTAACAGGTTTAATTATGTTCTGTAGGTGGTGAACTGCAATCCTCAAATTATAAAACCATAATCCCATATTTTTATTTCGCATACTGATAATCAACCACGGTGATGTTTTCCCCAAAATGTCCTAAATTTAAGATTTATGGGAAGAAACCATGAGTGAGGATGGTTCAAAGTCAGAAACTAATTTTCAAGGTTCACTTTCAGTTAAAAACATAGCTGGGTTAAATTTATTAGTAGCATAACAAATTATAAAGTGCTTTAGGCACCCAATTTAGTTTTTTTTTTTTTGGATAAGTTTTAGGCACCCAATTTAGTTGCATCCACATTTCCTTTTTTGCCTTGGAAAATTTAGCAATAACAATGAGTTTCTACAATCAAGATCAGTCTAATAATCTTTAGTATCTGACAAGAATACAAAGGATCGGTTTAGCCATTACTCATTGTAGCACCACTTTCTTATCACATCATCACATGTTCAGTACTTTCACATTCTTATATAGCATTTACAATCACTAAGAAATTACCATTTATTTTTTGGCAATGTTGCATACCAAACCAAACCAAACCTTAAGTTCCATCAAATGAGGTCGACTACATGAATCCTTCTTCTCCATGCTGCCCTATCAAAGGCCATTTTGTTAGTCAAATTAAGTAGATCCATATCTCTATTACAAGGCAAATCAACGTTAATCTACGCCTACCCCGTCCCCTAGCACTTCCATCTACCGTTATAGCATTGCATCTCTTCACTACTGTCTCTATTGGTCTCCGTTGAATATGACCAAACCATCTCAATCAATTATCTCTCAACTTATCTTCTATCAGTACTGCTCCTACTCATTCCCGAATACACTCATTCCTAATTTTGTCTTGTCTTGTCTAGTCTTGCCACACATCCACCTTAGCATCCCCATCTTATCTACATGTTGATTCTTGGTTGCCCAACACTCTATCCCATACAACATCGCTGGTCTAATATCCATTCTATAGAACTTACCTTTTAGTATAATGGGTATTCGTTTATTGCACAGTACCTCAGACGCACTTCTCTACTTACACCATCCCGCCTTAATCCTATGGGCCACATTCGCATCAATCTCCCCCGCTGTTGTGATAATCAATCCTAAATAACGAAAATGTTCACTCTTAGGCAGTTCTTGATTCTCAATCTTCACTTCTCCTCTGCTTTCATTGTTATTGTTACTAAATTTACACTCCATGTACTCTGTCTTAGTTCTACTTATTTAGAGTCCTTTAGATTTAAGAACTTTTCTCCAAATCTCCAACTTTGTGTTAACTCCTCTAGTCTCATCCACTAGCACAATATCATCTACAAAAAGCATACACCATGGCATGTCCTCCTGAATATTTATCATCAACTCATCCATAACTAAAGCAAAAAGATAAGGACTTAAAGTAGATCCTTGGTGTAATCCTACATTGATAGGAAATTCATTTGTCTCTCTAGCAAGCAATCTAATACTGCTCACCACCCCTTCATACATGTCCCTAATTACATCAATGTAGCATTTTGTCACCCATTTCTTCTCTAACACCCACTATATTATATCCCAAGGCACTCCATCATGTGCTTTCTCAAGGTCGATAACACCATATGAATATCTTTTTTCTTTTCTCTATATTTTTCTATTACTCTCCTCAAAAGATAGATCACTTTCATTGTTGACCTGCCAGACATAAACCTAAATTGCTTCTTTAACACCTCTGTTATATCTCGTAATCAGCATTCCATCACCCTCTCCTACACTTTCATTATATGACACATTAACTTGATTCCTCTATAATTGTTGCAATTCTGGACTTCTCCTTTATTCTTATAAATTAGCACTAAAATACTCTTCCTCCACTCATCTGGCATGTTCCTAGTCAACAAAATTTTACTAAATAACCTAGTCAACCAAGTAACTCTATTTTTACCCAAAAACTTTCAAGCTTCAATGGGGATATCATTGGGTCCCAAAGCCTTATTTGATTTTATCTTCTTAAGTGCAATCTCCACTTCAAAGTTCCTAATCCTACTATAGAACTTATATTTTTGGTTTATTGTATTACTGGCTAGTTCTTCTCCTATTACTATACCTTCATATTCCTCATTTAATAGTTTCTCAAAATAGTTCTTCTATCTTTCCTTAATCTCTTCATCCTTCACCAATAGTTGCATCATTAAGTTAATTGACTAGATTGTCAATAAAATACCAAAATGACATAACAACAACAATAGAGGTATTGGTTGATGGGACCTATTGAAGTTCAACCTGCCTCCCTTGGGATCCACAAATTGCGACTCTTAAGATTCCATCGTGATACTTCTTGGACTTTTGAATTATTTGTGTAGTATACAGCACATACCATTCTGCAATTGAAAAGAGAAAATTGTCAACTAGCAAAAGAAGTAGATAAAAAAAAAAAAAAACAAAAGATAAACATGAAACTCATATCTATGCAAGACAATCAATTAGATCTTTGTGTCGGGGCTAATGACGGAGATAGTGAGGTAACAACCAAGACACATCAACTCCTCCCTTCAACAACCAAGAAAAGAAAGGGAAAAAAAAAAGACAAGTAGATACTGCCCCTTGGTTTTTCCAATGTTTCAATTGCTCTGATTTCAGAATATTTTTTACTCTTGCTTTGTTCTTTTCTTTTCTTTTCTTTTCTTTTTTTTTCCTTCTGTGTGAGAGCAGGTGCATGCATGTGCATGCAAATGAAGTGAGTGTTTGAGAGAGAGAGAGAGCACTGTGTAAAACAAATGCAAACCAACTAAAGTCAACCTGACAATTAACTAAGTATTTACACTTGTCAGTCCTGCAATTGGAGAATGTTATGATGCTTTCCACTATTTTCTCGAACAAAACAAATCTAAAACCAGCATTTACAATCACATCAAGGATTAATTGTGAGTTTCTTGAATGCGATGAAAATAACACAAAGGATTAGTTACTGTTACAGGCACAACAGTACAAACTGACCAGAATGGCTGGCTTTTGTAGTATCTGGACAATTCCTTGGTGAACTGTACTTGTTGATTTCATTCTTCTTAAATTCTGAAATAAAGAAAACCATTAAAGGTACATCATTCTATAAGCTCATTGAAAAAATATGCTAGCTAGATACAAGTACATATTGAAGGGTTTTGCTGTGGTAGTCTATGGAGGGGAAAATATTGTAAAACACAGGATTAAGAAAAACAAAAACCACCTTAGCACCTTCTGGTAGCTTAGGAGGTGCATGCATGCAAAATCGCAATCTCACAAAGAGAGAGCACATGAAAGCATGTTCACCAAATGGTGTGTTGCCCATTTAACCAATAGAAACTGACAAATGAAGTACCTATGGTAGAAACTTTCATCCTGAATCAATCACCTAACCAGAAATAAAAAGAGGAGACTGATCGACCATCTCACTTTGCAAATGAAAAATGAAGAGACAATGAACGCTATAGGACCAACCTCTAATAATTTTTTGTGATGGGCTTAGATTTCTTGATGATGGTGCTTTATTCTTCCCCGAATTCAGTTTCCTGTTTCCTGGACAAAAAAACTGTATTTAGGAACAGCCAAAGAGTACAATTTTATTGAAAATTTGATAAAAGAAACATGCAAAGCAAAGTATTTTAAAGATCCACAGAGTAAAAAAGGATCAAGGTGATACCAATAGGATCTGAATTATGCTCAACCTTATGCCCATTAAACAACCCAGCTTTCTTAGTAATTTTCTCATCTCTTCCCTGAAAATTCAAATTAGGCACTGGCTTATGATCTCCATCAGGATCCCCAATGTCAACAAGATAAGCATCGAATGCCAGTGTTTCACCAGATCTGACAACATCGTCTTTCTTCACATTCCTGCTATCCAGGAGTTTCTCACAATCGTCATAGAGCGTGATCTGTGGCAGATTAACAAAAATACTTAATCAATGGTGAATCAACATGCAATGATGCAATCCATTATTGCCAAACTAGTGCAATTCCAAGTCTTATGTCCATTTTCCATACGATTTCTCATCAATCAAGTAGAGAATGAAAAAATAGACAAAAGAAAAAATACACTTCAAAAGCTAGAATTATGATATCTAACCTAAATTCTTCTATTAACATCTATAGAGTTTATTTGTTCCAGAAAATAACGAGCAGATTATATAGAAAGGTCAGAACACAATCAATCAAGCTAAGGTGCAAACTGCATAGGATACAATTTGATCGTCTCAACATAAATGTTAGTTTCCTTTTAAATTTCTACTCACTTCTACTACTTGAAAGTTCACAACATGCAAATTAGCATACAATAACTTGAAATTCAAGTGCATTTTCACTGGAATACCTAGAAATAGCTCAACCGAGTGAACGATCGCACCTTATTCAAGAACACACATACACACACAGTCTCGAATTGTTGAAGAATGATATTGAGTGGTCATATTAGTACCTTGTGGGTTGAGTTGTGAAGCTCTAAGAAGCCATCTTGATAGACTTTGCGCTTTTGCTTAATGTGCTTCGTGTAGGTCACGGACCATCTCTTTAAATCCCCCATAGTTACAGATCTAATTCCACAAATTCAAATAACAATTGCAGACACGAGATTAGAGACAGTCAGCCATTGAAGCTGAGAGAGAGAGAGAGAGAGAGAGAGAGAGAGAGAGAGATGAACTTCCAAAGGAGATGAAAAAAAGGAGTGATAGACAGAGATGAACAACGATAGAAAACGCTAATTTTGGAGCTCATAGTACTTAATAAAAAAAAATATAAGATCAAAACATCAAATCATTATGATGAGGTCCATTAGTGCTCTTACTCATTTTTCCGGAGATGAAATAGTCGATATATGAGAGTCCGAATCATCGGCTGTACTTCCCTGCAAGCTTTAACTAAAACGACGTGATTTTGTTTAATCTGATTATTATTTTTTTTTCCCCCCAAAATTTGACTTCTGCCCGCCCTCCCCACACATCCCTTCCCCACCTTCAAACCCAAAAAACAGAAAACGGAAAAGAAAAACAGAGCTGCCGCACCGACATCCCTTCCCCACCTTCCTCGCTGGCATCCAGTTCTGTCGAGATATATACCTGTTCCTTTCAGGCGGGAATGTAATGCTCCCAAAAGGTATGTTGGGATGCACGGAAATCTCATCCAGTTTGGTTTAGAATTCAAAAATTAATTTTGAGTTTTTAATTTTCATATATTTTTGTATTTAGTAATTTTTTTTATATTTTTTCTTTTTTAAAAATTAAAAAAAAAAACTTTATAGTGCATCTAATTTATTAGATGTCTTTAAAAAGTAAAATGTCAGTGAGTTTGTTATAGATAAAAATACAAAAATATGCTTATTTTTTTATTTTAGAAATTAAAAAAAAATTATAAATATATTTTTTTAGATACATCTAAATTATGCATGTATAAAAACTTGAAAAATGCTTGGGAGCACTAATTAGTGCTCCCACTAATTAGGTGGCAGTGGGTCCCGCCAGTAATGATGTGATGTTTTGGTCTTGGAGTTGTTTTTTTTTTTTTTTTTTTTTTACTTTTTTAATGCATTAGTGCTATTAGTGGTGATGTTTTTAGTGGGATGAATCATTGTTGTAAAAACTTAACTAAAATATGAAAGATGTTGTGAGACTAACTTTTAAAAAATAGTTACAATAGATTAATAAAAAGTTTTATTATTTAATTTTTTTGGGAAATTTTTTTACAGCTCCCTAATAATACTGATTTAGAGGCTAAAGGACACCTAAAAAAATAGTGATGTATGAGGTCTCTGAGCTACTTGGCGCGCGTTTTTAATTATTTTTTTGGACCAAAATACCCTCGCCGAAATCAACACAGAAACGATACTACTTCCAACGTCTAAGTTCATTCCAAGCATCCACCATTTTCACGAACACAAGAACAGCAAAATTAGGGTTTCAACATCATCTTCACGATCGATATTCGAGCTTCGTTCTCTTCTGCACAAATCATTCCCATTCCTTCTTCACAAATTTCTCTGACCTTCCTTAGAGCTTCCTTTTCACTGCTCATCGTCATCTCCGTCCACCTTCGTGACGTCGCATCTTCATCTTAGGCCATATCAGCTCCTCATTCAAAGTTTCATCTTAACTCTGGTAAGTTTTTCTACAATACAACTAGATTTTTTCTGAAAACACAGTTAATTGCATTTTATATTAAACTTCCATAAATTAGGGTTTCACATTCGTTTTAAAAAACTACCTGAATTTGGAAAAAGTTATTTCTGTGTGTTTTGAACTTATTCTTGAACATGTTTGTGTGATTATTTTTGCAAATTTCTCTGGCATTTGAATTTCTCTGATTTTTGCTTGATGTATGTTTCTTCTTTCAGTTTTCTATGCCATGTTTATTTTGAAAAAAGCAATTTCCTGTGTTTTCATCTAATTTTTGAACTTGTTTCTCTAATTTTGTTTCTGTACATTTCTCTGTAACATGTATTTTGGACTGGACTGAATGTTTCTTATCTGACATATGTATTTTGGAATGAATGTATCACCCTTTCTGCCATGTTTATTTTGGACTGGAATGAATGTTTCTTCTCTGACATGTGTATTTTGAAAAAAAAAGTTATTTCTCTGTGTTTTTATCTTATTTTTGAACATTTTTCTGCGATTTTGTCTATGAATTTCTCTGCTTTGAAAATTTATCTGGAATATGTATTTTTCTCTGAAATGTTTATTACTTTCTTGCTCTGTCTAAGTTTGTCTGTATTAATAATTTTCTCTGACAAACATCACATCACTTTCCTCCCCTTGTGTATCTCTATCATGGTTAACTTCCTCTGGTTGTGTATGTAAATTTCTCTGGCATTTCAATATTATGAATTGAAATTTTCTCTAGAATGGAAATTTATTCAAGAATGTGTAATTTCCTCTGGAATGTGTATTTATCTCTGGTATGTTTATTTTGTTCAATTCTTGGTTTCAATGTGGTGTAATTTTCGCTGGATTGTTTACAATACTTTATTTATTTTATCTTGCTAGTTGTGGAATGGAAATTTTCTTTGCCTTGCCATGTTTACTTTTCTCTGTCATTCATTTTCTCTGGTATGTTTACTTCTATATGTAATTTTAAGAATTATTGAAAATTTCTATCCCATGTTTATGATGCTTTGTTGATTTTCTCTGACATTTAATTTTTGATGTCCAATTTCTTCTGGCATGTCTAATTTTCTGTAATTTTCCCTCATCTGTAATTTTCTCTGACATCTTACACTTTCTCTTATCTGTAATTTTCTACCTTATCTGTAATTTTCTCTGATATGTCCAATTTTCTCTGGCATGTTCAATTTTCACTGGGATTTAATGTTGAAATCTTTATGTTTTAATCATTGTCTAGCAATGGCAAAACGTAAAAGCACCGAAACACCAGAAACACCAAGCAAGAAACAAAAACTGTCTCAGTCTTCTTATGAGCTACGATCAAACACCAGCAGCAAAGCACTGGAAACACCAACCAAGAAAGAACAACTCTCTCAGTGTTCCTATGATCTAAGATCAAAAACCAGCAGCAAATCACCACAAACTCCACTCAAAATCACACAAGGTGATGAGGCAACTAGCATCCACATGAGTACCCCAACTTCACCCGACTCAACCTCAAGGGGCAAAAAACCTGCTAAACTCCACAGAAAGAGAGCTCACTACACCATTCAATTCCGATCCAACCTCTCGTTTGTCGTCTCATTTTTTCAAACACTTAAATTCAATTCAAAACAACTTATAGAGCTTCAGAAATCCCCACTCTGGTACTTGATCCAAGCTCTAACCAGTGGAAGAATGGATCCAAAGAAATATAGGAAATCCGATGATGATGTAGTTGCCATAATCAAATGTTATAATTAGAAAACAAAAGCATTCACTGTTGGTAAGAAGAGCCTGACCTTCACAACAAACGACATGACCTTGATTTTCGGTTTGGAAGGAGGTAAACGACCCATGTCATTAAGGTACTCTAAGAAGCCAAAATCTGCATTCCTGAGGAGAAGATTCCAAAGGACACACCACGGTGGTCCTGTCTTAAAACGCCTTGCTCAAGGCAATGAAAGGAAAGCAACCAACAGACCACAAAGATGTAGTAATCATCGTGACATTGTACTTGTGTCTGACACTATTTTTTGCAACAAGTGGGAATTCGATAGGCTGGGTTTTTATACAGTATGTCGAACCTCTTGAATCCATGAAACAGTATGATTGGCCTGAGGCAATCACCTCAACATTGATTGATTCTATCATGGCATTACACAAAACCCCAGAAAAAGTTACGGGGTGTGTCATTGCTTTGCTTGTAAGTATAATATCAATTCAAATTTGCAGTTATCATACTTACAAATTTGTGCATTTAGAAAATTTTATTTACTTTAATTTTCATCACAGTATTGGATATGTGAACATGCAACCATCATTGACTCGAACACAAAGAACACAAATGACTTCCAGATGTGCAAAGTGGAACACGCAAACCTTGACAAAAGCAATTTGAGAAAACACCACTACACTCTCTTGCACCTCGACAGGTTAATTCCTATTGCTCCTAAAATCTCAGTGAAATTCCAAAATATCTCTGACAACTACTTTGTTTCCCTCCTTGTGCATTGATTGTTTAAGATCAATTTTCTCTCAATTCTCAATTTATGCTTTCATCTTTGGTACAAACTTGTTCATTTCTGCGTTGTAATCAATTTTCTCTGCAATCCAAATTTCTCTGACCACAATTGTAACACATTAACTTGTATGTCCTGATTGCTTTTCTCTAAATATCTGAATTATGTTGTTTCATAATTTTCTTTGGCCCATAACTTATTTGCCCTCATTGCTTTTCTCTAATATCTGAATTATGTTGTTTCGTAATTTTCTCTGGTCCATTACTTATTTGCCTTGCATCTTTGATAAACACTGTTTATTTCTGCCCTTCTAATCAATTTTCTCTAAAATCTAAATTTCTCTAACACAATTATAGTCAAACATTAACTTATATACCTTGATTGATTTTCTCTGATATCTAAATTATGTTGCTCATTTCATAATTTTCTCTGCCTCATAAAATTAACTCATTGTCTGTAATTTTCTCTGGCTCATGCAATTTTCTCTGAAGTTTGATTCCCATTAGTATCATTTAGATAAATTTTATTTTCCTTATTTTAATTTTTCTCTCAGTGAATTTTGTAACATTTCTCTAATAAAAGAGCCTCCTGTTACAGATAGATAACAAACAGCTAGTCAAAAACCCATCAGAGGAGTTCTGTCTTGGTAAAAAGACAAAGAAAGAATCAAAAAAAACAATTGTCAAATTCAAAAAGAAATTAGAAGATTCATCTGAAGGTCAAGCAATTGTCAAATTCAATGAAGAAGCAGAACCCAGAGAAGAAAGTGAAAGCAATGGACAAGAAGCTCAAGCAAGCAGTGGAGAAGAAGAAGCCAGAGAAGAAAGTGAAAGCAGTGGAGAAGAAGAGGCCAGAGAAGAAAGTGAAAGCAGTGGAGAAGAAGAGGCCAGAGAAGAAAGTGAAAGCAGTGGAGAAGAAGAAGCCGGAGAAGAAAGTGAAGAAATAGAAGCGTAAGAAAAGAACAGAATGAGCAGAAAAAGAAGACAAAGAAGAAGAAAATGAAGAAGAAGAAGATGAAGAAGAAGAAGATGAACAGCAAGAAGAAAAGCGAGCAAAGTGATCAAGAATAACGTATTGAGCGGTAGACCAACAACAATTTGAGGAATCAAAGGACGCACAAATTGGCGATCTGCGTGAAAAGAAGGCACTTTCTCAATCTAAACAAGAAGAAGACAAAAATTGATGGAAATACTTGCTGAAAAGGATATTTCAATAAGAACCCTGACATCACTTAACTCAGAACTTCAAGAAAAAGAAAGCACAATCCAAATGAAACTAAGGATGTTGGAGCTTGACAAGGAACATGATATGAAAACAATTCAACAGTTGAGGAATTCAAATTCAGAGCTTGAAACAGAAAATGCTAAATTGCATGAACAAGTACAAGAACTTTCAGTCCAACTAGCAACATAACCATACAGAACACCAACACAACTTCAACCACAAGGTCAGTGAAAATCTTGACTCACAAAAAGTCTAGTCCTTGAGTCAGCATAACTCAGAGAAATTTCTATTTATTATAATTTTCTGACATTGGTAATTTTCTCTGGAAGTTATATTTCTCTGAACACATTAGTTATTGCCGATTATTTCTATTGATTTCTACTGCTCATTTCATCTTCTCTGTCTATTTTCTTATTCCATTTTTGGGATTTGTTTGATTTTCACTGTGCCTAGTTGGAATGCAAGTTGAACAACTAACAACCCAACAAGAAGAAATGGCACCCAAAGAACAACCGAAACAAAAGACGAAAGTCTATGGTAACTGGAAAATATTGAATTACATAAATTTACATATAGAAATATATCTGTTACTTTAGAGAAATTTCACTTTTACTAATATTTTCACTGTCTGCAGTCAAAAAAGATCCGACGTCAATGATCAAAAACTTAAAGGCAAAAGAAAGAAAGAAAAAGCAGCACGATCCAGAATTTCAATATCCAAAAGTTGTGAAAGTGACTAGAGCTTCAAAACAAGTTGCAAAGCAAGCCGAGCAAAGCACGAAGGACAAAGAAGTGGTTGATGCTGATGCCTACATCTTGCCTCAACCTCTAAACATCAAAAAATCTTGGGTGTTCCCACAAACTCTTCCGATTTCAAGATTGATAAAAGAGCACGTAAAAGATATGTTGCAGCACATATCAAACATCTCTGGACTTGAGTAAGTACAACAAACAAAATAGAAGATAACAAACAACAAATTACAAACTTATATTGCATTAACAACAATTTAATTTCCACAAACTTGTCTTGTAGGGCATTAATTTGGACAAGTCAGTTCAACCTCATTACCTTCGAAGACATTGGAAACCTAATAAAGCAAAAAGAAATTGCCAACAATGTAAGTCTTTCCCTTTCATCAAAATTTCTCTGCCTTTATAAACAAATATTTCAATTACAAATCATATTTTTCAGGTCATTGACGGCTATGGGGAGATACTTTTGGCTGACCAAATGAGAGAAAGACAACAACCAACCTCATTTTTTTTCACATCCATGAGTTTAGTATGTTACTACTATTTTATTTGATTTTCTCTGGAATTTACTTACTACTTTCTCTTCTTAAGATACTTCTTGGATTTTCTCTGAACATAACCATTTTTGGATTTTCTCTGAACACAGAATTTCATCAGGATGACAGAAAATCAATCTTTTCGAGTGTCCTTATTTGACAAACATATTGAAACAGCTTGGAGGAACTACAGGTTCCTCCATTTCCCAATAAACACTGGAGGTAATGAGAAGTCCACAGCTGGAAATCACTGGACCTTGCTTGTCCTAGACAAACAAGACAGTTTATGGAGGTTCTACAACTCACTGAGGCCAAGGAGGGAAGATGCAGAAGACAAATATGTCAAAGATGCAAAACAATTGGTAACCAGTGCAAATTTCTCTGATCCATCATAATCTTTATGTGATGATAATTTTCATACAATCCCATTGATTTGTCTGAAATTTTTCTGTTATTTAAAAATCATTTTCTTTGACAAGAATATGTGGAGAATTTTTTGAAAGATTGCCTTGAAAGAGACGCTCAATCACAACCCTCCTTCAAGTTGATAAACTCACAAAACACAAGTTACGAATTTGAGTATGTCAACAATGCTCCCCAACAAGAAAGCGATTCGTAAGTTTCATACATCTATAAATAAGATACTCTGATTTGCATGTTTCTTAAAACTAACCATTCCTATAATTTGTATGCAGTCTGGATTGTGGCCTCTTTGTCTGCTATATCATGAAACAATATAGCAAACATGAACCAATCAGCTCCAAATTGTCCACACAAGAGATCAGGTTGATGAGGGCAGAACTGATAGAGAGATTTGTCACCGATGTTGGCCGATCATGGACTGAACCAATTGAAATACCTCCAGAACAACCAAACATGTAATAGTGAAACTAGTGAAAGGAAGACAATGTACATAGCCAGCTAGAGAAAATTGTCTCACATATATGTATATATCCATACAGTATTAACTGTTCAGTTTTTTGTTGACACATCGAAGGAATACTGATGCTTGACTCATCCATATACATCCTTTCTTGACTAATGTAAATTTCATTTTTTTTTTTATTTCCACTAATGTTAATTTCATACATATCGATGGTTAAATAAATATATATTTTTATTGTGATTGTCAACACAATCCACACAGAGAAAATTGTCTGCACAAATTTCTCTGGTATCATATTACCAGAATTCAGAGGAATTTAACACGTACAGTCCCAACGGGATGCCCATATGATCATGTAATCTGTAATGCTTTGTGTTGTTACAAAACAATCATCAAACTCAACAAAACACAAAAGCGAACAGTAATTTTATCTGCTACTATAAAATTTCACTGGATGAATTTGAAATTTCTGAGTTGTGAATTTCTCTGGGTTGGTGATGAAAATTTCTCTGACTTTGAGCAAAATTTATGAGTTGAATTCATTTTGGATAAATTCTTCCCTAGTCTAGAGAAATTCTTAACTTAGAGAAATTTCAAAAAAGCATGATTTTGTTTCTTGGTTGTACTCACTGCAATAATTTTGTGTATGCTCTGTCTGGTATGCACATTTCTTGAAATGACTGACATGAAGTTACCACAAATTCACAAAGAAATTTAACTCGTATCATCCAAAGAAGGTGCCTATATGATCATGCAATCTATAATGCACTGTGTTAGTACAAAGAAATTATCAAATTCAAAAAACAAAATCTACACAGTACTTTTATCTGCCATTGTCAAATTTATATGGATGAATTTGAAGCTTCAAAACACATTACACAAAATTTTCTCTGCCATACCAAATTTCTCTGCATAAATTTGACAGGTATTACAAACCCAATGTCTATAGTATATATCAACAAACACAATGCACACTTTAACTGATATTGCAAAAATTTCTCTGGATGAATTTGATTGATATTATTATATACACTGTCTAAAAAACACATTTCACAAAACAAAATACACAAACTAATCATCAAATGTATTATTTAATCAATAAAATGTATTATCCTCAACTATTTAACAAAGGTTCCTTGCATGTTCTCTTATTATGGTGACCAATTCTCCCACAACGACTACACTTAATCACCCTTTTAAACTCTCCAGTAGAAGCAATTCTGTTCTTCTTCGGCCTCCCAGCTGGTCTCTTGCTCAATGGAGGTAAAATCATAGCATCTTCAATGCTACACATAGGTTTTTCAACAGTTGGGCGGGCCAATCGAAAACAAGTGCACGCTTGACGATACATATCGGCATGAAAAAATGGTTCAACAAATGAATTCAAATTCCTTCCACTCCTAAAATTGCAAGAATGAGATGTTGACATGGATACCCATTTATTTCCCACTTTCGACACGAACAAGTTCTCAACCCAAGATCAACCATAACCGAAGGAAAACAATGCACTTCAAAAACATTATCAGACGACAAACTCACATTCCATGTCCTCCCATCCAAAAAATACTTCTCCAATACACTATCCATATGAGGACATAGAACTTTATTCCATTTACTAGAGAGCAGCCTCTTATCAGACCTCATATTCATAATTTGCAACCATATCATGTCCATCAAATTTGTTATCGACAAGTGCCGAGCATCTTGTATCCATGAATTGAATGACTCAGCAACATTTGAATACATCTCACTATAACGTTTCCCCGCAAAATATGCATCACTCTAATTTTCATATGGTAAACTTCTCAAGAAAGCAGTCACAATGTCTCATCCCTCACTTTTTAATTCATTTAACTTGAAATGAAATGATGCCTTTGTTGGCGCATATGCACATTCTGAAAACTTGGACACAATCGTCTCCCTAACCAAATTTGTGTTTCCCCATGACAACTTATCCCTCAGATTTCTCTTTAGATGTTCAAGACAAAATCCATGAAAGCAGTTAGGGAAAAACCTAGCAATTCCCTCCACAATATCACAATGTCGATCTGATATGAAACTTATCACCCTTTCTGATCCCAATACTCCACATAAATGTTCAAGAAACCAACACCAATTGTCTTTATTCTCAGCATCAACAACAGCAAAAGCTACAGGGAAAAAACCTACAAAACAAATACGAACAAGCATATCAGATATACACATGCATAGAAAATTAGAACAATAAACAACCAGAGAAATTTGACACTGCCAACATCCAGACAAAAAATCACTTAGTACCCAACTCCAGAGAAAATTCACACATTGGCAACATCCAAAGAAAATTGACTTAGTGACCAACTCTAGAGAAAATTCACACATTGGCAATATCCAAAGAAAATTGACTTAGTGACCAACTACAGAGAAAATTCACACAATCATAATATCCAAAGCAAATTCACTCAGTGACCACCTACAGATACAATTCACACAATGACAAAATCCAGAGAAAATTCACACTGACCAAAATCCAGTGAAAATCCACACAGGCCAAAACCAGAGAAAATTCAAAGTGTCAGAGAAAAATCACATTCACTGAATTCCTATATGTATAGAAAATTCACATAGTTAGATAAAATTATATATATTTACAATTACCTTCATTCTCATCTTTCGCCGTTGCAGCAAGCATAACTCCTTTGTATCGCCCTTTCAAAAATGTTCCATCAAGAAAAAGCAATGACCGACAATATTTGAAACCAGCTGTGCATGCATGAAAAGCCACAAATACTCTTTTGAAATGCTTGTTGTCTTGAAAATCTAACTCAAAACGACTACCTGGATTGTTCTTCAATGCCTCATCAAAATACCACCATAATTGATCAAATGACAAACAAGAATCCCCATATGTACTACGTTTTGCTTTTTCAACACCCAACCAACCACAGTTATAACTGATTGACACCCCATACTTGTCTTTCATTTCTTTCACAACATCCACTGGACGAGTTAAAGGTTTTGCACTTACCTCGTCAACTATCAGCCCAGAAACTAAGCTGGAAGTCATCCTCGAATGTTTACTCGTACGAACCGCCACACCACACGTATGTTCATTGTTCAAAGTCCTTATGTAGAAGAAACCATTTGTTTTTTCAACAGAAGCATGTACACGCCACATACATCCCCTTGATTCCTTATATGCACATTCTGCCGTAACCCTCAGCTTGTCATTTTTAACATCGTGGCGAAAACCAACCTCAATAGCATACTTGCACAAAAAGTACTGAACTCAACCACACCACACTCAAACTTTTGTCCAACACTCGTAATATTATTCCATGCCGAGCAATAACACCTTTTCTTAGTGAGAACAAAACTTAGAGAGTGAATTCCTTTCAATATCCACCAGCCTATCACACTCATCATCCACAACATCTACCCAATTACACCCCACTTCCTCTTCATCAGAAGTACCACATCTAGTAACTGAAACATCAACTATATCAACACCGCGTGCACAAACAACCCTCAACATATTCAAAAAATCAATATTATTTCGAACCATACAATTCGGATGGCCCAAAATAGAATATGAAATACACATAATCTCAGGTTTCAAATTCTTCCATGTTTTACACAAAATTCCAACTAATTCCTCAAAATTCAATTCGCATGAAACATTAATGACAATAGTATCATTCCCATATTTACACAAAGAACAACACTACCTTTGTCCATTGAAACTGAAACAAAAAACAAGAAAAATAATTTAGTTACCATAGAAACACTTCACAAGAACAACATAAAAAGTCCAGAGAAATTTCTAAAAATTATAATTTTCTCTGAACTTAAAATAAAAGTCCACAGACATCTACAAACTGATATTCACCATCAAGATGATAAAAAACAAAATCACGAAACTCAATGAATCACAAAGAAATTTCACGCTAACTATTAATCACAATCATACAAAAAAATCCAAGTCCAGAGAAATTTACAATCATAGAAATTTACAAACTGAAAGTGAGTAACAAACTTACAATTTTCTCTGAACTACAAATACAAGTCCAGAAAAATTTGTGAACTTACATTCACTTTCTCATATTCTATCTGCATTAGAAACTTCTAATAATATGTCCACATGCACTTATAATTTTCTCTGGACTACAAAAACAAAAGTGCAGAAAATGAAATTTCTCTGGTTTAAAAAAACAGAACAAAACTGATATTCAACTTCATAAAACTGGAAAAAAATTGTTTAACACAGAAACACTTCACAAAAACAACATAAAAGTCCAGATAAATTTCTAAAAATTATAATTTTCTATATTCATAAAATAAAAGTTTCTGTATTCAATTGCCTCTGTCTAACTTTGTCTGTATTCATAAAATAAAAGTCCAAAGACACATCTAAAACTGATATTCACCTTCAAGATGATAAAAAACAAAATCACAGAAACTTAATGAAACAAAGAGAAATTTACTGATATTGCACTCATAGAAAAAGCCAGAGAAATTTACTGATATACACCTTATATATGAACTTTACACTGACATTGCACTCATAGAAAAAGCCAGAGAAATTTACAAACTTATATACTATCTCATATTCACTTTGTTGCACAAATTTATGAACTTACATTCACTTTCTCATATTTTATCTCCATTAGAAACTTCTAATAATATGTCAATATACACTTATAATTTTCTCTGGACTACACAAACAAAAGTGCAGAAAATCAAATCTCTGGTTTGAAAAAACATAGAACAAAACTTATCATTCATCAGCATGTTGATAAAAAACAGAGCACGAAAAATAAACACTAAACATCAAAATCAACTACACTGTCAACACTATTTCAAATTGATCAAAAAAACAAAAGAATGAAAAATTAATTCCAAAAATAAAAATCAACTCTATAAACCTGGCCTCTCTCGAAACAAAAATTCAAAACAAAAGTCAAATTTCATGTGAAATCTAAAATCGAAAACAAACCTGATTCAACTCCACTCAAAAACCAACGCGATCAATACACTGACAACACTCCTTGAAATTGATTCAAAAACAAAGAATCAAAACTCCGATGACATCTTCGATCAAATCAACACGATCGTACCAATCTTTCTCGTCAAACTCCACTCAAATCTCGACGAAATCTCACCACGAAATCTTCACTGAAATCTCCGACAAAAACTCCGACGAAATCTCCGACGAAATCAACATGATCGTAGCAATCTTTCTCGTCAAACTCCACTCAAATCTCGACGAAATCTCACCATGAAATCTCCACTGAAATCTCCGATGAAAACTCCGAAGAAATCTCCCCTCCGAATTCGGTTTCCAAAATCTATCAGTTAAGTCAACGATATTATATTCAAACAGATTTATGTTATAAAGAAAGGGTAATTTAGGTAATTTATAATTTAAAATAAATTTTATGGACCTTAGCCATTAAAATATATTATTTTGGACTTTTCCTCTTATCAAAAGTAGAAGAGGGACCTTAGGCCAATTTTCCCAATTTTTTTTATAGTCATTGTTGGTAATTGAATAGTAAATCATTAAAATTTTCCTATAAATAAAATGTCACTCCCTCATCTAATGTATAAGAAGAAAAAAAAGAGATATGATAAAATAATTAACCTTTCGTCCCATTTTACCAGTTTACTTTTTTATCAGTTTACTTTTTCATTTTTGAATGTCTCAAAATGAATGTTCATTTTCATAAGTCAATGAATAAAGTTAGGTGATTTTCTCATTATGCCCTTTTCCTTTTTGAATTAAAATAATAATTTAAAAAAATAAAATTATAATAGTTCGAATAAAAAACTACACACACATACTTTTGAATTTCAAAATTGATTTCCCATCAAAATGAGTAAGGCAATTACTATTAGGGGTAAATTTGAAATTTTGAAAATATATTATTACAATCATAATAATTTCTTAAAAAGTTAAATTTTCTAAAAAAAACTATTATTTTATGACAGAGAGAGTAATAAACATATGACATTATTGATTCTCAAGATTAACACATTTTAATAATTGTTGAAGAATTACTTTTTATAACATAACAGTTGGTTTAACAATCTATGTAATTATCTCTTAAAATTTTAAGAAGGTCAAAATTTTAAGATTTGAATTTAATGGGCGATTAATTGTAATATAACTTATTAACTCTTTTTGTATATCTTGTGTTTTGACAAATTTTAAATATTTTCTTATTTTATAAAACAAATATTAAATAATATACAAAAAAAAAAACTAAAAACAATTTTCGAGTTCTAAATAAAAACAAGGGTAAATTACAGTGACACTCTTGAGGTTTGTATTTAATACAGATCTTCTCCTCACATTCGAAAAATTACATTTTTCTTCCTGAAATTTATAATCTCATTACAGATTGCTTCCTGGATTGCTCATGTAATACCTTAAAATTTTTTAAATGATCATTTTATCCTTTTTTTCCTACCATTTATTCCTTTTTTCCTACCATTTATTTTTTCTATCATCATGACTGCATTCTACAATTTTTAAAAAACAAAACACCCATAAACATGATTAATATTTACAACAATATCACTATCACAATATTTTTATGATATTTTTTGTATAAATTTTTATATATGAATAAAATTTTTCATTTTTATTTCTACCATCATTTTTCTTTCTCGTTTATTCACCAACATTTATTAAAGTATTACCAAATACTGTCATTCACATTTATTACAATATTATTGATTTTTGTATTTTGTTGTATTTGGTGAATTTTTTTTTAAAAAAAATCACAAAATATTATATTTTTTAAGTATATCTAAATTAGGTATATCTAAAAAATAAAAACTTGCTTAAAATATTAAAAATAATTCAGTAAAAATAAAAAAAAATCAATTTTTTGTATGAGTTAAATCAAATAAGATAATTATTATTTCTCTTAAAATGATATAAACAAAATATTAATATTATTTTATATATATAAAAGCTAATGAATAAATATATCATTTTAATTTGATAAAAGATAAATATAATTTTTTAAACGTAAAAAAAAAAATAAAAAAATAAAAAAACTGTATTAAACAGAAATTTCAATGGGGGTGTGGGTAGGGCTGAGCAAGAAATCCGTGAAATTCGTAATCCGATCCAATCCAATCAAATCCGATAGGTTTGAATTGATTTTTTGAATCCGTGGTTCGGTTCTGGATTGAAGAATTAAAAATCCGTAGTTCACGGATTGGTTCCGGATTGAACACCAAGGTTCCGGATTGGAACCGATCCGGACCGTATACAAATAGTTTATATTTTTATTATACATCATCTCCCATAGTATCTTCTTTTATTCTATATAAAATCTAAACTCAAACATAAAATCGTATAATATCTTCTTTTATTACTTTTGTTTGTTAGCTTTTAGTTTTAATTTATAATGGTCCAAATACTTATGGTGAAACCAATTTTCTTATGGTTGTTTAAATTCTAGAACAGTATGTCGCTATTATAGAAAAATATGTTACTATTGTGAAATTAATATAGCGCTATATTTATATTTTTATGAAATTAAAGTATTATATATATATATTTTTTTTTGTTATTTAATTATGTGAATCCGTGGTCCTAAACTGATTCAATTCGTTTTTAAATGGATTGGTTCAGATTGATTCCATAATTTAAACGGATTGAATTGATTTTAATTTTTTAAAAACCGTAAATAAGAAATTGATTCTAAATTCATCCCAATCTGATCAAATTCGTACCATACTCACCCTAGGCGTGGGTGTAATTTACCCATAAAATATACCGGAACAAGAAGGTTCCTGCCCCGGAAGAGGACACCGATATCACAAGTGAGTAACGTCTTGTCAATAGGAAACGACGCCGTCTCAGCAATAGATGGGAAAGGAAGAAGAAGCCTTTTAACAAAGTCGCAAACTGATTTCAGGCATTTGGTTTTTGCTCTTTGCTAATCAATCATCTTCTGTGTGTAAGTAGATCTGAAACAAAGCTTAAGACAGAGAACAGAGAAGAGAACGCTCATCAGTTGGAGAAAATTCAAAAGACATGGTAATTTTCGTGAACGAATGATTAATATCGTTGTTGGGTTTTTCTTGTTTTTGTTTTTGCTGTTGTGAATCAGAAATCGAAGTTGTTAAAAAATTCGATCTTGATGTTGGGTTGATGGTTCATTCTTTGTTTTCTGTTTCGAATCGCAGTCGGCACTATTCAATTTCCATTCGTTTCTGACTGTGGTGCTTTTGGTGATTTGCACCTGCACATATCTCAAGATGCAATTCCCCACCATCCTAGAACAGAAAACAGGGTACTTTTCTTTCTCGTCTCTTCAACAACGCAAATACATATAATATATGTGTGTGTGTCTATGTATATATGATATAGGATCATATATGTGTCTCCTTCCTGAGGTTGCTTGTGATGTCTCTGATTAATGCCCCATGTATGAGCTGATTGTTTCTCATTAATAGGATGCAAAGATGCCGATTTTATTGTGGACAATTGATTTCTGTGTTTGGATTAGAAAATTAGAAATTTGAAAGGAGAGATTATTGTTATGCAGATGATTTATGCAAGTTAACATGATAACCTCAGTGAAGGACAAAGTTCAATTTGGTGGGTTGAGCTTTGATTGCTTTCTTATTTAGGTTACTATGACTTTAGGGAGAATATACAGCACCTTCATGTAGTTAAGCTTTAGAAAGTGCTTGAATCAGACTTTAGGGCGACTGGTGAGTATGAAAGTTTCATGCAGTTTGACATTGGAGATAGAATGAACAACCTTGCAGGAGGTGCCCAATAAAAAGTTACATATGAATAATCCTTGAAGGCTGAAGCTCTCCTTACCCAAAGGGGTGAGCCACCACATCCACATGAACCAACTGGCAATTTCAACTTTTTTTTGGAGCAACTGCCTTGTTTGAAGGATTAAGTTGTAGTAAGGATTCATGGTATCCCCATGGTGTACAAGGTTAATAGCTTCTTGGGAGTCTGTTTTTTATGATCACCTTCATATTTCCCTTCATGCCATGACAGAGACTTCCATAAACCCCATATGCAATATATATTTTATTCATATAAAGGGAACCTGTAATAAAGTTTATTAAATAGTATTTGGTGGACTGTTGAAAATGCAAGGATGTGTGTGCATCAAAAGGGCATAGATGCTTTTGTGAAGTTAACAGACGAATGTAGCTGAGAGATGAAAATGACATTATATGAGATTGGAGTAGGTTCGGGCAATAAATCAGAATGTAGAAAGAGATACCTAGAAGTTTTTGCTATTAATTTAGCCTTGTAAAATTTTAATGGTAGCCATAATAGTAATGTGGAGGTAGAAAGATGTCATTCGACAATGCAGTGCCTTCTATAGAGAAGTCAATGAATTGATATTTTGTCAAGTTTATGTTATACGTGGGATCAATCCAATGGTGGATACAATGAAAATTTTGTTTAACTTGAATATTTGAAAGGTGAGGAGATATATTTGCAAAAGTCATTGAATATCTTGATTGTTGAAGCTATTAGTTCTCAACTTGGAACTAGACGCACCATTTGAACTTTTGTTGTAGATCAGCAGAGTAACACCATTATTGTTACAGGCAATGACAAATTTTTTAACTAATCATTTTCTGGTTTCTTGTATAATGAATTATTTTATGAGAGTGGGATTCCATGTTGATTAAAATTCATTGTTATTATTACAAGATGTGGGCATCATTTATTGATGCCTGTGTGAGTGTTTAGAATTTAATCTTTCTGCCTAGATCAATCAGCTAGTAACTTTTTATTTATTTATTCTTTTGTTCTTTTTTCCTATGTGCTAATATTTGCATCAAGTTGATATCGATTGTTGTTTCCCTTTGGCAGCTTCCGAGGTTTCTTTTGGAAGGCGGCTAGAATAGGTAGACTTATAAATTCTATTTGCTTTGCTTTCCCAGAATCTCCAACACATAGCGCTGCACTTCTATTTTAATATTGTTGTTGTGATTATACACAACATACATGAATATTTTAAGCTCTATTTTATGATTGAGCCTTCTTATATTGGCATGTGGTACCATTGCTAGGACCCATACAAAAGGGAGTGTTTTATGATTGAACTGCTCAAGCCCTTCAATAAACTCAACATATGCATTCTGTCAAACCCAAACCCCTCAATAGGTCCAGCATATGCATTCTGCCTTTGATTTGTGAATTTACACAGGCTGAATTTGGATAGGATGAAAGTAGTGGAAAGTGCAAAGAAGAGAGAAAGTTGGAACTTTTTTCCGTGTTTGTTTAGCATGAGAGTAATGGAAAATATTAAAAAAGTTATATTTCTTATACAACCCATGTTAGTAATATTAAGTTGACTTTCAGTTTCTTGCAAAAGATATAAGAATTTTTTTTTTTTTATTTGTCGTGAAAGTAGTCAACTATTATAACTATCTCACAAAAATTCCATCTTAACTAAGTGCATACTAAAAATAAATTTTCTTCTCACTTTACTTTCGTTCACTTCACTTTCTATCACATATTTTCTTTTATTTTATTTTTTTCAAATGGGCCCATATTAAATTGAGAAAATTGTTGAAAAGTCCAAGTTAAAGAGCGTATAAGGCATTAGGTTCAGTAGATATTTTTTTGTTGGCGAGAAATCCACCCTTGGTGAAATAGTTTGGTGAGAAGTCCTTTTATTTGTTTTGAAGGACATTTAGTTTTCAATTTTATCCCTTAATTTATCTGTTGACTTTTTTTTACTATATGTTCAAATTTATCTATCTGTTCAAGTTATTTTTCTATATGCTCAAAATTTTTTTGACTATCTATTGAATTTTCTTCCTTATCTGTTTAAATTTTGCGGGCTTCTCTCTCTATCTGTTCAAATTGGTATCAAATTTTTCCCCTATTTGTTTAATTCTTTTATCTATTGAAATATTTGTCTAAATTTTATTATCTATTCAATTTTTTCCTTTATCTGTTTAAATCTATCTGTCCAAATTTTATTATATGGTTTAATTTCTTCCCTTATTTGTTTAAATTTATCTGTTCAAATTTTATTATATGTTCAATTTTTTCCTCTAATCTATCTGTACAAAATCCCAAAATCCTTTATCTGTCCAAAATCCAAAAATTCCTCCAGATCTGCATTTCCACCTTTTATCTATCCAAAATCCCAACACTCTCTTCCCCTAAGAGAGAGATCTGATCAAATCTGAAAAAATGACTTTGAACAATAACACCAAAACATGCCATTGTCATCTGAAAATTGGTTAAATTTTAGAGAGAAAAAAAAACCAAGGAAAACCAAACAAATGATGGCTCCGTTTAGTAGTGAGTAATATTGTACAAAGAAAATGTTTCTCAAGAAAAATGGATCAAAGCAAACAAAAAAGGATATAGAAATCATTTACCTTTTGTTTTGTAAGAAAGCTCATATGTGTATGTATGTGTGTGTAACCAATTTAGGAGTGTAATTCTATACTTTTTACATAAAGTATTTGAACCAAAGTGTGTAAAAATCACAACAAAGTCAGATTCAGTACCAGATCAACAATTTCTTTCTTGAGACACAAACACAGTTATATCCAATCACAAACGAACCTAAACAGAAGCAAAAACAAGAGAAAATAGCGGAGGGTTTGAGCGATGGATCTAGAGTTGCGGTGGCATCAGTTTCGCGTTTGATTTCAAGAAACTTGATTTAATTACTCATATACACAGAGGTTTCGATCTCAACGTCGGCAACGGCGGGTTTCACTCTTCCCTCGCTCTGTAAACCTAGGGATTAAGTGATGTTTGCGAACACAATTCACTGCAATCACTTCGTCAATGTCGTTGTATTGTGACACACAGTGAGAGAGTACTTGAATATGCCTCACAGCACAAATATACATATACATACATATAACTTGAAAAGGCACAAAACGAGTACCTGAATGCTCTCTCACCTGAATCATCTCCTTTGCACATTCCACAGTGACGTCATGGCAACACATGTCGCTTCACTCTCCTTCTCCTCCACCATTGCCGCTACTTAATTCCTTTGTTCATTGCCGAAGGTGGGCAAAGTTGGAGGCGAGGCGAGGCGAGGTGTGGCGAAGTGATAGGCGGCGAGGTTAGAGAGAAGGTCAGCAAGGTGATGGTTGCAGTGGCAAAATGTAAAAAACCCTGGATCTGGAGATGGAAGAGAAAAGAGAGAGAGGATGAGAAAGAAAAGAGGGTTTGGTTTGGGAACAACTAAATCGATTATGCAATATATATATATATATATATATGCGCATGGTTATTTCAGTCATTTTGCCTAAGTTTGTTCTTACGGACAAAGTATTTCAGCGCCTGGACCTTTGGTCAAACAAAATTTAAATAAATTTATAGACCTAGTGCCCTATAGAATTTCAAGTATCAGAGGTTGGGAATAAAGATATTATGGCACAGTTGTCCCTTTTAGTATCAAGCTCAAGCCTTATGATTACTTTTGAATCATTTCACAAATTGGCCCACTTTTACCCATTGCAATATGTGTAAGCTAAGTTATTAAAATGACAAGAATGTTGGGATTATTTATCTCTAACCATGCCTATACATCTTGCATTTTTGTTGGTTTTTCTGCACACTATGAATGACTAATGTTGATACTTGAAACAGGTGAACGTTTGAGCCCTTGGGTGGCTGCTGGATGCTTTACAATGGGAGTGTCAATAATATTTTTCTGATCAATAGAGATTTATTTGCATATTTGGTAGAAGTTGCATCTTTTGTCCTTATGTATAATTGATATATGAAATTCTATGCTTTTATACGTTCTTTTAGGTGATGAAAAGAGATCTAGTCATGTAATATAGTACTTTATATGGGGATATGAGGCATGATTTCCACAATTATTTTTTTGGGTTGAAACAAACATGGCTACATTAGTATCTTCTTTAATTTTGGCTCGACAATCATGAAATACTATGCTTCAAACATATAGCAAAACAGGAGGTCAATTATGAAACCAGTGCATGATGTGAAAGCGTGTGTTCCAAATTACTAAACTGAGTAACATCTAAACAAAGTGACGTTTCTATGATACAATAACTCTCCCAGCCATGCCTTGTCCATGTTCGAAATAGCACGATTCATATATGTTTATGAAGTTGTTAGCCTTACCATCGAGGCAAGAGGCAATAGGCAATAGGATAGGATACAAATTATAGACAAGAAATTGTTGCACATAGCAGGGGTCCAGGTTTGAGCCAAGGGTAACTATTATTTGTTACAAACCTTTTGCAAGGCGGTTTTGATTTCATTTAAAGCAATTTCTTGATCTAGTAGCAAAGTCGTTCCCTGAATTGCAATATAGAATTAAAGTTGCAAGATAGAATTAAAGTGAGATCCTATCCATATATAATTAAGAAATAAACATAATACAAATTTAGTGGTCACCAAATATTTTAATATCCAAAACATGTAGTTTTTTGTTTTGGTGAGAAAACCTATGCCTCACCAAATCTATTCTCTTGCCCCAAATCTATTGATCTTTCTTTCAATTCACATATAGAGGTAGCCTTTACACTCATCAAAACCAACTTTCTATTTTCGCTTTTCTCTAGCAATCACACAAGCATCTGTAAGCTCTCTTTCTGTGCAAGATGGATGAGCAAACTACAAAAAGAAAATAAGGAAGTTAGGAAGCAAGAAACAAAGAAAATTCTAGAACAACTACCCTTGGTGCTCTCTTAGATATCCTCCTGGATGATCCTTACAAATGAGGCCTCTCCCACTCAATAGATGGATAGGATCATTTTGATCCAAGGGCTACAAACTCTCATCTAGAACATTCCATAGAAATATTTAGGACAATTGCCTATTCTACTACATTCTAGAATTCTCTATACTAGTGTAGTACATGGTAGGCTTCTCTACAACATTTTAGGACCTTCCAAACTCACCTAAACTTCTCTAAATTCCTCAAATCCATGTTCCGAAATCTTCTAGGGTGCTCTATACCCTTCTACCACGTTCTAAAGCCTTCCAGCATACTCTAACATGTTCTCACACCTTCTGGAACCTTCCAGCGCCTACATAAACCCATTATCGTTATTCAGGTTCGTGGAATTTTATCGTCTTCTTTGTGATTATGGTCGGAATTGAATTACACTTTTTTTTTTTTTGTACCCATTATTGTTATTCATGCTTTCCATTCCAGGTTTTGTAATTTTGTACTCCTTGCTCATGCTCATTGTAGCAGCATTCTTAAATGCCTTTTTCTATTTGAAAGGTGTAGGTTTTGATTTCAGACCACACAACCAAAAGAAGAACTCAGCTGGAGAGCACTGACAAAATAAAATGAGCCAACTACCTGCTAATAAGAAGATGAGAATCTCGCGGTGGTGCGTTCCACATGGGGGCACTCCGACGATCAAGTTAATAAACTTTATCTCTCACAGATAGCAAATAGTACTTAAATGCACAAGAAAGAACTTACCTCAGACCCACGAGGGTGCCTTACTTTTATAACTAGCAGTAACCTGATCTTTTAGAAGCCTTGCGTCGTTGGACTCTAGCTCAATGCTCATCCTAAACTCTCAACTAGATAGGGATAAACTCTTTATGAGCCTTATCCTTATTCATACCGAGATCATCTCCTGCTCTAGGACTCTTGTCCCTTATCCAGATACCTCGAGATTCCGGCATTACTATAGAACATCTCAGAAGGGGACCAGTAAAGGACCTTCTATAAAGATGGCCTTCTGCTAACAGACAGAACCCGGCTGACTTCAATCTGATGCTGGCAGCCTGCCATCTCTAAGGAACACAATTATGGCGTCCATCTAGCTTAGACCCATCTCCACGCGCATCGCTTCGTACTCTATTATCATGGGCTCTATACTTAGGCTTGACAGATAATCTACCATTATTGTCATTGCCTCACCTGATTTTATAGCGCTGGCCAAGTTAGCCAGGGCATTGACGTGGCTATTATCATCTCAACTAACTTGCTATAGCCGACAACTTTCAAACAATGTTAGCAACTTGACAACCTTCTTGACATAGGCTATCATCCTCTCATCTTGGCTGCGTACTCGTCTGTTGCTTGATTTACAGTGAGCTGGGAGTCACAGAAGACTACTACCTCGTCGGCTTCCATTACTGCTGCTACCCTCAGACTAGCAATTAGTGCCTCGTTCTCTACTTCATTATTTGAGGCCTTGAACCCCAAACGGATGGATTGTTCTATCATTTGCCCATTTGGCGATACCAAAACCACTCTTTCCCCCAGTTCTTGTCAGTTTGAGCTGCTATCAACAAAGAGGCAGAAGGAGTCGCCGATGTAAATGTCGCAAGGCTTTAGCCTTTCTTCTATCTTCTTCTGTTTTGCCAGCGTGGGGTTCTGTGGCCCCAGTTGGTTTTTTTCTTCCTCTCCTGATCATCCTAGGTCGTGGCTCATCGGTACCCGTCTTGGGATCGCACCTGGAGAAAATTCTACCACAAAGTCGGCCAAAACTTGGCCATTGATTGTTGTTCTCGGCCTAAATTCTAAGTCGTACTGACCTAGAACTGCTGCCCATCGAGCTACTCTACCTGTTAGGTCTCCATACTGTAACAGGGCTTTTAGTGGATGTTCAGTTAGCACCACAATCTTGTGGGCTTGAAAGTAGTGGTTCAATTTTTTCGAGGCCATTACCAAGGCCAATGTCAACTTCTCCAGAGGCAGGTACCTGGTTTCTGCACTTGTTAAGGTCTTGCTAACATAGTACACTACCTTTTACTCACCTCCTTCTTCTCAGACTACCACGACACTCACGGCGTGGTCTGAAACTGCCAGGTATAAAAACAATTCTTCTCCCAATACCAGTTTGACAACATCGGTGGGGTTGTCAGATACTTCTTTAAGTTAGCCAAGGTGACTTCTCATTCTTCTGTCCACAGAAAATGTCACAACCCAAACCCGCCCTTAAAAGTTTAGGTCATGACTGGCCTGCACTCAGGCCTCAAAGACAAAATTTCAAAAATGGACTCTAGATTTTATATGAAACTAGTTGAGTGAAGAAATCCGCCCATGCACTTGCATGAAAATGAAACTTTATGTTGAAAACTTTGAATTCATGGAAGTTAATATTTTGATTTTGGAATCAAAGCAAGTTGATGCAATTGAGCTTTAATTACCCTTGAAATATGTTGGTTTATCATGTTTTAAAGGAAGATTACATGAGATCGTGGCTTGAAATTGGGTTTGAAAACTCACACTTTGATGAATTTTCGAACTGCCTGATTTTGTCCAGACCGCACGAGCGGCCACGGGCTCTGCACGAGCGGAACATGAACAAAAACAAGGAATTGCATTCTGCTTAAACCACCGCTCTAGTGGCTAGGGCTACTGCTCGAGCGGCCTAGTCATCGCACGAGCGGTCAACGTGGGCGCACGTGCAGCCAGCCCTGTTTCAGCTTATTTGGGAGTTTGATTAAAAATCTGATTCGGATTGATAATTTTAAATATAATTAATTGGGCTTTAATGGAAGTCAAATTAGATTAATTAAATTATGTGGGACTTATGATTAGTCATCTGATTCGGACTGATAAATTTAAATGAAAGTTAAATTAGATTAATTAAATTATGTGGGATTTGTGATTTAGTCATGATTAGGCTACTTATGTGGTTATTGTGGAATTGCATGGCTAATTATGTGATTAGTCAATTGTGATTTCTCACATCAATAAGGCACTCAATTTCAGGTCATCTCAAGGTCTCCGATAATAAATTATATACTCAGATTGAATACCTCATAAATAAATTTAAATTGCAATAATCCTAATTCCCACTCTTCATAACGTAATTAACTTCAATTCGGACCCAATTAATCAAATCTCAATTCTACAATTCTGAGTCAAATATTTAATTAAACTCTTATGTGGTTCGATACTCGAAATTAAAATAATTCGACTCACTACTTATTCTTCATTGAGCCAATAGGCTTTCAATTTCTAATTCCAAATAAATCTTCAATAGAATCGTATACAAATCACTCTCCATAATTTTCATAATTCCTAAATTAAATCAGAATAGTAGGCAATTAAAATTCAAATCTCCATCATTAATTAAATATAAAGTAGTACACGATAGGGTTATTACATTCTTCCCCCCTTTAGAAAGTTTGGTCCTCCAAACTTGAGCCACTTGTATTGCAAATAATACACCAACTTTGTCTCATTCCATTTCTCTCAAGTAACTTCCTTACCATTTGATTTTCTCATCACAAGGGTTTAACTCATTATCATTCATTTATAGGTTATCAACCCAAATTAGTTTTGGTCACCAAAATTATTCTGCAATGTGCAATGTATTGATGGGTCTTAACGTTGACTTCCTAGCATCAAAACACAAAACATAGTATCAAAACACAAAACACATCATCCATAATACTCATATATTCTTGTTTTACTATCCACACGTCTTCAAATAATTCACATGCTCCCCAACTAATCAAAGCTCAATCTCAAATGATATTCATGATTACACTCCCGCATTTCCAATGAATCAAAATATTCTGTTATTGACATCCATGAGCCTTCAACGTAGGCCAAATATCTAATATAACCTTAATATTGAATTCAAATCTTGGTTCACAAGTTCCTTAGCCACATTATTCTGAATATTCGTCTCATACAACTTACATGCCTTATTGATAAATCAAATAAGAGAGTCATTTACGTTCGAAGGCCACAAATAACTTGCTTCGATACGTTAACAACATTTACTTATCATACATTCTAAGAATCTATATGGAGGGCATCGAATCAGATCCATAGTATAACATTTCCAATAAAATAGATCCTTCAAGTAACAAAGAAATTCTTAATACATAATATTAACCTCAAACATCAATTCAATTTATAATGAAATGATTCTGACAAATGAATGGGTCTCGACCTAATCATACAATCAATTTGCTAGCAATTCGCTTAAGCACTTGAAATAATGGTCTTAACACGTCGAAGTGTCCCTATTCTAATTATCTTAGCATTTCAGATCAAGTTTCAATTATTCATACAAAAGAATTCTGATAGTCGTTCAAGCATACATAGGAATATTAATTCCAACTTAACACTTCTTGCATTCATTAAATGTATGTTCATTGATCTTTCTTACCACAAAACTTCCCAACACATGCTTTGATTCTATGACTCATACATTACGTCTTTCACCACATCAACCTTATGCATATTAAACAATTTTCTAGCTCTCAATCACTATAATTCCATCCGGTATTGATCACCAAATATCTCAATTACTATAGTTCAACATACTTCATTGATCATCAAATGGCTCAATCTCCCACATATTCTCATAGTCTAATTAACATGCAACCCATATAATTTCATGGCTTCAAGTAAAGATCAAAATCTCTTATCCTATCATGTTTCCACAAATCAACATGCTTGTACTCACCATTGTTCTAATCAAAACATCAAAATTCCATAATCATTTCTAACCTTAGCCTCAATACCACATTTATTAAGCAAACACATTCCTATTTCCTTATAATTATCAAAGTGTCAAAGGACTTTCAAGTTAAGCTTAATTTGATAGTTGTTTAGGCTCAAAAATATCTCCTGGAGAGATAGAAACAAGAGAGAGGGAGAGAAAGAAGAGAGTTCTAGAATTATAGAAGGAAGGCTTGGAGATTGAAGAGATTTAAGGGAGAAATTCAAGGATTTGAGCTCAGGTATGTGAATTCAACTATAATCTTTGTAGATACTTCATTTATTGTATGAAATCAAGAGGAAATTTGAAGATTAAACACTTAAATAAGCTAGGGTTTTGAGTTATGGGTTCTTGGAGTTAATAGAGCCTTATTTCTTTTGAGTTTATTTGATTTGCGTTTAATATGAAGAAATAAACATGAGATGGACTCTAGATTTTACATGAAACTAGTTGAGTGAAGAAATCCAACCATGAATTTGCATGAAAATGAAACTTTATGTTGAAAACTTTGAATTCGTGGAAATTAATATTTTGATTTTGGAATCAAAGTACGTTGATGCAACTGAGCTTGAATTACCCTTCAAATATGTTGGTTTATCATGTTTTAAAGGAAAGTTACATGAGATCTTCTTGGCTTGAAATTGGGTTTGAAAACTCATATTTTGATGAATTTTCGGATTGCCTGATTTTGCCTAAACCACACGAGCGACCACAGGCTCCGCACGAGCGGAACATGAACAAAAATAGGGAATTGCATTCTGTGTAAACCACTGCTTTAGCGGCCAAAGCCACCGCTCGAGCAGCCCAGTCACTGCATGAACAGTCAAAGGGGGCACACGTACGGCCAGCCTTGTTTCAGCTTATACTTGGTAACTTCAAATAGGTATATCTTTCTCATTCAAACTCCGTTTTAGACGATTCTTGGCCTAAATTCAAGCCCCGAAAGTCTAGTTTCGAATAGTGGTGGTCTCACATTCAAATTCTAAGTACACAAATAGATATGTTCAAATTAGTGAATGTTGTTCACTTTCATTCTAACCGTTTCATGATATTTCCTCTCCTAACCCAGTTTCCTTTCATTTCTTCCTATTTTTCTAGACACGGATTATGACCCATTGAGGACTAATGAGTTTAGAACCAACATAAATAATTGGTTAAGAAGCAAAGTAAGGGATTGGTTTATTTGGTTAAGAAAAGATTAAGAGAAGTAAATTTGATCAAGAGAGTAATTCTATGTTTCGATATGTTGTGCCATGCACATTGTGATTGCATGTCGAGATTCAAGGACCGATCCACTATTTCTAGAAACCACAGTGAGTAATACCTCTATAAAGATATGTTCTATTTATTTATTTAACTATTCTAATTGTTATATTTTCTGAAGATTGTATTTATTTGACATGAGTGAATTTCACGAACTAAACTGTTATTATGTTGGGCCTGAGGCGGTTCTGTTATTATGATAGACCCGAGGCCGTTTTGCTATTATGTTGGACCTAAGGCGGTTCTGTTATTATGATGGGCCCAAGGCCGTTATGCTATAAAGTAGTACACTGTGGGGTTATTACAAAAAGTATGTAACCTTCTTTAACAAACCAAAAAACTATTTGCATTTATCTGAACTTCGACTAATGAACTTGTTCAAGGCCACTGCCTTTTGGTCAAAATTTGGACTTGTTTGGCTGTTGTCTGGCTTTTTAAGTCAAGGATGGCCCTGATATGATATGAGCATGCTTCAATGCTCCTCCTGGTGACCAAGTATCCTAGGAACTTACCGGATCCAACTCCAAATGCGCATTTCAAGGCATTAAGTTGAAGCCAATATGAGTTCAGAATGTCAAAGATCGCCTTCAGGTTGGCCAAATGGTTCCTAGGTTCCTTGGTTTTAACAACCATGTCGTTTATGTAAACCTCCACTGTCTTCCCAATCAGATGTTTGAACATTTTGGTGACTAATCTTTTGGTAAGTTGCTCTTGTATTCTTTAACCTAAAAGGCATTATTCTGTAGCAATAAAGTCCTTTAGGGGTGATCAATGTCGTATTCTCTTCTTCTGGGGCATACATTGCTATTAGGTGATATCCTCGGTATGCATTTAGAAAACTCATCCTCATATGCCCTGAAGTGACATCTACCAGTTGATCGATCTTGGGCAATGGGAAACTATCCTTGGGGCAAGCTTTGTTCAAGCTTGTGAAGTCCACGTACACCCTCCATTTCCTATTCTTCTTTTTCACCACTATTGTATTAGACAACCAGGTGGGATAATTTACCTCTTTGATGGCCTGCGCCTCTAGTAGCTTGTCTACTTCTTCCTCGACTACCTATACACGTATAAATGTCGGCTTTCTTGCTCTCTGGACTTCTGGTTTTGCCGACCTGTCCACGTTAATTCTATGACAGGTGACCTTAGGGCTAATTCCCGACATCTCATAAGGTGTCCAAGAAAACATCTCTATGTTCTTCCTCAAGAAAGCCTCTAGTTCTCTTTCTTTTTCATTAGCTAAGCCAGAGCCGAGAAGAAAGAATCGTTCATCATCTCCTTCTTGTACCAGAACCTTCTTCAATGGTTCTTCACTTTTCTCGGCAGGCTCCTTAATGACGTCATCCAAGACCTTGTAGTCTTCGCTTTCAATTTCAGCACTCTCTGCTTCCCTTACATTATAGGTGTACGTCGTTGCTACCATGAAGCAATTTTTTGCCTGTACTTGGTCTCCTCGTACCTCTTCAATCCTCTGTTCTATTGGGAATTGCAACAGTTGGTGCAGCGTTGAGGGAACAACCCTCATTGTATGCAACCAAGATCGTCCCAAAATGATATTGTACGGGGAGGGAGTATCTATCACAATGAACTCCGTTGTTACTTCTTGCTCCCTGTCTGCACCTCCAAATTCGTGGCTCCAAGAGGCCATGTTGGCGTCCCGTTGAATCCAACCATAGAGTTGTCGGATTGCTTTAAATCATCCAGTTGGAAGCGGAGCTCATTGTAATATCTGACATACATGATGTTACAAGAGTTGCCTTGGTCAATCAACATGCGCTTCACTTGGCAATCTCCAATCTTCAGGGTTACCACCAGGGAATCATTGTGCGGATACTGCACCATATCCAAGTCGACCTTAGTGAAAGAAATCATTGGTTCTTGATATTCATTTGTTCTGGCTTTCTTTTACTGAACCTGATATACATGTTGCAGGTGCCTTACTCTCTAGGTCTCCCCTCGAACTTCATTTTCATTGACCTTCGAATGAATCACATTGATTACTCTAGGTCCTTCTGCCTGCTGTGGGGGTGATAGTGGATATGGTGTTGCTGGTGCCTGGGGTAGCCTCGCATGCTCTACCCTTGTCCTCGCCTCATTTGTTAGGTCTTTCAGGTGTCCCTGTCTGACTAGATCCTCTAGATGTGATTTCAGAGCTTTGCATCCCTGAGTCAGGTGTCCATCCTCATTATGATAAGCACAATGTTTCCCAATACTTTTGCCCATAAACTCGCCATGGATCTTCTCCGGCGCTCTGTAATATGGTTGGTTCTTGATTCTCTCTAAAACTTTAGAGATCGGGATCTTGAATATAGTGTTGACTACTTGTGTAGCCCTCGTTCCTATTTCTTGCCTATCAACACCAGCATTCTCTCGGCCTCGTTTCGGCGAGCTGTTTTTCCTTTCTTGCTTTGGTGTCCCCGTTCCTTGTGTGTCTTCCTCTGCTCTAGCATACTTCTCAATTAGTGCCATGAGCTCTTCCTTGCTCTTCAATAGAGTTTTTGCAAGTGATTTTCGAAGTGAGTATTTATCATTCAAGCCATTCTTAAAAGACACGACCGCCAGCTCCTAGTTACAACCCGAAATCCGATTGTACATCGCATAATATCTGTTGGTGTAAGCCCTGAGGCCTTCGCCATTGCTGATTTTCAAAGCCAATAGGGAATCTACCCTCAGTGGCTGCGACTTGTTCGTAACAAACCTGGCAATGAACATCTCGGCCAGGCCTTCCTAACTCTTCACAGTTCCTTTCGGTAACTTATGGAACCAATCCAATGCGATCTCCCCAAAGGATGAGGGGAATACTTTACATAGCAGCTGTTCATTCTCGCTCCACAAAGCCATTGAATTTAAATACAAACCAACATAAAAGTTTGGATCAGACTTACCGTCATAGATCTGAAACCTTGGCATGTTGAATTTTTTCTGCGCCTCACATGTATCCAATTCCACCAAGCATGGTGTCCTCAACCGGACGTTGGATGTGATCTCGGCATTAAGTCTCTTCCTTTTGGAGGTAATCCCTCACGTCCTCCTTTGTTCTATCGAGAGCTTGGCTATCAGTAGACTTCAGCCTCTTCGGCGTACTGTTTCCTATGTGTTCTCTTGGACTTCTCCTCGTCTACTGCATCAAAACATAGGCCTTGCCCTTGGATCTGCCGAGATCCTTTGACATAGGTCCCCTTAGTCCTTGGTGTCCTCTCTGACTCACCTCGTACTAACTATGTTCGCCCGGCATCCTGTGACGGCCAATGCGAGTTTCGCTGTCCCTTACCATGCTGCGAGACAACTGGGACCATCTTTTCTCCTCCCTTCTCGGCATCAGTTTTAGCTGCTGGTGCCGGCGTGTCCTGCAACAGGAATGATGGTTGCATCACATTGTTTTGCATCATAAAGTTGACCACTGTCTACAGGTCTATCAACTTGTTCGTCATTTCCTTCATCTCTTCATCCTTCTTCAGGCATTTATCCTTCTATACTTGGAGGTCGCTTTTATTGTAATAATCATCTAAGCCTCCCTTCTTCGGGCCATTGCGCCCCTTGCCGACATCATTCGCCCCAAGATTCGGCTCTTGTACTCCTTCGTTATGGTTTTTTTCTCTAGCATTAGGATTCACATGTTCCTCTTCCTCACTGTGGATGCCGTCTCCAATTCTCTTTTCCTGCATGTTGTTGGCCATCTGTTCTCCTTAAGTTTTCACAGACAGCGCCAAACTGTGGGTGTTGATTTCCGACCACATAACTAAAAGAGGAACTCAATTAGAGAGCATCAGCAAAATAGAATGAGCCAACTACTTTCCAACAAGAAGATGAGATTTCTGCGGTGGTGCGTTCCACTTGGGGTCACTACGACAATCAAGTCAGTAAACTTTATCTCTCACAAATAGCAAATAGTACTTAAACTCACAAGAAAGAACTTACCTCAGACCCACAAGGGTGCCTTACTTTTATAACCAGCAGTGACCTAATCCCCTAAAAGCCTTGCTTCATCAGACTCTGGCTCAATGCTCATCCTAGACTCTCAGCTAGATATGGATAAACTCTTTATGAGCGTTATCCTTATCCAGATTGTGATCCTTTCTTGCTCTAAGACTCTTGTTCCTTATTTGGATACCTCGGGATTTCGGCATTACCGCAGAACATCTCGGCTATGCCGTAATCACCTCGACAACATGACTCATCCACGTGGCACTTTGGTCGACATCTTAGGCTATCTTGTCCACGTGGCGTCATTTGCAAAAATACTTCCCCACAAAATGTATTCTAGCTTTAAGTCTGTGTTGGCTTTTGGACCTCTGATTATGTTCATGAAGTTTTGATCTAGTTCCACCTTATGATCTGAATTACAACGGTCAGGGATCTTAGCTTTGCCAGTTTTTGAATCTTCTGGAAAGTCTTGTGTTGGTGTATTTGAGCTTATAATGACTTCACCAAAGATTTATGCTCTAGAAGTTGATAAAGTCTACAAAGCACTTGCTTGTTTGATCGGTAAAGATTAATACTGAAGGAATTAACAATTTATGAGAGTTTATGATTTGATTATTTAGCTGGATTAGTAGGATGCATAATTTTCTTTTGTCCACATTTATTTTGCAATAAATATGGAAACATATAATTCCAATTATATGTAGATTTTGCGTTATTAGTCATAATATTAAAAAAATGATCACTTTTGTTGGATAAAATAGCCATTAAAATTTACGGTGGTGCTACATGCACCAATTAGTATACTAACTAGTGTACCAACAATAGTTATGACATTATTATTGATCCCACTCATTAATCACATTACAAATATCAAAAAATTATGTCATATCGTCAATTGGTACACTAGTTAATACACTAATTAGTACATATAGTATTATTCTAAAATTTTATCCGATAGTAAAATTTAAAATCAAATACTAAAATATGAGTCTTATAAATTAATAATTATAATATTATGCTATAATTTAGCTAATCAAACAAGCAGGTTGGTTCACCATCTCTTCCTATATAATGCCGGCCCAGGTTACGTGCTGTAAGAGCATTCCCACTAGTTTACTTAAATTTTACTCTAAAATATTATTAAAAAATTTATTTCTTATTTTAGGAATCACTTTTTCATTTATTTCCCTCAACAGACTCCCTATTCTTTCTCTATTCTATTAACAAACTCCCTATTTTTTATTTATTTTATTAAATATAATTTTTAATTATAAATTTTAAAAAAATAAAAATCATAAATGTGTACTGCAGTTCCTAAACAAAGCAAAACAAAACAAAGCAAATATATATATATATATATAAGGGAGCTATAGTGATTCCTTACAAATAGGGAGTCACTGTAGCAAAAACTAATTTAGGGGAGTTGATGCAGGTGTATAGGGAGCCATTTACTCTTTAAAATAGGTAAGGATGAGGTTTAAAGGATCTGGTGGGGATGCTCTAATAAGCATCCAATGATGTACAAGTTATTGCAGGGATTTTTTTTTTTCTCTTTTTTTTTTCAAATTTTAATTAGTATTTTCAAGTTATTACAAAAAAATAGAATGTTATTTTTAAAATTATATTTATCGTCATTTAAAACATATTTATATAATTCTTGATTTTTAAAAACAAACATGTAGGTATCGAATTTTAATTATTTTAATTTTTTGTATAAATATTTTGCTCAATGAATACTAGAAAGTAAATAATTTGAATTATCAAAATCAGTCTCAAAATAGATATATCAAGTCCAAATGTTTTCTTAAGTTGAAATAACTAAAAAAGACGAACTCACTTTTAATAATGGACATTGCTATATAAGTCTAAAAATTAGGCCCAATTTTTAAGATTAATGATGTGATAATCAATTAGGATATTTAAGGTAACACTCTCTCTCATATATTTTTAATTATCAACTAATCATATTATTTACATATTACTTAATTTATAAAATGGATCTAAAAAGTAAATTGATATATCATTTTTCCTTTAATAATTAGCAATCAATGGTTGGATTTATTTCACTTTAGATCTCGTTTGAAAACATGCTATTTTAACAACTTTTTAACTAAAATATGAAGTAAAAAAATTTGTAGGTTGGAATGATTTTTTAATTTTTTACGAAGAAATATGTAAAAAGTAGAGAGAAATTTTTTTTTTTTGACTTTTTGATATAAATTATAAATTTTTTAATTTTTTTAATAATTTTTTAATTTTTAAACTAAAATTATTATTTTTCAAATGAGGCCTAATGATCAATAATCATCTAACTACTTTTGTACCATAAATCCGTTTCCTTTGTATCTCCATTGGTTTACTACTGCGCGTGTAAAAAGTCAAACGAAGAACGGGGAGCACGGAAAATAAGGTCAAGTTTGGCATCTACTAAATAATACAAAAAGTCAAAAAGTCACTATCCTATTTAAGTCACATCATCTTATTTAAATCACATCACCTCTCTAACACATCACATTAAACCCAACCCAAATCCAACCCACCCATATATGCCAATAAGTCAAAAAGTACAATTTTTTAGAACATCCTAAACCAGCTCTAAATTTCGGACATATATTGAAAAATAAATTCTCTAAAATAATTTTGTAAAATAATAATCTATATAATAAAATAGGGTGATTTTTGAAAATATGTAGAATGTATCAGAGATACATTTTGAATCAATGGTCTATATCAATCCTAAATAGATATGAATGGTTCAGATATATTTTCTTCCTGCCCAAACATTAGCCTTCCTTTCCCACCTAGCCACGTCTCCTCCTAATTCCCTCCTTATCTCTCTCTCCCTCTTTGTTCTCACGTCTCCTTCTCATTCTCTCTCTCTCTCTCTCTCTCTCTCTCTCTCTCCCTCTTTGTTCTTCTTCTTTCACACCCTCTCTCTTGGCTTGCTCCTCTCGAACTCGGCTCGCACCCTTCCTCTGCTGCTCTCTAGTTCTCGAGCCCTCGATTTTTGCATCTAGAACTCGGCTCCCAAGGTTCTCCAGCCCTCAATTTCTGCCTCTCCTATTCTCTCTCTTTTTTTGTTTATGTTTTTTAATTGTTTCAGTGGCTTCAAGGTTCTGATAATCAAACTTGCACTCACAACCCTCCCTCTCACTGCTCTCGAACTCAGCCCACAAGGTAAGATTGTAGATTGTTTCAGTTTTTTTCCCCTTTCAGTGTTGTTGCCTCTCCCCTTCTCTTTCTGTCGGGCTATGACTGTTATAATCAAACAAGTTATTTTAGGGTTTTGTTTATAGGTCATTTAGTGTTTTTTTTTTTTTTTCAAAAATCAATCTAATACATTTTAGTTCACTGGAAACTTCCATAGCTTCTGAGTTTGTGATTTTTTTTTTTTAAGTTTGTGAAACTCTCAAAATTTTTTGAGTTTGTGGAATTTTTTCCAGATAATAGGGTTTGGTCAAAACCTCCCACTGGAGGGCATTGTATTTTCCAGTGATGTAGTGTTGATGTGATAAAATTGTCACTTGGCTAGTTCTGTTTTTGATTAAATAGAATGATCGTTGTAATTTTTTCCCCAATTACATTTTTGGGCATTGTAAAAATTAACTCAACTAACTGGTTGGGGGCTGAGGGAAGGTTTTTACTGATCACATAAGCCTGACATATTGAATTATCTTGATCTCATCTCATATATTTTAGAAGATAATAAGTCTGAAGATATGCAAGTAAGGATGTCTAAAACCTACTTTTTTTTCCTTCGCGTCTTTTCATTTTTGTGAGGTTCCCATTGAAATTTTTCTTTGTTTACATTCTTTGTAGCCCATCCCTAATTAGAAGATCCACTAGAGATCTCTTTATGGTCTCCTTAATAGGTAAATCCCTCTAATTCTAGCTAATTAAATTATTTATTCCCTCAAGTCTTTTTATTGGCTGTTGTAAACTCCCACAGCTTCTGAGTTTGTGAAACTCCCACAATTGTTTGAGTTTGTGAATTTTTTTCAGATAACATTGTATTTTCCATAATATAATCAAATCCAATTTTTCGACTTTCACTGGAAACTCTCACAACTTCTAAGTTTGTGAAATTTTTTAAGTTTGTGAAACTTCCACAATACTTTTTGTTTGTCAACTTTTTTTCAGATAACATTGTATTTTCTAGTGATACAAGGTTTGGTCAAAACCTCTCACTTGAGGGCATTGTAAAAATCATATCTGATAACATTGTATTTTCTAGTGATACAGTGTTAATGTGATAAAATTGTCACTTGGCTGGTTTTGTTTTTTGTTAAATAAAATGATCATTGTAATTTTTTTTCCCAGTTAAATTTAACTCAACTAACTGGTTGGGGGTTGAGGGAAGTTTGTTACTGATCCCATCTTGCAGATTTTAGAAGATAAGCCTGAAGTATTGACGATAAGCCTGAAGATATGTAGGTAAGGATGTCTAAAAATTATCTTTTTTCCTTCGCTTCCTTTCATTTTTGTGAGATTCCCATTGAAGTTTTTCTTTGTTTACATTCTTTGCAGCCCATCCCCAATTAGAAGATCCACTGGAGATCTCTTGATGGTCTCCTTTCCATTCAGCTTATTTGCTCAAGAGAAAGTTGATATTGCAGTTATTGAGGTTAACGTCTTTCGCTATACATCTTTAAAGCAATTTGCCAGTTCCCAAACTATAGATCATTGTGAGAAACGGTGCTGAAATTAGTGTCTAAATTTTTTGGATAGTCAATTGGTTGAACAAAAGAAGAGTTTGATCCTAGCTCAAAAGTTGCATGGAAACTGGCATAAAGATGGAAGGGCTCATCAAGAGATCAAAACATCAAGAAGGTAAATCCTTTAAAAAGTATAGAACATAGACAGTGCAAAGACATTACCATTTTTTCAATATGTAGTGCATGGACATTGCCATACATGAATATAAAAACACATGAATATGTTTCTTTATCTACATGTTAAGACTGCTTAGCTAATTGAAAGCGTTGGCCTCACTTTTATTTTATTTTATTTAATTTAATACTTTTATAAATAACCCAACTTTCTCCATAATATCTTCTAGAAACTGTTAAATTTAAACACCTGAAAGGTAGTATTGTTATGGCATGTTACTACATTGCACCACTTGCATAGCTTTAGTAGATATATGCTAAGAGTGCTTACAATTTTGTTTGACCTGAAAGTCTTTTAACTTTTTTATATGCATGTAAGAAAATGTGCATAATTTGTCATGGTTAAACATTACGATGTTTTTATTTATCTTTTCTTTTCCTTTTCTCTCTTTCATTTAAAAAGAGAGAAGATATTATGGATGTGTTCAAAGACTTTGAGAATTTACCCAAATTAAGGAATCTCATGAATATCAATTTATTTATGTGTGATTGCAGTAGAATGTTTATGTTTATGTTCATGTTCATGTTCTTAATCTTCCTTTGGACATTGGTTGCTGCTTTATCATTGATATTTCTTGTGTTTCAATTGCCAAGAACTTTATTTTCATTATCTTCTTCAACATTTCGTCAACAGGTGACACCATTTGCTATGCTCTCACGTGCTGCAGCTGGAATAAGAGGATCAACATTGGTAAGGCCAAAGATTCTCATTACAATTTTTTTTTTTTTTTTTTTTTTTTCCTTTTGGATATTAGTGGAAATTTTTTTAAATATAACCCCTGATTTTCCTGTATCCCATCATAGGCAATGTATGGATTCATGTAGGTTGATATAAACATAAAATTTAATAAATATCTGTATGCTAATAACCATTTATGATCATGCTGAAAGTTAGAAACAAATATAAGCAATGTGGAAAACTTATCAGTTTATGTTGCAGGTATTTGTTCTTGATTTGATTAGTTTTTGCTTGGTGCAATTGTAAAGGCCTTGGTGTTTAGTTTAGTGTGAACATGCAGGTCTAAGTAGTTAATAATGTTGGAGGTCAGTCACTGTACATAGTTCACCCCTAACAGCACGGCACATCTAATGGGATGGTTGCTGCAATTCAAACCCATCATTCAGGTAAGATTGATAATTGTTTCAGTGTTTTTTTTATATTTATTTTGTGTTTCACTCTATTTGTGCCTCTCCCCTTCTCTCTCTGTGTTTGTTGTGTCTGTTCTTAAATTTCCCTTGCTGCAAAACAGAGTTAAGTTCTTCAATTCTTTATGTTGACAATCCAGAGGCTTCAATGTTATTTTACATTATTTATGGGTCATTTACATTGGGCTCCATACTGTTTTTATTAGAATTTCATTCTCCCAAACCCACAATTTTATTAATTAAACTCAACTCATCTCATCTCAATCTAATACATTTTATCCAAGCACCAGGAACTACATTAGTTTTTGAACTGGTTATGGTGACCATTGAGTGTAGAACACCATTGAGTGTACACTAGTTAGTTTTTTTATTTTGTTGTACACTAGTTAGTTTTTCCCATTTTCTGTGGAACACCATTGGCTGTTTTTTTCATTACCACTGGTTAGTTTTTTATTTTGTTGTACACGGGGATCCTCCTGTTGTTATCATAGCAGCCACAAACCTAAGGTGATCATTCTATTAAAATTCGAATTGGATTTTTTTATGATGCTTCTAAAGTAAGGAAAAAAAGAGAGAAGATATTGTGGATGTGTTCAAAGTCTTTGAGAATTTACCCAAATATCAATTTATTTATGTATGATTGCAGCAGAATGTTCATGTTCATGTTCACCTAAAGTTACAGGACTTGACTATGGGATGTGGAACCAAGTCTTTGCGAATTTACTCAAATTAAGGAATCTCATGAATATCAATTTATTTATATGTGTGATTGCAGTAGAATATTCATGTTCAAATTTGATTAGCATACCAAACTTTTCACACATTGACAAGTTAGCAAAGCAGTGAAATAAACTGTTGTTATTATCATAACAGCCACAAACCTGGGGTGATTCTCCTGTTAAAATTACAATTGGATTTTTTTATGATGCTTCTAGAATTTTTTTTTAAAATTTTTTTAATAAAAAAAAAAGAAAAAGAAAAAAAAGCGAGAAGACATTGTAGATTGAAAATCCACAGTTTTGTCAATGTATACTGCAATCTTATGTGTTTTGATGCAATTGTTTGAATTTGATTTATTTATTTATTTGTTTGTTTTATTTTTATTTTTTCATTGTAAGGGTATATCAAATCTCTTTATCTCTAAGTGTTTTGTGTAATACGGTTCATTATAATTTTTATTCTCTTCATTAATAGTGTTCAAGTTTTTTGGAAAAAAAAATAGTACAAAAAATAATCAGTGTTCGTAAAATTGATTTTTTGTAAATTTGTTTTTAACAGTTGTTGGCTGCATATTTTGTACAGGCTAATCATAGTCCAACACGAGGCAAGATGAGGGCAATACGAAAAGACAATTAAAATCTTCAACCGTAATCATACACGTGGCAATTAGTATTGGTTATTGTAGATCTGTGTAGCACTGGATTAACAAAGAGATGCAAGATGACATGGCTTTAACGTTTACTCATATATTTAAATTCAAAATCAGGAAGGAAGCCTAACTGCAGACATGACATGGTGGAGTTAACTGTGAGGAAACATGATCAGTAATCATGGAGGGATGATTCGACGGTTGGAAGCTCATTTCGACGGTTATCATTAAGAAATATAAATAGCAGAGAAGGACCCAAAAAGAACCCCCAGACTCAGATAAAAAAAACCAGTTTTATTTACTTTATTTTCCTTCCAGTTTTTACATTTCTTTCTCTTTACATTTCTATACTTCAAATTTCTGTACTACAATTCTTTCATAGGAGTAGTTTCAAATAGCTTGTTGTTGTAAACCTCTACGAGGCTGAATTGGATCATTGTAAGTCTTTCATTTTTACTTAATGAAATGCTATAATTGTTCTTCATTTAATCATTATTTGCTTAATTCTTTTAAACAAAGTCACCAGTAAAAGTCCTCTTCATTGAGGCTGAAAGAACTAAAATACAATCATCTAATAATTGGTTGGTAATTAATCTTCTGTAAGGACTGATTGATCCTTGCTGGCGCACTTAAAATTACAATAATAACCTTCGAAAGTCAAAAAGCCAACATATATTTTTGGCACGTCCAGTGTGACTAATTGAAATGGCTAGACATGGAAGACAAGGAGAAAATGAATACTTGGAAGAAGGCATAGAAGGAGAGGTAGAAATACCTAATCTAGAGGATAATGTGATAACACATCCTGTGGAAGTACTTGCTTTATCAGAACCCATGGTCGAATAGACGAGCACTTTGGAGCAAGTACCACATGTTCAAAGTATTGGACGAGGCCAAGGAATTGGACCATCCACTATTTCATCTACTCAGTCAATGAATCCATGGGGAGGCCTAGTAGATGCCATGAGACAGCAGTTAATGAACACAATGGAAAGATGGGCAACATCCTTTTTGGATCGAATGAATACTCATTAACCAACTAATGCAAGGCACATAGAAGAAGTTTCAAATGTCCCTCAGCAAAGATTGGCTAGAGATAAACAACCTATGCAGAGTAATGGACATACTAATGATCAAACTAGTAACCAAAACTATGAAAGATCATCACCTCAGTCTTGGTATGAGCCTCTTTCAAGGCCAGTGACAAATCAAAATGCCTCATTACTTAATAATGAAACCATGCAAATTGGTGGATTCGGGCCAACACAAGAAAATGGCATAAGGATGCTTCCAAATCCCATGTTCGAAGCCATACCTAGCACAAGAGGGTTCATTAATCCTTTGTTCAAATTTGTACCCGGGGGGTTGGAAGGGTTTCCTGCGACTGGAAGAGACAAACACCTGTTCCAGCACTTTTCGTAGGTTTTTTCGCGGGACAAGCTCAGAGGGGTCACCCATACTCTCAACAGCAACCAGCACCACAGGGACAACCAATCCCAAATATACCGCCCTATGAACCAAGAGGACCTTAGGCACAATGTTGTCCACCAAATCCTATGTTTGTTCCTCTAGTAGTGGTTCAACAAACACAAAATATGGTTCCTAAGGATGAAATTGTTGATATTGTTAGAGAGATGTGTGGACCGATGGCTCGGGGGGTTCAAACTCGTGTACAGGAAACCATATCCAAAATGGATAGATAGGGTACATGAATACCCAAGAGGGTTTAGGATACCAGACTTTGCTCTTTTTTATGGGAATGGAAACCAGTTAACGGTAGAGCATATTGCTAGGTTCGCCACTCAATATGGTGAATTTACCAATAATGATTACATGAAGTTAAGACTATTCCAAAATTCTCTAATTGGAGCAGTCTTTGTATGGTATATTAACCTTACACCTACCTCTATCCAACTTGGCAACAAATGGAGGAGGCATTTCATGCCTAATTCTTCCAAACAGAGCCAAAAGTTTCTATGACAGACTTGGCAAGGTTGAGTCAAAGGCCTAACGAGAAAACTGCTCAATTTATTTCCAGATTCAAAAGAGCACGAAACAAATATAGGATCATCCTACCAGAGCTTGAATTCGTGAGATTGGCTCAAAATGGTCTAGAGGTTAAGCTTCGAAAGAAGTTTGACTCAACTGAGTTTAGAGACTTAATGGAACTAACTTATAAGGTGTCTAGGTATGAAGCATTACTAGGGGAAGAACAAGATCGAAGTAACGCATCATACAAGACATATTATAGAGATCCTAATTATGAGATTGATGTAGCAGAGATTGTAGGAAAAGAACTTGTGAACAGTGAGGCATTAATTCACAAAGACACAATAATAGACCAGCAGTTTAAAAAGAAAGACCTTCATAGGAAATACTTTCGATTTAACAAAGACAGATGACATTTTTGATCATTTGCTTGCGGCAAACTTCCTGAAGTTACCAAAAGGAGTCAAAATTCCGTCTCTAGAGGAACTTAAAGGAAAAGTGTATTGTAAATGGCATAATTCTTGGTCTCACTCAACTAAAAACTGTATTGTTTTTGGGGACAGGATCCAAGAACAAATTTGAAATGGGAGTTTAAAATTCCCAGCTAAAGCAGAAAAGGCTATGGGGATTGACACTAATCCATTTCCAGAAATTGGAGAAGTTGCAGCCAATGTTATTGTGCCAGACTTCCAGAACTTATCCTTGAAGGAATTGGAAGAGGTCAATGTGCAAATGCATGTTGTCAACCAAACTACTATCAAGAAATATGCTAGAAGTTCAACTGTTGGACAGGGCTTTGCAGACCAGAGGGAAGATTCTAATGAGGAGGCACTGGATGATGATTCTTTAGAGGTAGCTGTCATGCAAAGAATGTTTCCTAGGTGCAGGTTGAGCTACAAGTGGTTGAAAGGGCTTTCGATTGATAGAAAACAATATTACAAGGATGTACAAAGGCATCCTAAACCAACCAGTGCCTATAACAAAAGGTCATATCCAACTGGTCCTAGGTAACAGCCATTCATGTCTGGGTCATCAGCCACTAGAGTGCACTCCAAGGGCAAGAGACCTCTACATGAGTTCAGACCACCCAACTATTACAGAATGGATAGCAATTATCCTAAAAGGAGACCTGAAGTGGGCTCATGTTATGGGATCAAAGCCAGATATTGGCCCCCTAGACCAACCTCACATAGGATGGAAAGTGGCCACCTTCATGGAAGGCCTGAATTAGGCCCAAAACAAGGAGTTGGGGCCAAGCAGTGGCCTTCACAGGCAGCTTCGAAACTGGCTCCAAAGGAAGAAAGAGACAGTTCAACAACTGAGTTAGTAGGTTCATGGGTATCTGTGGTTCCAGATTGGTTTGTTATGTAGAACAAACCTAAGGAAATACCTACCCAAAGAAATGTTGTTGGAGACTAGGGTAGGATAGTCAAACCTCCCTTTGTGGCTCCAAATAATTGGGTGTTACTAAAGCATCCAAAAACAAAGGAACCAAACATGGTCCCAATGATTTCTAGATCCCAAAGGAGGAAGATCCAATGAAGGTATACTCAGTACCAGAAGGATTTGAAAGAAAGTGGAGAAAACTCTTTATTGGTCCAGTCAAAGGGCCAAACAGAGGGGAGAAAGAGTCTAAAGTTAGATCATAGTCCAAAATCAACTCTTCAAGACAAAAGGAGTTGCAGCAGAGAGCAATTGGCCAAAGTTCACTCCGAACTAAAAGCCAAAGAAAGATCTAGTTTAGCAGGATTGGAAAGGGCTTTGATGAAAAGCAATAGTGAGACAGAGGGAGAAGTTGGCCTAGGCCAAATGAAGGAGATGGTTGAGGAGAAAATGTTTGAAGCCTTCATGGCTGAACAGATATTTTTGGTCGAAAAACCAACAGATACAGGCCATTCGAAGAAAGTCACTAGTGTTGAAGTGTCAGAATACAGCATGAAAGATGCTTCTAAAGTAATTGAACAAGTTGGCCAGGAAAAGAAGCAAGTACAGCCAATCGTCCAATTTGGCTCGTTTTCTCCAGTGTTAGTGAATACGGTGCATATACTACCACAAGAGTTCTAAGCTGAAGATGAAAACCAGGAAGGTCAGGAGATTGATCCAATTCCAATTTCTAGTGAAGACTCGCAAGTGAGTATAGTGCAAGACGAAACCAAAGTGGCCACATCAATGGAAACTGGAGACGAGAGTGAGGAAGAGGTAAGTATTAACCTCTCATATCCTTTTGAGTATCCCACGGCATCCATGACACAGCATGTCAAACCCTTGTATATCAAGGCCTTCTTCGATGAGATACAGATGAACCGGGTAATGGTGGATAATGGGGCAGCAGTAAATCTGCTTCTGAAATCTTCTTTGAAGAAACTAGGAAAGAGGAACCCTAGACTAATCCCAACCAGCACAACCATTGCTGGTTTCGCTGGAGACAAACAGATGGCTTAGGGCATTTTGCCCATTAACCTGAGTGTGGGAACTAGGGACTGCATGACGGCATTCTTTGTTATCGACAGCAATGCTAAGTATAATGCTCTATTTGGTGGGGATTGGATTCACACCAACAAATGTGTGCCTTCCTCTCTACATTAGAAGATTATGATGGCCTTGTGCAATAGAGAGATAGAGGAGATCGACGCTGACCCTCAACCCTTCATAGCTTGTGCAAATTTTGCAGAGGCCAAATTGTATACTGAAGGAGTGACACCATTCAGTGTACTGAGAAAACCTGATGGATCAGCCGAAGTGATTGCTGATGAGGAATTAGCACACCTGAAGCACTTAGTTCAGGAAAGTGCTGATGAAGAATTTGTCGCCAAGGATGACAATGATGCCTGGTTGTAGGAAAAAGGATGGAACCCAGGAGACTAGGTCTTTAGCTTTAATTAAGTTCTCAGTATTGCACATAAAATCAATAGTCCAGAAGATACAAGAGCAAGAAAAAGAAGCCATGGTAATTGGCTGTAAGCAGGAGCAGCAACAGGTCAGGTTTTTGGCCTTTGATAAATACTGTGCTTTGGACATTGAAATAAAAGTCCAGGAGATACAGAAAGAAAAAGCCTTATGGACAAACTTTGTCTATGAGAAAGAGGGTAAAGATGTTGAATCAAAGAAACTGGGAGCAGGACAAAGCAAGAAGATTGCTTTGAAGACAGAAGAAATAAAAAAAGGAGCATCAGTGAGTTCTCAGATACAAGACCCCTTGGAAGAAGTTAACTTAGGTGAAGGTTCCACACAGCAACCCACCTACATTAGTGCTTGGTTAAGTGCTCTTGACAGGGACCAGTTGGTGGTGGTCTTGAAGAGATATAAAGATTGTTTTGCATGGTCTTACAATGAACTACTAGGGTTGGACAGGTCATTAGTAGAACATAGGCTTCCCATGAAGCCTAATTTCAAGACATACAAACAAAAACCAATAAGGATGAGTCCTGAAGTGATTCAAAAGGTCAAGGAGGAAATTCTTAGGCTCCTTAAGGCAGGCTTTATTAGGACAGCCAGATATATTGGATAAGGTTATCCAATATTGTGCCTGTAGTTAAGAAGAATGGTGAAATGAGGGTATGCATCGATTTCAGAAACCTAAATTTAGCAACTCCAAAAAATGAGTACCCCATGCCCATAGTAGATTTATTGGTGGATAGTTCAGCAAGGCACAAGATTTTATCAATCACGGATGGGCACTCTGGTTACAACCAAACCTGCATTACAGAAGAAGATATCCACAAGACAGCATTCAGATGTCCTGAGAACATTGACACCTTCGAATGGGTTAAAATGCCATTTAGCCTGAAGAATACTGGGGCTACATATCAAAAGGCTATGAACACTATCTTTCATGATCTCATTGGAGGATATTTAGAGTGTTACATTGATAACATTGTAGTAAAGTCTTAATCCATGGAGGAATATTTGTTTCACTTAGAAACAGCTTTTGAAAGAATAAGAAAATTCAAGTTGAAACTTAATCCTTTCAAATGTGCTTTTGACGTATCAGCTGGAAACTTCTTGGGCTATGTAGTACACAACAAGGGAATACAGTTTGATTAGAACAAAGCCAAAGCTATCATTGTGTAACAACCCTCGTACTGATTACCGATAAACTCAATTAGCTCTTTAGTTCGCTAAACCGAATCGATAATGACCGATAATTGAATTAATCAAATCTTGAATGGACTGATTGAAATCGAAACTGAAATTGAATAAGTTTATCTATTGACTTGCATATTGCATCTGTTTGATTGATTGATTATCTGTTTGAATTCATATGTTTAAACTGCTAATTAAAGGCCTTATCGGCGACCGAATTAGGAACCGTTTAGAGTTTTGGGATCAGTAGAATATTTGTGATTTAATGGTATATTTATCTGAAAATTTATTAGGAATGATTAAATTAGATTAAAGTGAGTTAAACTACATTGTTACACTTATTTACTAATTTGCCACACTTAGTGGCCCACTATACCAACACTTGGAGCCTTATACATGTTGAAACAAAACATTTTCCCCTCAGTCATATTCTTGTTCCAACCGACCAAAGGAGAGAATTAGAGGGAGAGTGAGGGACTTGCCTTGATATTGAGGATTTGGCTAGCAAAATTGAAGGAATTGTTAACTCAACTTCAAATTGAGCTCCTAAACCTTGTAATTGAGACTTAGGTAAGAAAATTCATCTTCTTCTTGTTGTCTTTGAGAGTTCCATCTTGCATGTATCATGGATATAGAGAAGTTAAGTCATGAAATTGCTCATATATGTTGAATTGGAACCCCATTGTTGCATGCATGGTTGAATTGGTGATTTTTTAGTTGAATTCATGTTGGAATTGTACATACATGCTCATGTTTCTATCAAAGTCCATGTTTTCATTTTGTTTTCCAACCATTGAGCTCATTTGAGCAAGGATTGAAGCTTAAAATTGTTTAAAGTGCATGCATATCATGTTTGCATGTTGTTCTTGAAAATTAGTTTGAAATTGAGTTTAATTGAAATACCCTTGGGCCTTGATTTCTTAAATTGAGCTTTAAAACGTGTTATTCTATGTGTTTGAAAGAGTTTTCCAGAAAATGGGCCCAAGAGGATCGAGTTGGGAGTATCAAACTTGAGTTTTGAACTTGGAACACAAACCTGGATTTTCCAGATTTCTTTGTCATTCGGCCGAAGAAATGGCGCTTCGGCGAAATCATGCTCCCAGCATTCCCTTCGACTTGTTTTACAGTCCGCTCGAGCGGAGAAATTCGCGCTCGAGCGGAAAAATCGAGCATCCAGTATCTTGCACTATTCATCAGTCCGCTCGAGCGGAGGAATGTATGCTCGAGCGGAATATTGTGTGACACGCTCGAGCGGGAATATTGCCGCTCGAGCGGGGACCTTTGTTTGCTTGTCCGCTCGAGCGGGGAAACCTGCGCTCGAGTGGAGGCCCTGTTTCACTGAAAATTCTGAAACTGATTTCTGTGCACATCTTTGCATCCTCATTTCATCCTAGGCATTCTTCGGCCTAGTTTAAGACATCTTATTGAGGATATAGATGTAGAACCACACCGAGGAAATTTAGGGATTTAATTATCATCCTTCTCGACTGTGAAACTTAGTGTGCGTTCTATTTGTTAACTGTTTAGGGTTGGCTCTCGGGGACGCGATCTAGCTGCTATTAGCCCAATCTCTGTGAGTAACAATTGTGTAAAGATATGTTCAAAATGATTATCTTTTGAATACTGAACTGAACTGTTTATTGAACTGATATTTTTTACTGAATGAATGTATGTCCTGTATTACAATCTGTCTTTGTGGCATCCTTAGCACTTCATTTCTTTATTCAGAGATCTCTGTCGGTTCCTTGTAGAACCATCTTGTTTATTGATTGATGGCCATCACTCTTGTTGGGTCTGTAAGGCCGGTCCTTTGGACCCTCTTGTTTATAGGCTAATGGGTGTACCACATATGACTGATTGACTGAAATACTGAAAGACTGAAATACTGTTTAATGAACTGATTTCATTACTGTAAGGACATTCATTCATAACCTCTTTACGCATTATGTTATTCACTGGGCTTTAGCTCACTGTTTATATATATATGTAGGTTCTCAGCAGCCAGACCGGAGCTAGGAGCGTGGGTTGGTCCCCAGTTTTGTCAAGCCAGCCTATGTGCCTCACTGCGAGGTTCCGAGTTGCCATGCTATGGCTTGGGGTGTTTTTGTGTCCCCCATCGGTCTCCTTACTGTTTTGTACTACTGTATAGACTGTCTACTGTTTTACTGTACTGTTATCGAGGGATTAGATCCCCGTACTGAATGTTTGCATATGATTGTATAGACTGTGTATAGACTGTACTGTTCTAAACTGTTTGAATGCATGAAAAATGTTTTTGGCATACAGATTGTCACAGCTCAATGGACACTAGTTATTTACTGTATTGGCTTCCGCCAGGCCCTGAACTCTGTTTTACTGTTCTCTTTGTTAGCGGGCCTTGGTAATCTCATTCTTGGCGATTCTGATTGCTAAACCCATAGGGCCGGGTTTGGGTCGTGACACATTGAAGTCAGACCTCCATCAAGTAAGAAAGAATTACAAAAATTCCTTGGGCAGGTTAATTTTCTTCGAATATTTATTTCTAATACTGCAGGGAAAACTAAAGTATTTTCTTCCTTATTAAGGTTAAAAGATAAAGAGGAATTTGTGTGGACAGCAAAGCATCAAATTGCTTTCGAAGGAATCAAAGCCTACTTGGCCAATCCTCCAATGCTGATGCCGCTAAAGGGTGATAAGCCCTTGAAGTTGTATATAGCTGTAGCAGAAGATTCACTGGGAGTTTTCTTAGCCCAGGACAATGAAGAAAGCAAAGAGCAAGTAGTTTATTACCTTAGTAGGTTTCTAAATTCTTGTGAATGTAAATATTCAGCTGTAGAAAAACTGTGTCTTACATTGTATTTTGCTGCAATGAAATTAAGATATTATCTTTTGCCTGCAACCATGTTATCTAGACCTATGTTAAGAGGAAGAATTGGCAAATAGATATTAGCTTTATCAGAATTTCATCTAGAATATGTCCCCCAAAAGGCAGTAAAAGGACATGTTTTAGCTAATTTCTTGACAGGCCATCCATGTCAAACAGAAAGCCAAGAGATAATGGAACTTGGTATGGTTAGTGTTGAACCGTGGCAAATGTGGTTCGATGAATCAAAAGCCAATGGTCTAACTGGAAATGGTGTGGTGATTAAGTCACCACAAGGGGTAGAAACCACACATGGTTTCAGAGTGGATGAAATTACTTATTCCAATAATCAAGTTGAATATGAAGCTTTAATAATAGGACTGGAAATACTTATGCAGTTGATATATTTGGAGATTCTCAATTGGTGGTTAACCAGGTGAAAGGAATTTTCAAATTTCAAAGTGTAAGCATGTTGTCGTACTATGTTGTTGCATTACATTTGCTTTCTCAATTTCAGATAGCAAATGTAACTTATGTCCCAAGAGTCTTGAATAATAAAGCTAATGATGTGGCTCAGAAAACTTCGAATTTCAAGAGAAGGGATAACACTCAAATGAATATAAGCCAAACAACATATCAAAAGGTAATACCACCTTTAAATAAAAAGAATGTGGTCTTAAAAGTCAATCATAATGACTTACAAGAACAAGATTGAAAGTATCCAATAATACAGTATCTAGCTGGCCCATCTTCGAAAGCCAGCAGGAAAATCAAATTGCAATCTATGCAATATATAATGTATGGTAATGCTCTCTACAAAAATGGGACAGACGGGTTATTATTGGAATATTTAGGTCCAAATGAAGCATTGACAGTTATGGTTGAGGTTCATGAAGGCATCTGTGGTGCTTATCAGCCTGGTGTGAAGATGAGATAGCTGCTTCGAAGACATTCCTACTATTGGCCAACAATCCTTAAAGATTGCATAAAATATGCTAGAGGTTACCAGGCATGCCAAAAGCATGGCACAATAAGACATGTACCTATAACTGATCTGCATGCGGTTGTAAAACCTTGGCCGTTTAGAGGATGGGCTATAGATATGATAGGGAAAATACATCCACCCTCTTCGAAGCATCATTGGTTCATCTTAGTGGCCACAGATTACTTCACTAAGTAGGTCGAAGCTAAACCGTATAAGACTGTAGACCAGATCGAAGTTATTAGATTCATTAAAGATCTAATCCACAGATTTGGCATCCCACAAACTATAACTGTTGATAATGGGACTATATTTGCTGGGAATATGGTAAGGTCTTTTGTAGCAGAATTTGGAATTAGTCTTATTAATTCTACCTCCTATTATGTACAAGCCAATGGTCAGGCAGAATCATCCAATAAATCTTTGAAGAAAGGAATACAGAAAATTGTGGAAGACAATCCCAGAGATTGGCATAACTTATTGTTGGATGTATTATGGGCTTACAAGACTTCTTCAAGATCAAGTACAGGAGTTACTCCTTATGCCTTAGTATATGGGCATGATGCAGTGTTACCTGTAGAAATTAACATCAAGTCCTTAAGGGTTAGAGGCTAGGATCAGTTAGTTCCTGAGCAGTACCATCAGAGTATGTGCTTGGAATTAGAGAACGTGGATGAAGCTAGAATTCTGGCATTAAACAGTATTCTTTTCCAAAAGAAGAAAGCGGCCAAAAACTATAATAAGAAAGTCAAGCACATTAGCTTTGATGAAGCTGATTTGGTATGGAAGCCAATACTTCCAATAAGGATTAAAAGCCACAAGTTTGGCAAATGGTCACCTAACTGGGAAGGACCATATCAAGTTCATAGAGTCTTACCTTCGGGAGCATATCATTTGAAAAATTTGAATGGATATGTACATCCTAAGAAGATTAATGACAGATATTTGAAGCTTTATTATCCAACCGTGTAGGAAACACAAGGAAAAATAAGTGCTAAATGAAAAGAACATGAAAACACTCAAATGATAAATAAGGATTTTATTTCATAATGAGTTAAATACCTGCAACCATAGATTGACCCAAAAGTCAGTACAATGTTTCATTTGTTCCTTTACAATAGACTCTCTACTCTTAAGAGATGGGAACAACTGAATGGCTGTAGCCATCTCCTGCTTTCAATCAGCCAGTCCTTGGTTAGTGATTTGCAGCTTGGTGGCAGTTCGATCTAAAGCTTGGTTGACTGCTGATAACTCTTCTTCAATCTAAGCTTTCTTCTCCAATAGTTGAGCTCGAAATTGGGAGACAGAGGAATGTTGCTCTTTCAATTCTGACACTTCAGTATGTATTTTGGAAACAAAACTCTGATCTCTCAGCAATTTCTCTTCTGCAGCCTTAGCGACATGGCAGATGTTGATGTAAAAGTCAATGGTGGCTGCCGCCTAAGATAAATGACTTGAAATAGTCATGCTGGATTGCTCAACAACTTTGCAGCACTAGAGGAAGCTATTCTTGATAATAGGCCTTTGCAAAGCTTCGAAGAGGATCCTTGAGAAGGATGTCAGCAATTCCAAACAACTGTCCAAGTCCAATGTAGGCAGGGAAGTGGAGGAAGACCTCTAAAAAATTTCTAACAGAGAATCAGCTAGGACTAATGGCTCAGTTTCATTGCTAGCTGTTGAAGTGGTGGAAGGCACGTCAAAAAGGCTAGCTAGTCTAGCTTAAAAAATGTCCACTTCTTTTGTTGACATTGTTAGCGCAAAAAGGGCTCTGATATAAAGAAGAGATGGCTACATATGGATAGGAGGAGAAGATGAAGTATCCCAACCAGTATCTATAGTCTTAGCTACTAGTAGGTCAAGAGAAGAGAGACTGGAAGTAGGTAGAGATAATGGACAAGGAATTAGTGAGCTATCAGTGTCTTCCCTACAGGAATCAGCTATTACTTGAGATGAAGTAATAGTTGAAGTAATAGCTAGAATTTCCTCAGAAGAGGAAGGAACATCAAGGCTTAAAGGGAGAGCAAATTAAGTAAAGTTAAAAGATAGATAAAGAAAATATGGAGTTAAGCCAAAGAATAGGGATGCAAGAATACTTTGCCTCAAGAAAGGTATGAAAAATGCAGGACCAAGGAGTGGGAGTATTGCTTGAATTGGCTCCACAGTTCGAGGTCTTTCAACTTCAGATGAGATGGAAGGAGTCTTTATTGAAGGAGATGGTAAAGTAGCTGTTGCTGTAAAAGAAAAAATACAAAGTAATGTCAAGTCTCAGTATCAAAAATTTGAGAAAGGAGAATAAAGGCACGAAGGAAATTATTGGTTTCAGAAGTAGTGGCTACGATCGGAGAGCTGCGAAGAGTATAATGTCCAGCAGTTTGTTGTTGTCTTGCAATTTCTCTTTGGAGTGCATCAGTAGTAGCAGCTTCATCCCTAAGCATTTGCTGTTGCCTGCTCTTCTCAGCTCTCTAAAATACAATAAGTTCTTTGAAATGTTCTGCCTCCATTACTCTAGCAGATGCTTCATAAATGGGGTCTCCAGTGAAATCAGATAGAGAGATTGTCATTTTCTTCCTTCTTTTTAAGGGTGTCTCTTGCTCTTTTTCTGTCTCTTCTTTTTCTGCTTTCTTTTCTTCTACATAAACCTCAGGCATCTCTTCTTCAAGGTCAAGTAAGAGTTTTCTTTTTCTTTGTTGTTGCTATTTACTTTTGAGAAGATTTAGAGCTTGAACTTTTTGGGGGAGAATCTCCCTAAGAGGCACCCGTACCACCTACATCAAAGAAAGAGCTATAAGTAAGGACATGAGCATCATAAAGGAGAAGAAGAGGGAAGAAACAAGAGTATATACTTTTCTTCGAGGCAGCTCGAGTAACTCTAGAAGGAGTTGAGGCAGTAGGAACAGACTTTGTGGTGACAGGCGCAAGAACTGAAGTAGTAAGAGTAGTGGAAGAGGTAACAAATCCAGCCCCTTTGGACTTGGCTTAAGGTACATCCAGTACCATTAACAGATCTGGAGGAGGAATGGCCAAGTGTACCTCCATATTGGCCATCCACTAGTTCTGGCACCTTTTCAGTATGTTGCTTTGAGGTATGAAGGAGAAGTACTCAAAGTCAATAAAATCCTAGATGAATTTGGAAGTTGATTCTTCCAATCTAGATCTTCGAACCTTTAGATCCCTGCTGGTAAGGCTTAAATTGGTCTGACTGCGGAGAGGTATTGGGACCCCTTGTGAGAATCCAAATTGCCTAGTAAATTGGGCAGGACAATAGGGCTCAAGGATGCATTTGTAAGCTCTGGGGTTCATAGTCCCAATGAATAATTCTTTGGGAATCAGAATAGAGGCCTACATGTTTTTATGTTGAGGTGTAGAACATGACCTATCACTCAAGAAGGTCCTCAACTAGGATGGGCCAATATTGGTAGGTTCGAAGGGATGGAAGTTGTAAGAAGAATGGGAAGCTGGGAGTTAGTGGAAGAAAGAAAAGTAAAAAGAAAAGTTGGAAGAATAGAGTGAAACATTGGCTAATTTCATGCCATGAGTGGTAGGGTTTGGTTCCAAAAACCTTAAGCATTTAGACTATAACTCGGTAAAATATGCAAAAAGCCAAAGTTGAAGAATCCAAAATGGGCCTTCTTTATTGGTATCCAAGGGTTTTTCACAAAAAAAGGGGAGCAAGCTCTATAAACATGACCTAGAACGTATAGAGCTAAGGCCACTTTTCTTTGTAAAACAAGGGCTTTGGCAAGAGGGGCAAATTCAGGCATGATCCTCTGAGAAGAGATGCAGAAAAGGAACTTGCAAAGCCAATACAATATAAAAGAGAAAAATTCCCTATCAGTCACAGGGCCCTCTCTTTTATTATCAGCCTTAACAAAGTCACTATAGGATGAGTTCAGAGAGGGGAGGGAAAAAGGGGTTTTGAGGTCAGGATAGTTTGGACCAATGGGGGTACTAGTAGGGGATAATCCTAACAGATGGCAGATGTTAAGGATAGTAGGAGCCATCATCCCACATCTGAACTGAAAGAAATTAAAAGTAGAATTCCAAAAGCAAAGGGCAGCAAGTATTAAAAAAGGGTCTTCCAACATGGTAAACCTGGATAATTAGAGGGCGTCGAAGAGGTAGAGCTCCTGAAGATCCAGTGTCCTATCAGGGATGACCTTATCATACCATTGCTCCCACTCTAGTCTCACTGTGGGCGAGCAACGATGGGGTCGGTTTACCCTCCAACTTCCCCAATCAAGACCACCTTCATAAAGGAGACAAAGATCTTCTAGATGTCGATACAGAGCTGGAAGCTCAGTGGGAATCTCCTTAAAAATGAGCCCAAGCACATATTCTTGTTGCTCATGGCGACGGGGAATGAAGATGCGTCCGTCAATGGCACTTTTCTCACCAGCCTTGTACTTCTCACACTCCTCATCAATGATCTTTTTCAAGGCTATGGATGGACTCGCACGCTCCACTATCGGTACTTTCAAGGAAGAAGAAGCTATTGATAGAGAGTTTTCTCAGAAGATGAAGTTGGAAAAGAGAGTAAAAGGAAAGAGAAAGCCAGCAGAAGATGAAGGGTTTGTGTATTAAACGACCAAGTGGATTGGGAGCAAAATAAAAGGGTTTTTAAACCTTTCTGTCTTAAAAAAAACACCCAGTCGTTTTATATGGGCGGAATAAAAAAGTACTAAAGGTATGCGTGCAAAAATTTTCCTTCAAAGCTGATAGTTATGGAGGGAAACGTATCTCAAATACTAATTGCTTGTTTCCACTTTTCAAAAAACACTTTTCAAAAAATTCTACTTTCTTATTTTTCGTGTTTTTTTGTTTTTACTGATTTTTTAAAATATTTTAAGCAATTTTTTTATTTTTTAGACACACCTAACATAAATACATCTAAAAAGTAAAAAAAATGTAAAAAAAATCTTTTAAAAATTCACTAAATATCAAAAATACAAAAAAAATACAAGAATTCAGTACATTTTTTGTATTTTTATATATTTATTTATTTTTAAAAATATTTTTTTACAATTTTTTTACTTTTTAGATACATCTAAATAAGGTGCATCTAAAAAAGTAAAAATAATGTTTAAAATTTTAAAAATATTCACTAAAAACAAAAAAACACGAAAACAAAAAAAGTCAGTTTTCAAAAAACTTAATCTAGAAAACTCAAACCAAACACACTAAATGTTAGCTTCAAAATAGAATATTTGGCTTCGAAGACAAGTTTTGGTGCCAAAATCAACTGACAAACGGCTTTGAAAGCAGAAAGTCGACTTCGAAGCACATTCCACACGTAAGGGTGTAGGAATGCTTAGGTATTTGTTTACTTCAAAAAGATTAAAGACCTATTTTTTAGGTTTCTTGATGAGAGTAAAATCTTTCGAAGCAAAATTTGAAATACCTTACGGCTAGAATTTGTTTGTTTTAGGTTTCAAACTAATAGTTGGTTTGGTAGTGTACAGAAGAAATCACTTTTTAAAAATAAAACAGTGCAGTCCTTAAAAGAGGTTTCTATATGTTGGAAAATATAGACTGTTTGTTCGAAACAAAATTAGTTGATTTGAAATTACTTGATTGTATTAACCATATATTGGGGAATTGGATATGATCAAATCAAGTTTCGAAGGCAAAGTTGGTTAATTCAAAGCTAATAGCTGAAGAATTATGTTAATCCTAGAATTGATATGTAAGGCAATAATTGTTTTCTTAAAAAGAAAATTTCACACTTTAGAAGAGTTTGAGTTAGGATTTGAGTTTGAAAATTTCACATCAACCATACAATTAGAGTGGTAAATCAAAGTCTGACAAATGAAATTCGAAAAGCATAGTTTTATTGATAAGTGCTGTTTACACCGGGATTCATTTGATTACATTATCAATTTCATAGAAATATGGAATGGACAAAGTTACAAGATCATGGAATTTAGTCCAACAAAATTCAATAAATGAATACTCTTTTCCTACTCTATCCTCTATCTTGTCCAGGTTTGGTTTATCTAATTGGTAAGCCCTTAATTGAGAAGAGAGTTATTGGGCCTTCACTTCGAATTTTATCTGTTTTAGGGCTTTATCTGTTACGTCCATCTCCTCTTCTTCATGCATTTCGTTTATAGCAATATCCTCCTCATGCTCAGAATTCTGGCTCCTGAAGGCCTCATATTCATCAAGGAGGTTCTCTGCCTCATACTGAACCTGAATTCGAGCAGAGAAGGCTTCATCCAGAACTTCACTGGTAATGGAAGCATTGAAGTGCTAGTTGAGCAGGAAAGGAAGTTGGTCTAAAAAGGTATAAAGCTCTATTTGGGCCACAAGGTTGAGAAGATGACTTCAAGACACAATGTCACAAGCCCATAGAAAGTTTTTGTGGGGAATGTCATCTCGAAGGACTTCAAAGGATAAATGAAAAAAAGCAGCAAGCAAGGTCTGAGCCCTAAATTGCTGATAAGGAGTTGGAGGCACTGGGGCCTGGTAGGGGGTGAAGTATTGGCCCTCAGAGAGAGTGAGCCTCAATTCATCAATCCAATTTGGATTGGAAGGCAGAGGAGGAGCAGTCGGAGGTTACCTGATCGAATCTAGGAGTTCAGGTCTGGCTACACATTCTAGCCAATCAGAGGCATAAAGTTTTGCTTTTTTGGCTAAAAGCGCAGGACTGATCCCTAACGCTTCATCAGGACGTGGGACACTTCGAACCATCCGAGATGGCAAGGTAGAAGTATACCATATTGAAACCAGATTGTCCTCAAGACTGCGTATACGGTCAATAGGAACAAATGGATATACTACAGAACTGCGTTTGGAAGGGGGGATTTTAAGAGGGTCATCGAATTCAGGGAATCAGTGATGAATGTGTTCCCTCGTCTGAGGTTGAGTAAGGGTAGGCCAAGTTCCCCAGGCAGAGGTCATAGAAGAAAAATAAGCATCAGCTTAATCCCACGCGGAAGGCTTTGTTGCAGAAAAAGAGCTTCCAATATCTATGGTTGCAAATTTATGTTCCAAAGAATCGAAAGTAGTAGGTTCTTGGTTCGAAGGTCGGTGATTTGTGAAAGCTTCCATAACTTGTATAATGGAAGTGGATAAATGTGGCTAATAAATGCATGAAGGCTCTTTTGAGGACGAACAACATTATCAAATAACTTTTTGTACGCTTGATCAATGTAAGAAAAGACTTGCTTGGCCATAAAAGATGTACCAGTCTTTTCGAATACTGAGATAGTGGAAATGTTCAAAGGTTAGAAGAGAATTTAATGCAAATATTTCATTGATGAATGACGGTTGCATTTCTGAAAAGTGTAAAGCCCATGCACGTTCTAGGACGTGGATAAAATACCTTGATCCACTAATATCACTAAGTATTGGGTATATTAATGCGGGGGGTAATGTTAGTTGCATATTTTGTACAGGCCAATCACAGTCCAACACGTGGTAGGATTAGGGCAATACGGGAAGACAATTCAAATCTTCAATAGTAATCAGACACGTGGCAGTTAGTATTGGTTATTATAGATCTGCGTAGCACTGGATCAGCAAAGAGATGCAAGATGACGTGGCTTTAACAGCTACTCATATATTTAAATTCAAAATCAGGAGGGAAGCCTAACTGCAGATATGGCGTAGTGGAGCTAATTGTGAGGAAACATGATCAGTAATCATGGAAGGATGATTTGACAGTTGGAAGCTCATTTCGACAATTATCATTAAGAAGTATAAATAGCAGAGAAGGCCTCAAAAAGAACCCCCAGACTTTGATCCAAAAAACCAGTTTTATTTACTTTATTTTCCTTCCAGTTTTTACATTTCTTGCTCTTTACATTTCTGTACTTCAAATTCCTGTACTGCACTACTTTCATAAGAGTAGTTTCAAGTAGCTTGTTGCTGTAAACTTCTACGAGGCTGAATTGGATCATTGTAAGCCTTTCATTTTTACTTAATGAAATGCTACAATTGTTCTTCATTTAATCGTTATTTGCTTAATTCTCTTAAACAAAGTCACCAGTAAAAGTCCTTTTCATTGAGGCTGAAAGAATTAAAACACAATCGTCTGATAATTGGTTGACAATTAATTTTCTGTAAGGACTGATTGATCCTTGTTGGCACGCTTAAAATTACAATAATAACTTTCGAAAGCCAAAATGCCAACAACAGTTTTAATTGTGTTTTTATGAATTATAAGATAGGCGATAAATTTATTTTAAATTGAAATTGATAATTCAAAACTAACCTCCATCAAACACAATGAAAACGGTATGTATGGTTTAATCAATGTGCTTTTTTAGTTTGTTCCATTGTATTTTCAATTATCTTTTCCATTGTTTGTTTATTTAATTGTATTTTTTCCATTGTTGTTTGTTCCAGTGTTTGGGGTTGTTTGTCCCATTGTTTTTGGGAACGTTCCATTATATTTTCAATTGCTGCTCTTGCTGCAGAAACTAACCCCAAACACGTTGAAAATAGTAGGTATCGGGTTAGTTTTGGAGTTCCACTTATGTGAAATTGGCAATCCTAAAGCCTTCCACCACTGCGAGTAAACTAATTCCCATCCCTCTTCAATTATTCACAATGGTGAATAGAGCATTTTCTATTCACAATGGTGAATACAGTATTCTCACCCTCTTGCTTTAGTGATCTTCATTAATTGCTTCTCACCCTTTTGAATTATTCGCACATTGTGAATAGAGTATTTTTTATTCAGAATGGTGAATATAGTATTCCCACCCTCTTGCTTTAGTTGTCTTCATTATTGCTTATAAAATGGTTTTGTTGTCTGGTAATTTTTTTTTGGCATAAATTTACGTAAATAAATAAAAGGACATAGTTTTTTATCTTAACATTATTTACACCATGCTTTCGTTTTGATCCTAACATTATTTATTCCGCGCCTTCATTTATAAATAAAAGGACATAGTTTTTTTGCATTCATTTATTTAAGTAAATAAATAAAAGGACACAGTTTTGTTGACTTCATTTTTTTTTTATCAAGAAATGATACAAATTTCACAAATTTTAACATTATATGTATAAATTACAATTACATTTTGATCCTAACATTATTTGGCATACACCAGTATTAAATAAAATAGACCTTGAAAATAAATTTTATATAATTTGATAAAATTATATATCTACATAGGGGTAATTTGGAAAGTCAATTAGTCAAAAACTAACTTTTAAATCATTTTTAATTAGATTATTTTTTACATTTTTTACACATTTTTTTTTAAAAAAAAAACTAAAAAATTAACTTTTAACTATTTTTTCAAACAATTCCAGTTGGTAGCTCGAAAGAGTGTGGCTCGAGAGTGGCTCGACACCAAAACGACGTTGTTTTGGTTTTTTTTTTTTCTTTTTTCTTTTTTCTTTTCTTCGCGTTTTTCTAAAGATAAAGAAGAAGAAGAGAAGAAGAAGAAGGAGCTAGATTTTCTGCGTTGCTGGGTTTTATCAACATCAACAACAAAACAAAAAAAAAATTGTTAATCAACATCAACAAATTTTTTTCTGAACAAATTTTTTTTTGTTCATCAACATCAACAAGATCTGGGTCTGTAGATCCAGATCAACATCATCAACATCTTCATCAACAATTTTATTTTATTTTATTTTATTTTTTTCCTTCATCTTTAGATTTTGAAATCATTGCAACAACATCATCATCATCTTCATCAACAAAAAAAAAAAATTCCCTTTCATCCTCAAATCCAAATCTACTGGAAAGAGAGGGAGAAAAAAAAAAGTAGAGAAAACCAGAGGGGCGATACCCACCGGCAGAGAGAGACCGACATCACTGCCGATCTTTCTTCTCCTCTTCTCTCTCTCTCTCTCTCTCTCTCTCTCCCCTCTTCTCTTCCCTCTATAATTGAATGCACAGAGAAAGAAAGAAAAGAAAAAAAAAATCTAAAACGACGTGATTTTGGATATTCGGGTCAATTTCGAGCCAACAATTTCGAGTAACGGATCATTTTTCTTTTACAAAACACTTCATAATATGACACAAGAGCTTTGAAAATACATAAAATATGTCATAAATACATTTAGTTTAAATAGTTGAGATGAGTAAGTATATATCAATTGTTGAGATCAATGAATGATTCGGGCCCAAACACTCCTCTCTCTAAGCATCACACACAATTTGCCTCCCCCCACCAACCCACGTTTGTCTCCCCACCTTCCCTCTCTATCTCTCTCTCCCTCTCTGTCGAAATATTTTTTTCCACTCTCTCAGCTTTTGTCTCCCATTTCTCTCTCTGGCTTTATCAGCCCTCGCTCCAACTTGGTCATCACTCCGACCACTCCGACTGAACCAAATGAAAGCTTCAGAGCATTTTTTTTTTTTTTTTCTTTTTGTTTCACTCAAATGCATAACATATATCATGGACCATGCTCTGCTTTTTTCCTTTTTCCTGACCAAGCGGTTTTTTCAAAGAGTTTTTGTTGCATCAATGGTTCGTTTCGGAGGACCGCTCGACCAATCGCATGTTGAATCGATGTATATATACACACACACACGTATGTGCAATAGATATACATACACGTGTATTTCCAGTTTCAGTCAATTCGGTGCAGATGACTCTGTTTTTTCAGTTTTTGTTTTTTGGAAACTGTTTTGTTGTTATTAGGTATGTGCAATCGATGTATATATATATACACACACGTATTCGCAATAGATACACACACGTTGTTATTAGGTATTTTGTGCAATAAATCAATGTTTTTTCTGTTTTTGTTTTTGGAAACTGTTTTGTTGTTAGTACAGGAAGATCCAAGCTTCTGGGTTTTTAGTATTGAATTTTTTTATTAGGTCTTACAGTTTTATGACAGTATGGTTTGAATTTTTTGTTTTTACATTGCTGTTTAATGTAATTTCGAGTAGTGTTATTGTAGAATTATATGTAGAAAAGCACAATCGTAAAAGTGAATCTCATTAATTTTTTAAAACTGGCGGAAGTCAACTCATTGAACTGCTCTATTGCCAGCAAATTAGGTAGTTTCATCCTATATAGTTAAATTTTTGAATGGTCTTAGGTTAGGTGTTGATCGTCAAATTTCTGAATGGTCTTAAGGTTAGGTGTTGATCTTGATTTCATATTTGTTTTGTTCCTATGCTACAGTTTGCTTTTTTTAAGTTGTCCACGTTATCAGCCTTGTATATCAATGCTACAGTTTGTCTAAAATTAAAAAATAAATAAATAAATTCGGAGGATTGCTCCGCTGGGCCAAAAACAGAGTGTCGGCCATATTATATAGATTTCATATTTGTTTAGTTTGTACTCAACAATCAGATTTGATTTGTTTTATTTTTATGCTAGAGTTTGGTTTGTGTTAAATCATTGAGTTTGATTTGCTTTTTTTAATTAATCCACATTATCATCATCATTTTGTTTAATTTTAATTTTAAAATTAAAAAAAAAAAAAACACTTTCTAAGCTTTTCTAAAAATTTGAAAATATCTCTTTGAGCTTTATTTTTGTTAGATTTAAAAATAAATAAAGTCTAAAAATAAAATTGAACAGTGTGAGAGTATGGACCTATTTTACATGGAATGGGTCTCGTCATTGGAGATGAAATTGATGATGAAAGTAGACTCGACTATGATGTGATATTTTGACCTTGGTTTTATTTTTTTTATTCTCTGTGACATCATTAGAGCTCCAAAATTAAAAGGATATATCATTGCTCTTTTCTATTTTGGAGTCGTAAACAATTTTTTAAAAAATTTGAAAATATCTATTTGAGCTTTATTTTTTGTCAAATTTAAAAATAAATAAAGTCTAAAAATGAAATTAAACAACGTGAAAGTAGCATGGACCACGTCATTAGAGATGAAATTGATGGCACAAAATTTATATAATATTTATGTTTTGTTTGTTTCAATTTTGAGTTAAGGCTTTTTTTGAATTGGTATACATTTTTATTATACTAGCGGTCATGTACACGCGATGCGTGTGCAATTTCTTTTAGAATTATAATATGAATTTCATATTATTTTTTCAAATAATATAAATACAAAAAATAAATAATAATCTATTAATATAAATAATAAAAAATCCAAAAAAAATAAAAAAAAATTAAGATATAAATTGTAAACACACAAACACAAATGTTGATATAAACCAAGAAAAATAATAATCAATTTTTTTTTTTTAAAGCTAATAACACAATGAAACATTTCATTTTCTATAAATTTTTTATCGAAAGTATGATTAACAGTATTACACAGAAAAAAATCCAAGACACTCATTTTACATGATTTTTTTTTAAGAGCACTGAATTTTATTTTAAATAACATACACACAAAATTAAGTAAACAAACAAATCAAATTTTTAAATTCTGAATTTTTATATAAAAAAAAAACAAACAAACAAAAGCTTAAAAAAGTGAAACGGGAAAAAACCCCAAAGTGTTTAAATCTAAGTATAAGTCTAAAAAATTGCGAATAATTGCGATGGTGCAAACTGTTCAAAGAAGCCTACAAAAGCCTACGCAAATAAAAAAAAGAAAAAAAAAATTGCTTCAAAATTTAAAAAAAAAAATGAAAATATGAAATTAAGCAAACAAACATCCTTACTTGATTGAAAACATTAATCAACCAAACCAACCATTTTTTTATCAGTACTATCTATTTGCAATCCTATCATAGAGTGAACCACATCAAATCAAATTTCTTTTCTTTTCTTCCTTAGGAACTCCATTGTACTGGTGTAAAGATGAAACAAAACAATTTCCCCCCCCCTCTCCCTTCACTGCAACCTGTTGTTCTCATCATACAAACACAAAACAGTATACTAGAGAGATGTGATTCAAGTATACTGTCAGAAACATTCTACAAAATTGAATAGAAGCACTGTTTCTTGATCATCTGATTTACTGAAAGCAATCTCAGATATCAGAAGCAAAATTAAATTTAAGCACTGTTTTTTTTATCAGCAATAGAATAGAAGTACTATTATATGTATGGATTTTAATTAGCCAATGCAAGCCTCAAGATGATGCTCATTGCTTACTGTATGTAGTTCCTTTTGTGTGATTTCTCTTGCCGAAATTGGAAAGCATCGTCCCGGAAATATACCTGCAAAAGTTCAAAATACATGCAAAATATAGTGAAAATGTTCAGAAATTATGAAAAGCACACACATTCAGGAAAGATGTCCAGAACTTTTTAGGGAAGATGTTGTAACTGCTTTAGGATTGCACAACAATAAGGAGACGTGGAGAGTCGGAAGTGGGAAAGTGGAATTGATTTTTTTAATTTATCATTTTACTCCTAATTAAAACTGATGTAAGTGTAAGAAGTTAAGGTCATTTTAGGAAAAATTTCTAAGGAGTGGTTTCATGACACCAAAATTGGTGTTCCCTTTTAATAATAGAATAGATAGATATATCAGTAGTTTTTACCAAAAATATTATGTCCTATCTGGTTGGTGAGAAAGTGGGAGAAATAGACCGTCATAAATATTTATCAACCTCAATCTTTGTTTTGGATAATCACTAGTTTATGGTATCCTCTTTTTGTAAATTTGCATTAGTTCAAAATGGAATTTTATCATTTTTTTTTTTGTTATTATTGGATTAAATGGAATTACTTTTTAGGCCTTTTGTCTAATCTTTTCTGATTATATAGATTTGCTGCCAAGTGATTTGATTGTTATTTTTTTTTTTAAGGTTGTTAAAAAAAACATTTTCCAAATTCTCAAGATTTAGAAAAAGAATTTTATTGTTAATTAGTATTGCTAATTTTTTGTTTCTTGGTGTCTAAAATTATATAACCAAACACTTTTAGGTTGAAATACAATATTTATGGACAATATCACTATTTTTGGTCAACTAAGATTTTTTTTTGTCATACAAATTTAAGTACCTCTCTTATAATGTAAGGCCTATTCTTTTTTTCTTTTTTCTTTTTTCTTTTTTTTTTCTTTTTAACTTATCATATCTAATCTATACTGTATATTAAGCAAAATGGGATTTTTAAACCCAAGCCTTGTGGGAGCTCCAATCTCCCAATCTAAATTTCTTGATTTTTTGATTTAAAAAAAAAATCTTAACATTTATTAACTTCTCCCAACTCCTAAGTCTTACCATCATAATAACACTTTAATGCATTAAGAACAAGCATAAAAAAAAAAATTCTTTGAAATCCAACACATATAAATTCCTTGAAAAGTCCCAACACATATGATTATTATCCCTCATAATAACATTTTAATGCATTAAGGACAAGCATAAAAAAAATTCTTGAAAAATCCAATACATATGATTATTATCAAAATCTTAAACTTTAATATAATATAATAATAAAAAAAGACATTTAATTCCTTAAAAAGTCCAACACATATGATTATTATCAAAATATTAAACTTTAATATAATATAAAAAAGGAAAAAAAGATGACATTAAAAAAAAATATATTTAAAAATCACAATTCACATATATAGATAATTGTAAATATAATCCGTGCATAGCACGGGTGATATGCTAGTTTTCTTATAAGTGAATAGAGACTTACACCGAACTATAATATCAATTCTCTTTACTAATTTTCTTATTTATGTGTATAAAATTTTGTTTATCACTCTAAAGCATTTGTATAAATAGGTTCGTTTTCTTCAAGAAATAAATGTTGATATTGTTATCTGTGATGAGCGTGACCTTAATATCATTTGCATTCGTAAGGTAAGTCCAAAAGTCACTTTGAACACTGGACATGTATTTTCTTATCATTTTAAAAATAATTTATAACTATATTATACTTATTTTTCATAGATAAATGCAAAGGAAAAAGACAAGACAATATCAAAGGAAACAGAAAAGGCTACTCCTAACAAAGGAAATGAAAGGAAAATGTATATCCCGTAGTATGATTCCTCAATATTTTTTAAACTTTTCTTTTTCAACATTTTTTGAATATTTTTAAAATATACTCTTTTTTATGTACAATAATAAAATATGCATAGTGCATAATGAGTTTTAAGTTTTATTCAATTCTTTTGACCGATTGTGAAATATTTTTCTAAAGCATGTTGAAATAAAGTATTTGTACAAAATGCTAATGTATTTGTATGAACATTAATCTAAATTTTGAATCTGTTTATCTATTTGTATGAACACATGCTGTATTTACAACATAGCATAATAAAAATATATGAGGAGAAAACGAAAAAAAGAAAAGAAAAAGAAGGAACAAATATGTGATGAAAAAGAAATTATAAATATAATTTTTTTAATTTTTATTTTTCTTATAAGAAGTTCTCAAGGACTAAAAAAAGATAATAAAAAGAGAAAAATAAAATTTAAGATAACGGAAAGAACAAGAAGAGGGAAGAGGAAAGTAAAAAATATTACATACTAATATTCACATTTTACGCACCCAATGATATAATATTTATCATTTGAACGTACAATTTGTAAAGAGAGGCGTAAGTGATAAGTGCATAGTAAATTTACAGTTTCGTTAGCTTTGTATTTACTAATTGAAATGCTTCATTGTGTATTTAATGTGTTTTTAAACTATTTTGTTCTCCTTTTTTAAATTGCATCTAACACATGCATTGGTTCTTATATGACTAATAACTCAACTGAGCAAAGAGGAAAAGTTAGTTAATAAGAAGAAAAAATACAAGATGGAAGGGAAGCAAGAGATGGGATAAAGTTTTATAAAAACTAAATTAAGATAATTAAAATAAATAACAAAAAGGAAAAGAAACAATAGAAAATGGTAGGTGATAATTTTCACATTTTATGCAACTAATTATATAATATTCTCATTTTAGACACACAATGATAATGTGTTATCAAAAGCTGCATTGGCCCAATGTGCACAGCGAGAATGTGAAAAAATTCAAAATCAATGTTCTTCATACCAATTGGGACAACGCTTGTGATGAGAATGAAAGAGATCAAATGAATGTATTAACACAAAACAATCTTCTTTAACACCGAATTGGTAAACAACTGTGTTTAGTTCTTAAAATATATATTCTTACTGTTATCACTTTATTATATAGATTTTAATTTGTTCACTACCCATTTCTGTAGGCCTGCTCCCAGTGGCGGAGCCAGGAAATTAAAGCAGAGGGGGGCACTTATTAATTACAATATTAAATTTTTTTATAAAAATATTTAACATAAATTTTTACCATTAACTTCAAGAAAGTTAAAAAAAAAATTAATCAGTGTGTTTGGTTTTAATTTTCTGAATTTAGTTTTTTGAAAACTAAGTTTTTTTATTTTTCGTATTTTTTTGGTTTTAGTGAATATTTTTTAAATTTTAAACAATTTTTTTACTTTTTTAGATGCATATTACTTAGATATGTATCCAAATAGTAAAATAATTGTGAAAAAATATTTTTAAAAAAATTAATAAATACACAAAAATACGAAAAATGTACTGAATTTTCATATTATTTTTAAATTTTTTGGTATTTAGTGTATTTTTAAAAAAAAATTTCACAAATATTATACTTTTTAAGTATATTTATGTTAGGTGTGTCTAAAAATTTTTAAAAATTGCTTAAAATATTAAAAAAATTATTGAAAACATTAAAATACGAAAAATAAAAATATAGAATTTTTTGAAAACTGTTTTATGAAAACTAGAACTAAATAAGCTAAATATTATTTGTAATTAGTGTAATTTTTTTAAAATAACTAATATAATGATAAAGTAATTTTTTTATACAAAATATGCATAAAAATTCAATATAATAGTTATACTACGTCATCATTAACATGTGATATCACCAATCAATAGTAAAAAAACACATAGAGAATGAACGCTACATGTCAAATGTAACTAATAATTCAATAAATTCTATATTTTCATTAAGATTAATTATGTTTGCATGTCAATAGTGATAGATATCACCATTATATTGAAATTTCTATAGATAATAATATCGTAATCACTTTATTTTCAAATAACCATTATTATTATTATTATTATTATTATTATTATTATTATTTTAAAAATGTCATTGACATTTAAAATAATATTTTTATAATTTTTTTATTTAAAATATTTTCTTTATGTTTGCTTGAAAAAAAAAAAAAAAAAAAAAAATTGCAAAACCCAGGGGGGGCACGTGACCCCCTTGGCCCCATAATAGCTCCGCCCCTGCCTGCTCCTATAACCACATCTATAAATGTTGGTGTGATCATCCGCAATGAGCACAATCTTAATATTATCCGTATTTGTGCGATAAGTACAAAATCAAGTCAAACATTGTATATTTTTATTTATATAAGATGTTTTTAATCTTTTGAATATTTTATTTATATTTGCTAGGCAAAAGAACAAGAAAAGGCCAACTCAATGTCTAAGGAAAAAGAAAAAGGTGGCTCATTCAAGAGAATGACAAATGCATGTTAAGTGATAAATATTTTTTGACATTTATAGATTTTTTTTTTAAATGTGAAGCAAGGCTAATCAAATTTTAAGTAGTTGAAATTTGAAATTTGTGAAGAACTTCATAATGCCTTAAAAGCTATAAGTGTATAAATGGATTTGTAAAGCATATATATATATATATTATCGACTTAGGTGTGTGGTAATATAATATTTATTTTGCTTATATGATTATAATTTGATTGATAATAGTAGCACTAGTTGATGTGCATTTTAATTTAATTTTTTATTTTTAGATTGCAGAGCACTCGCTATTGTGCATTGTTTAGTATTTAATTTTTTTTTTTTTGATTTGTTTGGAATTATAGAATATAGGCTGGTATGTATTGTATGATGTTTAATTTTCAATTTAATTTGTTGAGATTGTAGAACACTTACTGATGTGTTTTATTTGATGTTTAGTAATTTATTTATTTTTTTATTACATAGCATTAACAAGTTTGATTTGTGCATTTTGTTTAGTATTTACAATTTTTTTTTTACTTACGTTTATATTTTCATTTGTTATATTGGTGAACATTATAAATTTTATATGTTTGTTTCTTAATTTGCATTAAGATTAGGGATAGTTGTTGAGTTTTATAGAGCATGTGGTACAAATAAAATTATTACCAATTTTTTTAAGAAAAATAATAATTCTTTATTTTTTTCAATATTTTTATCAAAAAATACTATATACTCCATAAATTTTAATAGAATACATATAAATTATATTTTGACCTTAACATTATTTATACCGTGGCATAAACTTAGTAATAAAATAAAATAATAAATAATAAACAATTTCGGGAGGTTCTGGGCCGGCAGTGGTTCGGCTGCTATACGAGGGGTTTAAAGATTTGAACCGTCTGAAGAAGGAGAAGGGATCACCACGATTCCACGATAAGAAAAGGGTTCGTTGACTGAGCCCTTTGCTGGTAGGTGGGTTTTGGAGAATTTGAGAACCCTCTGAAGAAAGAGGGATCAATTTTATGAGTCAACGAAGAAAAGGGTTTACTGAACCCTCTATGAGGTGAATATATCCATTCAGAAAATCCGATTCTTGCATGTTTTTTGTGTATAAAATGTAATGTGTGCATGGAGAAGGAGGTGAGATTGTCGGCTTGATATATTATAGAAGCCCATAACGATTTTTACTTTCGCCAGATTGTGAGTAATCTTCTTGAAATGTACGATGATGAGGAAGACCAACAAAATTCTGAGAGGTCGGATAATACTGATGAAATCGGATCAGATCCGAGCATGCTCTTGTTCTCCCCTCAGAGAGTGCACACCGGTTGGCGCGCCGTCGTGGTGCCATGGCAAGATCAGAGCCTGTCGCTGGAGTTCTTTGGTGTTCCTTTACGACCAACTCCCACCACTGCTAGAAGAGTAAAGCAGTGCTCTGATATTTATCTTGGGAGGTCAATCCGCTTCAGACCTCTATCTCATATCCACGAATTAACCCTCCCTCTGTCACTGCCAGGACGGAACTAGGAGAAGAGTATGGGGGCCATGGCCCCCTGTTTTTGCAAAAATTATTGTTTATCATAGAATTTTAAAATATATATATATATATATATGTCATATATATATTTATGGTATCTAATTTATATACGTCATATATATATCATAGAACTTTATCATATATATATTTATTCTGAGGGAAGATTTGCACGGATTGTACGGCCGAGCAACGATGACGGCAGACTTGACGGAATGCACGGCGCCGGGCTAACCCTCACGTCGGCGCGGCCAGCAACATGGCTCGTACGGTCGGGGATATTGGCCGGTCAGACACCAACAGGCGTGACCGAGGTGCGGCTCGCACGAGGGGAACGGAGTCCAAGGTTACGGATGGATACGCCGAGCTATACGGCGCCCGGGCTAGACTTAAACCGCGGTAGCGCCGGTATGCGCCTAACCGGTCGTTTGAGATAGGCGCAGTCCGCGGGACCGAGAGGGATGGATGGACGGTTAGAGGCCGGCATGCCTCGCCCGGCTGATCCTGGCGAAGCGGTCTATATTGGCTCGGTCGAGCCGGCCAGGCTTTCGCTTGATTCCAAGTTATTGGTCGGACACATAGCACGGTTATGTGATGACGAGCTTCCCCAAGTGTTAGGCCGGTCGTGGCATCTCGGTCAAGGGTGCCACCTGGGCCAATGGCGTGAGGGAGAGGACATCTGCTCCACGCACGCCTCAATACCGTTGGGCAGTTCTGCGTGCACTGGTGAAAGGACAAAACCTTTACACGCGTAAGGTGGTGAGAGGCTCGCACTGCCACCTGTCCAGGGAAGGACAGCAGAGGTAGTGCGCGCACAATCTTGAGGCTGCATGGCCAGCCTAGAAATAGGGAAAAAGACGAACATTGGAGGTATGCGAACTCATTCTCACAAACCTTCTCTCTTCATTGTCTTCTTCCTCAGTGAACTGACTTGATCGTCGGAGGGTCTTTCCGGCGCGCCACCGCCGGGCAGCTCACCCTTTTTGTGTTGCAGAGACAGACGCCGTTACCAGAAGCTTGACGTTCAAGGCGTACGGAGAGCTAAGGATATTTCACTCCCGTACATTTATATATGTTATTTTTCTTCTATCTTGAATTCTCTTTCTATTTTAAATTACAAAAAGTTTCTTTATCTTATTAGAAATTGTTTCTATGGTATCTAATTTTTTTTATTATATATATATAATTTATATATATCATATTATACATATATGTGTGTTTTGTGTATATGGTGGAAAAAAAATTATTTTTCTTTTGGCTCCTCCGATAATGAAATCCTGGTTCCGTTCCTGGTCACTGCCTATCAATTTTCTGTCTATCATGTGTCAGAGTTAGACCTGGGAAGTATTGATATGGCATTTCATTCTGGTATTCTGCGTGCTCTGTGTCATCTGACACGCTTATGTCTGTCGTCTGGTATGGAAATTCCTTCTGAAATTCTGAAGCTGCGTCATCTGAGACACTTATATGTTTATCCGTCTCATATCCATCCCATGAAACCATATTTCCCATCACATAAACATGCCATGACACCATATTTCCCATCACTTACACATCCGTCTTGTACCCATGACATTAAGGCTTGTTTCCTATCACATGATGACATCGACAAGCTTTTTTGTGATGACGATTATGAGATAGACGATTTAAGTGAGAATGCTGGGAGTCCAAATGATTTGATATGTTTGTATCCAACAACAGAGACGTTGGAGGGACGTATCGAACCTACTTGGCCAGAGTACCGATCTGCTAATCCAGCTCTGGAGCAACACAGGGCTATTCTTCCTCACACAGTACCACATGTCATGACAAGGAAAAATGCGGCTACTGTAACAACATCACAAATGGAAACTTATAAATCAATGACAACTCCATGTAGGAGTTCAGCAAGTGGATTTGAAGTATTTTCAGCAAGCCTACAGTCACCTCAATGCTTAACAGGATCAATTGCACAGGACAACCTTGCTCAGTCTTGTCCTCTCCCTGCAGTAAACTTGTTTTTCACTTGTTCTTTATATCAGATTATTCACTTACATTTTGCTGTAAACGTTTATGTTTTGTGAAATCGGATCAACTATATATAAAATGGATAGTTTGGAAATACTGACTATCCATTTTATGTACATAAAATTATAAAATCGGATCAACTTATCAGTAGAATTGTTTATGTAGATAAAATTATCGTTGTGGTTTTTAGATTGTAGTGAAATCCATGCGAGTCCTAAGTTATTAATTACCTCTTTTGGAATTCCATTTGGTAACAATGAAGGGGTGTTTTTTGGAAGAGGAAAGATCTATTGACATTATGGATTCACCGATAGAGTTACCATGTTCTGATCCAGCTCTGAAGCTTACTACTGCTCAGGTTTGTTCTCTTCCTGTTCTGTTATCAGTCTCATGTCATGTCATGTCAGATCTTCATTTATAAGTGGGAATTCTTCTGCTGTAAACTTGTTCTTTTGTTCTGCTTTATACCAGATAATTCACTAATATTTTTCAGTAAATGTTTATGAATTGTTGAATCGGATCAAATATATAAAATGGACAGTTTGGCACACTGACTATGAAAACGTTTGAGTAATATGTTATTCAAGCCATTATATATTTTGATTTCAATGCTGCAGAAAATCAGCTTGAATTTCTTTTTTCCAAAGTTTATGGCTCTTTTCGCGGACATGCTAAGATAAGGAAGCCAAGCCACTGACTAGTTATTGATGCCTTCATGGTATCATAAAAATAGCCAAGCAGCAGGTTTGTAGGGACATAGCAGAGTTAGCAGATATATATGTACTGACCCTTGTCAATTGTCAATGGATGCAGCATCTATGCATAAAAACCACAGAAAAGAGATTCAAACCAAACAAGGTGATTGGTTTCAATAAATGAAGGACCATCTAGTTAGTAACTTGGGGTAATGTGAAGATCGATGACCAAATCGTACAACCCAGTTTTTTAATATTGTAGTTTGAGATCTCAAATTTTGCATAATTTTTAAGTTTATTTGTCAAAATTTATAGGCATTTTGACAGAATTTGTGGCAGTTCCATTTTGGTCTCTTTAGCTTATCAACCAACTTTTCCCCATTGGATTAGCCTTATTTCACTCTGAGAAACAATATTCAAACCCAGAAACATTCTCAATTGTATAACAACAATTAATATTGATTGCAAATATACGGGTCCTAATTTTTATGTAATATGCAAGACTTGTCAGAGATTAGCATCTCACCAATATTGTTGTTTATGTAGATAAAATTATCATTGTTGTGTTTAGTTTGTAGTGAAATCAATATGTCCAAAATTACTAATTACCACTTTTGGACTAACCATGGGCAACAATGAAGGGTTCTCTAGAAGAGGAAAGATATGTAAAAATTATCAATCCTTCTACGGAACTTTATTCGAGGCCTCAATGTATCAAAATACCCCAGGTTGCTGGACCTGCACTTCAGCCTGAAGCCTTTCCAAATGTAGGGAAGATTATGCAGCTTGATTCATCAGAACAAGTCTCATCTGTGAGATTTGATGCTACAAACATTGGAGGGAATGTTGTTAGTGCAAACAAAAATTGCACTACAACTTGTTCACAGAAGAAAATTACAATTACAGAACTCCTACCACTCATTGGTTTGAAACGTAAAGTTGCTGCGGGGAAAATTGGTGGTGAGTTTTTACACTGTCTAGTCTATCTTGCTTATAATCTGGTTCGTCTCTAAACATGCTTAATAAGTGAAGCTGGATTGTCTTGAATTAGCAATATAAAAATGCAGTGTACTTATCTACTTTATTATTTATGCAGTTAGCATACCTACATTCAAGCGCCTCTGTAGGCTGAATAATATCATCCGGTGGCCAGATTACAGGAATGAAAAGCAATGTCATTCCCTTAAGCTGAAGCTTGCAACTGAGTCTGAGCAAGGTGCAGCGGGAGCATTTGGTCATTTTGTGACAGGTTCACATACTGGTGCTGTTGGATTGAATCATCACAACTCACCATGCTCTAAATCCCCTAAACGCCAGAGAGAAAAGAAGACATCGCCCTCTTGTAAGACACCATCAACTGTGGCTACATGTTCAGATCCAGCTCCAATGAAAGCCATGTCTACTTTTCCTCAAATAATGCCACATCTCAGGGCAGGGCAAGATGCAAGGATTGAGATCTTAAAAACAACAGAAGATATACCCATTCAATCAGTTCAAGGGGTGACAACTAGGTCTTGCTTAAGTCCCCAGAAACGAGCTGGTTCAGATGTTCCATCTACTTCGTCCCCAAAACACTTTCACTGCGTAAGTTCCCTGTCTATTTCAAATTAGTTTAGCCCTTTCTTCTCCTATTTCTGTGGGGTCATACTTTTATACTTCGCAATCTAAAAGACTCGACAGGTTTGACAAATGTTTGACAAATAGTTTCGAAATCAGATAAACTATATAAAATGGATAGTTTTGAAATATTAATTAACTGTGAAAACAATGAGTAATATAATACGTTACTCAAAGCCATTATATATTTGATTTCAATGCAAAAGAAAATCAGCTCGAAATTCCTCTTTGCCAGAGTTTCTGTTTCTTTTCATGGACATCCCAAGATAAGAAAGCCACTAGCTAGTTTTTGATATCCTCGTGGTATCTTTAATATATATGTGAAGTGCGTAAGCTCTATGTTGCGTCCTAATGCGCACACTCCCAAAAATGCCCCTGTAAATGTTACACAATTTCAGAACTGCGCTTTGTGTAGACTTGTTTTGTAGCTGGTTTTTAAATAGCAGAGAAAGCAGATATATATACACTGGTCCTCTTTCAAATTTGGAGTAGTTAAGTTTGCAAGATTACCCATGTCATCTATTTTGGTGACACTCTTGTGCTTTTCAATCAACTTTTCCCTGTCGGATTAGCCTTTAGTTCACTTTGAAAAACATTATTTAAATCCAGAAATATTCCCAATTGTATAACAAAATGCGATTAATCTTCATTGCAAATATGGGTCCTAATTTTTATGTAAAATGCAAGACTCATAAGAGATTAGCATCTCACCAAAATTGTTAGTTTATGTAGATAAAATTATTAATATGGTTTTTAGATTGTAGTGAAATCCATGCAAGTTCTAAATTACTAACCATCAATTGGTGGACAGACTGAGATAATGGATCAAATGCTTGAAAGCAGCCACCCTGCTCCCAAGGGACAGCTCCAAGAACAAAGTAAGTTTCACCTTCAGAAGCAAAATGCAGGGACTGCAATCATAAAGGCAAAATATGGAAACAAGACTGTGATAGTGCCGCCCCCTACAACATCAGGAATTGTTAAGTTGAAGGAAGAATTGGCAAGGAGATTGGCGTTAGAGCATGGCAGCTTCTATGTGGAGTATGAGGATGAGGATCATGATTGGATTCTAATAGCCTGTGATGATGCCTTACAGGAGTGTTTGACATCTTCAACTTCAAGGGACAATCAAGTAATCAGACTATCAGTTCGTGATGAGGTTGTCAATTCTCAGAATTCCGGCAAAGCTCTAGAGTGCTGAAGAGGAAAATAACTATTATATATGTCTATCTATCTATCTATCTATATCTATATCTATATCTATCTATACTATCTATCTATATCTATCTATCTATCTATACTATACTATACTATATCTATAAGCAAATGTAGTAGAGTATGAGATTTCTCCAAACCCTTAATACTAAATTCTTATGAATTCTCTCTCTTACGTGTCACCTCTCAAGTCTCTGCTCCCACTTTTTTTAATTTTTAATCATTTGTCAATTATCTAAATCTCAAAAGCCAAAAGGATTATATATATTTAAATAAAATGATAAATATTTAGATATGAACAACAAAGAGGTAAAGATAAAAATATAAAAAATAAAAAGATAACTATTCAAATTTTAACCACAAAAGTAATATAAAGAGTCAAATAAAAGATTAAAAAAAATAACTAAATAAAAAATATAACGGGTCCATTAATTTTAAAAATAAAAAGTTAACTATTTATATATGAACAATTAAAAATATTTAAATAAAAAAATATTACAAGTCAAATAATTTTTAAAATAAAAAGGTAATTATTTATATATGAATAACAAAAAAATAGGGATGAAAAAATATACAAAAATAAAAATATAACTATTTAGATTTGAACTGCAAAATGAAAATTTAAATAAAAGATAACGAAATATTTAAATAAAAAAATAATAAGATAAAAAATATTATGGGTCCATTAATTTTAAAAATAAAAATTTAACTATTTATATATGAACAATTAAAATCTATACTATATACTATATACTATATATATCTATAAGCAAATGTAGTAGAGTATGAGATTTTTAATTTTAAAAATAAAAAGTTAACTATTTATATATGAACAATTAAAAATATTTAAATAAAAAAATATTACAAGTCAAATAATTTTTAAAATAAAAAGGTAATTATTTATATATGAATAACAAAAAAATAGGGTTGAAAAAATATACAAAAATAAAAATATAACTATTTAGATTTGAACTGCAAAATGAAAATTTAAATAAAAGATAACGAAATATTTAAATAAAAAAATATTAAGATAAAAAATATTACGGGTCCATTAATTTTAAAAATAAAAATTTAACTATTTATATATGAACAATTAAAATCTATACTATACTTATATATATATATATATATATCTATAAGCAAATGTAGTAGAGTATGAGATTTCTCCAAACCCTTAATACTAAATTCTTATGAATTCTCTCTCTTACGTGTCACCTCTCAAGTCTCTGCTCCCACTTTTTTTAATTTTTAATCATTTGTCAATTATCTAAATCTCAAAAGCCAAAAGGATTATATATATTTAAATAAAATGATAAATATTTAGATATGAACAACAAAGAGGTAAAGATAAAAATATAAAAAATAAAAAGATAACTATTCAAATTTTAACCACAAAAGTAATATAAAGAGTCAAATAAAAGATAAAAAAAAATAACTAAATAAAAAATATAACGGGTCCATTAATTTTAAAAATAAAAAGTTAACTATTTATATATGAACAATTAAAAATATTTAAATAAAAAAATATTACAAGTCAAATAATTTTTAAAATAAAAAGGTAATTATTTATATATGAATAACAAAAAAATAGGGATGAAAAATATACAAAAATAAAAATATAACTATTTAAATTTGAACTGCAAAATGAAAATTTAAATAAAAGATAACGAAATATTTAAATAAAAAAATATTAAGATAAAAAATATTATGGGTCCATTAATTTTAAAAATAAAAATTTAACTATATATATATGAACAATTAAAAATATTTAAATAAAAAAATATTACGAGTTAAATAATTTTTAAAATAAAAAGGTAATTATTTATATATGAATAACAAAAAAATAGAGATGAAAAAATATACAAAAATAAAAATATAACTATTTAGATTTGAACTAAAAAATGAAAATTTAAATAAAAGATAACAAAATATTTAAATAAAAAAAAAAGATTAAGATTGGGATATAAATATCCCAAAAAGATAATAATTTTTTTTACGATCTATATTTATCTTTTGTTAATTTATTATAAAATTTCCATATATTTCAATTTAATGTTTTTAAAATTTATCTTCAAGTTGAATTTAATATTTTATTTTTTATTTAGATTTGAACTGCAAAATGAAAATTTAAATAAAAGATAACAAAATATTTATAAAAAAAAAAAGATTGAGATTGGGATATAAATATCCCAAAAAGATAATAATTTTTTTAACGATCTATATTTATCTTTTGTTAGTTTGTTATAGAATTCTATATATTTTAGTTTAATCTTTTTCAAGTTTATCTTCAAATTGAATTTAATATTTTATTTTTTAAAATCATCAATTAATTATTCATACAAATTTTAAACATGATAGAATTCCATATATTTAAATAATAAAAAAAAGTGTCACCTCTCAAGTCTCTTCTCCCACTTTTTTTAATTTTTAATCATTTGTCAATTATCTAAATCTCAAAAGCCAAAAGGATTATATATATTTAAATAAAATGATAAATATTTAGATATGAACAACAAAGAGGTAAAGATAAAAATATAAAAAATAAAAAGATAACTATTCAAATTTTAACCACAAAAGTAATATAAAGAGTCAAATAAAAGATTAAAAAAAATAACTAAATAAAAAATATAACGGGTCCATTAATTTTAAAAATAAAAAGTTAACTATTTATATATGAACAATTAAAAATATTTAAATAAAAAAATATTACAAGTCAAATAATTTTTAAAATAAAAAGGTAATTATTTATATATGAATAACAAAAAAATAGGGATGAAAAAATATACAAAAATAAAAATATAACTATTTAGATTTGAACTGCAAAATGAAAATTTAAATAAAAGATAACGAAATATTTTTAAAAAAAAATATTAAGATAAAAAATATTACGGGTCCATTAATTTTAAAAATAAAAATTTAACTATTTATATATGAACAATTAAAATCTATACTATATATATATATATATATATATATAAGCAAATGTAGTAGAGTATGAGATTTCTCCAAACCCTTAATACTAAATTCTTATGAATTCTCTCTCTTACGTGTCATCTCTCAAGTCTCTGCTCCCACTTTTTTTAATTTTTAATCATTTGTCAATTATCTAAATCTCAAAAGATAACTATTCAAATTTTAACCACAAAAGTAATATAAAGAGTCAAATAAAAGATAAAAAAAATAACTAAATAAAAAATATAACGGGTCCATTAATTTTAAAAATAAAAAGTTAACTATTTATATATGAACAATTAAAAATATTTAAATAAAAAATATTACAAGTCAAATAATTTTTAAAATAAAAAGGTAATTATTTATATATGAATAACAAAAAATAGGGATGAAAAAATATACAAAAATAAAAATATAACTATTTAGATTTGAACTGCAAAATGAAAATTTAAATAAAAGATAACGAAATATTTAAATAAAAAAATATTAAGATAAAAAATATTATGGGTCCATTAATTTTAAAAATAAAAATTTAGCTATTTATATATGAACAATTAAAAATATTTAAATAAAAAAATATTATGAGTTAAATAATTTTTAAAATAAAAAGGTAATTATTTATATATGAATAACAAAAAAATAGAGATGAAAAAATATACAAAAATAAAAATATAACTATTTAGATTTGAACTAAAAAATGAAAATTTAAATAAAAGATAACAAAATATTTAAATAAAAAAAAAAGATTAAGATTGGGATATAAATATCCCAGAAAGATAATAATTTTTTTTATGATCTATATTTATCTTTTGTTAATTTATTATAAAATTTCCATATATTTCAATTTAATCTTTTTAAAATTTATCTTCAAGTTGAATTTAATATTTTATTTTTTATTTAGATTTGAACTGCAAAATGAAAATTTAAATAAAAGATAACAAAATATTTAAATAAAAAAAAAAGATTGAGATTGGGATATAAATATCCCAAAAAGATAATAATTTTTTTAACGATCTATATTTATCTTTTGTTAGTTCGTTATAGAATTCTATATATTTTAGTTTAATCTTTTTCAAGTTTATCTTCAAATTGAATTTAATATTTTATTTTTTAAAATCATCAATTAATTATTCATACAAATTTTAAACATGATAGAATTCCATATATTTAAATAATAAAAAAAAGGATTGAGATTGGGATATAAATATCCCAAAAAGATAATAATTTTTTGAACGATCTATGTTTATCTTTTGTTAGTTTGCTATAGAATTCTATATATTTTAGTTTAAACCTTTTCAAGTTTATCTTCAAGTTGAATTTAATATTTTATTTTTTAAAATCATCAATTAATTATCCATACAAATTTTAAACATGATAAAATTCTATATATATCTTTTGTTTAAGCATAATATTTTCAATATAAAAACAAGTTCATGCAAAAGAAATCATGAACAGAAGATTGGGGGAAAACAATCAACATTGAGCCATTTCTAATTCTTTTTCGGTGCCTAAAAATCTTAAATATTTGTTTTACATTTGAAATGTGTACTTGTACGAGTTTTTGCATTTGCGAGAAAGTGAGTTTATATAAAAGGATATTATTATTTTATTTTTAAATTTTTTTGTTACAATTTGTTTTTTTCCTTATTTTTTTCTTTTTGTTAATAATGTGTCATTTAATTGAGAATTTTTTTTTAAAATTTTTATAAAAGTGCTACTATTATCAATTTGTAACTCTCTCACTTATTGATTATTTGTGTTTAATTTTATTTTTTTTGGTGTAGATGTTAGATTGAAAATGAAAAGCACATCAAAATTTATTGGATATGAGCTTATACTTTAAATGTATTCATCAGTTGATTTTTTATTGTTGATTATCCTATTGAAATAACTCATGATTAAATTTATTTTTAGGAACTCATTTCCTTTGAGATTTAAACCAAAAATTTATTCTTCTTCTTTTTTAATTTTTTTTTTATTTAAATTCAAAGTTTGGGCAAATGGAAGATATCTCATATTTAAAATGTTTTTTTTTTCTTGAATAATTTAAATATTTATATTCGTTATGTTTATCAATTCAAGTTTAATGCATTTCCAAACTTTTTTTTCTTTTTAATCATTCCAAACCTATTTGTGTTTAATGAATCAATATAACCAAAAAACAAATAGCATGTAAAATGTTTTTAACCATATAATGGGAATTAAAATTAATTTTATTTGAATTTATTATATTATATGGGATGATTAATGTAATATCTACTATTGATTAAACAAAATTAGTGTTACTTTTATTTAATATATTAGTCATTTTGGTTAATTACAACATGCCTTTGTTACTCTACTTTTGATTGTCTGAAATAATTCTTAGATACATTAGTTATTATATATGTGATGATTTACTTAATGTATGATAGTTTTTAAGAAAATTCAATAATGTGAAATATTAAATATTTTTTAATGACGTGAAATAAGATTTACATACACAAACTAAATAAAATATTAAGAAATACAGTCAAATAGCAAATTTTTTTTTAGTGATTATTGACTTTTTAAAATCTCGTGCATCGTACGGGTGACCACTAGTATATATATATATATGCATGTGTGTATTTATTTTAAATTTTATTTTTATTTTTATTTTAAGGTGTGTAGGATTAGTTTTCATGTTGCGTGTCTTCAAATTGGAACAAAATAAAAATTAAAAAAACATTTGAATATATCATATTGGCATTTCTATCATTAAATCATATATTTTGCCCAGCCCCTTCTAGCTACGTTGACTTTCTCTGGCAAATATAGATCCAAACTTTACTATAAATGAGATGTTTTTATTTCATTATTGCTTATTTGTTATTTTGCTTCACTTTGTAAGATGGGGAATGTTGTCGACATTAGGTCAGGCTAGGTTCAATAATGATGCCTAAGCCCGTTTGTGGGCTACGTCCAGCAGATTTTTTTTTTGGTGGGCTCAGATCAGCCAAAATTTGGGGCCCAAGTCCTACCCAATTGACTTTGGTACAAATGGGCTCATCAGACTGGTAGATAGACAGGCATGTCAACGGCCGAATTCAGGGGAATTCTATTTCGATCTAAAAAATCATTAAATATACTTAATTTTTCAATACATAATATTAAATTATTTAAGATTATAATTTATTTTCAATACACCTTATATTTTTTTCTTAAATTATCTTTTAAGGTATACCCAAATAATAAACATATCAAAAATCCTAAATTCCCAAGACAATTTCATAGCTGCTAGAACTGTGCATATGCGGAGGAATTTGGATCCTCTCACCATTGAAGTTTTGGCTGCAAGAGAGAGCTTACGTTTTTCACTAAAGCTATAGCTTTGGAATATTGTCCTTGAGGGTGATGCATAGCACGTCATTTGTATGATATCGAATGAGACAATGGTGGTTGTAAATGTGGAAGGACTCATTAATGATGTTAGATGATTGATGAATAATTCTAGGTGCTGTGAGTTGAGTTTTGTAAGAAGGTGGACTAATAGTGTAGCACATTATTTGGCAAGACGTGGTGTGAGCTTGCCTGGTACTCTTACATGTGAGTTTAGTCCTCCTTTTTTAAGAAAGATGTTTGTTATTCTTGATGGTTTTTCCATCTTTTATCAATAATTTTGAAAAAAAAAAAAAAAGAGAAAGAGAAAAGAAAAGGAAAGAAAAGAAAAAACGCTTTGAAAAATTCTTGAATAGATTTCTCATTAGTTTTATTTCATCCCGCCCATATTTTTTTTTATTATTCCAGTAGGTCATATTTGATGTAAGAAGATCAAAATACCATCAAACTCTCCTATCTCCATTAATGTTGATATTTAATGTTGATTGTCATTATATTTTGGTAATTCCCATAACCATTCTTATTACCCATATCTTCACTCCAAAAAAATGCACTAACTACACACTACTATTTAATGCTGATATATATTACACACACAAAATTAAACATGGTTCTTTATTGATTGTCATTATGTTTTGGTAGTTCTCATTCATCCAAATGTTGACTATACGTAATGGCGTGAATGTTCGCATTAGATAATGTGAATGTGAATGTTCACATCAGATGACATTGTAATAAAGATGATGTTAAGGTTCACATCAGCATTGCATCAAATTACACAATCACAAACCTCAACTTTCATTTGAATATAAACATGACTGTACGTGATGACGTAAATATGAATGTTCACATCAGATGATGTGAATGTGAATGTTGACTGTCATTAATGTTCATATTAATTTGAAATTAATTTTTGTCATTGTGTTGTCAATTACATGATGTGAATATTCACATTGTTACCCAAAAGACAACCTAAAAAGGGGGTTAATTAGGTTTTTACAATTAAAATTAATAATATCCTAATAAAAATTATGACTAGCACAACAGATAAATATAATTAATGAAATAAAAATAATTAAAACAAGTGTCGTAACAACTATGTCAGTTAATGATTTTAGCACAGTAAAAATGTGAAATATATCTCTATGGCAATTTAAAATAAAATGAAGAGATAAAGGAAAGAGAGGCAAACAAATTTATAGTGGTTCGGCTTCAACTCGGCCTACGTTCACTCCTCAAGTTTCACTTGGGATTTTCTACTATCTTCTAGCTTCACAGGGATGCTAGCAACCTCTTTACAAATGAAGCAATTCTCCACGGATTTTACATAGACTTCACAAGTCCAAACCCTTGCAAATCTTAGATGATTCACAATCACTCTTAAGATTTCAAGAACACGGTATTTGCAACACTTTTACAAGATGAAATGGTATTTTTTCTTTCAACGAAAGCTTATAATAAATATCTCTCAAAAATAGATATATAAAATGAAGTTTTGATTTTTCTGTAAATCTCACACAGGAAAGATGAGCTTAAAGCTATAAGGCCTAGTGTATAATTTCTAAGAATAGATGTGAGTGATTATAGATCAAAGAATATTTTCAGGTTTTTTGTAACTTATTTACATTAGAGACTTTGGTATATATAATGAAAATTATACCCGTTTATAGCTGTTGTATTCATTTGAATTTATAGCCGTTTATAGCCATTGTATTCATTTGAATTTATGGCCGTTTATAGCCGTTGTACTTCCATCATTACCAATTTGAATATCTTCCACTCCATCATTGCAAATTTGAATATCTTCCACTTGAACCTTTTGAATCTTTTGGCCTTTTGAACCTTTATAGCCGTTTATAGCCGTTGTACTTCCATCATTACTAATTTGAATATCTTCCACTTGAACATTTTGAACCTTTTGACCTGCTACTGTGCTAGGCTGTTTGAACATTTGTTTTGGGCTGTTTGAACTCTTGATTTAATCAAATATTAAATACATTCTAACAACATTTAGGATAAAGGTTTAGGTAAGAAATAATAGGACAAAATAAATTTTGATTCTATTTTTTTCTTTCAAATAAATCATCAAAATAAATTTTGATTAAAATATAATTAAATAAATTATCAAAATAAATTTTGAATTCTATTTTTTTCTTTCAAATAAATTAAAACATAATTAAATAAATCATCAAAATAAATAAGTCTAACAACTGGTATCATTAAGAAGAAGACGGAAGAGAAGACGACAAGAGGGAGAGAGAGCCGAGGCCGCTGATTGACTGATTTACCCGTCTCGCTTTTGTCCGTTAGCTAACGCAAAAGCGAGGACGCGTGTCCGATGCGATTTTCGATGAACAAAAAAGAGACGCGGGCGAATCATATATCTATATATATATATATATATATATCTGTTTTGATTATCTATTTTTTGATGCCATTTATCACTATAATTTTCCTCCTCCTCCTCCAGATTCTGAGCCATAATTTCCTTTTGATAATGTCATAGGGGGAGAAAATTATATGATGTTATGTATTATGGTATTATTTTCAAACTAATCTCATGTTATATATTTATAGTTTGATATCTTAATCTTATATCGTGTTATTGATTAAAGTTTATTTATTACACATGTGCTAACCTATGTATTTAGAAATAAATTTAGGGAGCATGACTTGAAAGGGAGCCCTTGTTACTCCCAAATCAAATCAAAACATCATTGTATGCCATCATTAAAAAGGGGGAGATTGTTAGACTTATTTATTTTGATAATTTATTTAATTATGTTTTAATTTATTTGGGAGTAACAAGGGCTCCTCCTCAAGTCATGCTCCCTGAATTCATTTCTAAATACATAGGTTAGCACACGTGTAATAAATAAGCTTTAATCAATAACATGATATAAGATTAAGATATCAAGCTATAAATACATAACATCAAATTAGTTTGAAAATAATACCATAATACATAACATCATATAATTTTCTCTCCCTATGACATTATCAAAAGCAAATTATGGCTCAGAATTTGGAGGAGGAAGAGGAGGATGAGGAAAATGATAGTAATAAATGGCATCAAAAAATAGATAATCAAAACAGATATATACACACATATATATATAGATATATGATTCGTCCGCGTCTCTTTTTTGTTCGTCGAAAATCGCGTCAGACAGCATCGCCCGTTTTAGGGCCCACACCAAACAACAAAACACAGGTCAATCGATCGCTCTCCTCTTCGCTTTTCCTCCGTCTTCTTCTTAATCACTTGGTATCAAAGTCTAGACTCTTGTTTTAGATTTAATCATCTAGGAGTTTCGATCCATAGTAACCTTAGCTGAAGGACAAGCCACAAATAGGCCACCATTGTTTGATGAAAATAATTATAGTCATTGGAAGGATAAGATGACCCTATACCTACAAGTCACTGATTATGCCATGTGGATTATTGTCACCAAAGGTCCAAAAATTCCTACCAAATTAGTAGACGATATTAGTGTACCTAAAACTGAAGATAAATGTGATAAGAGAGATCATAAATTATTGCAAGCCAATGCTAAAACCAAACTCATCCTTGTTTGTGGATTAGACTCTAAGGAGTATAATAGAATTTCAAGTTGTGATTCGGCAAAAGAAATTTGGGACAAACTTGAGGTAACGTATGAAGGTACAAACCAAGTGAAGGAATCTTGTATTGATACGCTTGTTCATAGTTATGAATTGTTTAAAATGAACTCTGATGAATCTATTTCAAGTATGTTTACTAGATTTATTGAAATTGTAAACTCTTTCAAATCTCTTGGCAAAATTTATACTAACAGTGAGTTGGTAAGAAAAATTCTTAGGTGTCTACCAAAGAATTGGGAAGCAAAGGTCACCACCATTATAGAAGTCAAAGATCTCTCCACACTTGGATTGGATGAGCTTATAGGTTCCCTTATGACTCATGAGATCACCATGAAAGGACATGAGGATGTTGAAAACAAAAAGAAAAGTGGAATTGCATTCAAAGCATCATCAAATGAAGAAGAACATGAAAACTCCAGTGAGGATGAAAACTATGTCATGTTTAGTAGAAATCTCAAAAAGCACTTCAAGAAAAACAATTATGGAGAAAGAAGACATTTTAAAAAGGAGTACAACAAAGACTACAAAAGAAACAAGAAGGCCATGATAGCAACTTGGGGAGAAAGTGAAGATGAAAGCTCAAGTGATGAAATTAAAAATGAAATAGCCAACTTGTGTCTCATGGCTTTTGAAGATGAAGACTCTACTCAAGATGGGGTAACTACTCTTTATGAAGAACTTAAAAGTGCATTCCATGAACTAAAAGATGAATTTAGAAAAGTTTGTGCCAAAAATAATGTGTTAAAAAAATCTTTTGCATCTTTATCTAGTAATGTAGAAGAATTAAAGAAAGAAAAAATTATTTTGAAAAATGATTTTGACACCATCTCTAATGAGAAAACTGCTTTAAAAAACAATGTTGATGATTTAACAAAAACACTTAAAAATTTTGTAAAATGTAGAAATAATCTCAACATGCTTCTTGGAAATCAAAGATGTATTTTCGATAAAGCGGGCATTGGATATGACCCTATTAAGAAACAAAAGAATTTAATACAATTTTTGAAAAGGCACCTCTCACGACACACCCTCATATTACTTGTCATTATTGTAGAAAGAAAGGCCATTATATATTTTATTGTTCATTCAAAAAGAATATGAACATGGGAATTAAAAAGATTTGGATTATTAAGGGATCTAACAAAACTAACTAAGAAAGACCCAAGAAACTATAGGTACCAAAAACCAATACTTGATTGTCATCTTGTAGGTTTGCTTTAAGTCCAAAGCTAAAGAAGGGAAGTGGTACCTTGATAGTGGATGTTCCAGACACATAACCGGAGATAAATCATTCTTTACTACACTGTCATCCAAAGATGGGGGCCTTGTTATTTTTGGAGACAACAAGAAAGGAAAAATCATCGGTATTGGTAGCATCGGTATTTCTCCTAACCTTTCTATTGAAAATGTTTTATTTGTTGATGGACTTAAGCATAACCTACTTAGTATTAGTCAATTATGCGATAAAGGTAATCAGGTTATTTTTGATAAATCACATTGCATAATTGAAAGCATAAATGATCATAAAGCTTTATTCGTTGGTAATCACCATGATAATGTTTATGTTTTTCATCTTAATGATCTCTATGCTAGTGATGTTAAATGTTTATATGTTAATAATAAAATAGTTGATTATGACATAGAAGACTTAGTCATGTTCATATGAATTTAATTGCTAAACTTTTGAGAAAGGATTTGGTCATTGGAATTTCAAAAATTAAATTTAAAAAAGATCATCTTTGTAGTGCTTGTCAACAAGGAAAATAAACTAAAACATCATTTAAATCAAAATCTCATATTTCCACAACTAGACCTTTACAACTATTACATATGGATTTATTTGGTCCCTCAAGGACATCTAGTCTAGGTGGTAAACGTTATTGTCTTGTTATTTATAGCGATCCCGGGTTTACCCTTGTTGTACAGTGATCCGGACATGTGTCCGTTGATGTTGGTAGTTGATTATTATCTTGTTTACATCCTTTTTACTTGGTATTCGAGTCTTGGGATGTGTTGGGCAGGTTCGTTACAGGTTGGTTGAACTTAGGAACCAAGTCTAGTTGCCCAGGTTTTTGGCTTTTCCGCTCGAGCGGGGTTTTGGGCGCTCGAGCGGAGAATACACCCATCCGGTATCTTGTGCCTCTGCAAAACTTCTGCAGGTGGGGTTTCTCGCCGGCGAGTTTTCGAGCTCGGCGGGTTCTTCGGCGGGATTGTTGGCGCTTCGGCGGGCGATTTTTCTAGTGAGAGTTAGGAGAGGTAGATTCGCTCGGCGAAATTTGGGTTTCGCTTACGGCGGGCGAACTTTTTTTTCTTAGCGCTCGCCGATGACCTTGTTGCGCCGGCGGACCATGTTTTATGTGTCTTTACGCTCGGCGGTGCGTTTTACGCTCAGCGGACTGTCGATAACTCGAGTGTGTGGTGGGCATTTTAAATCACTTTTCACTTTTCCTTCTCTCTCCTACTTTTCCAAAACGCCATTTTCAGAGCTTCTCACTCTAAAACCATAACTTCTCTCTAGGGTTTGATCTAGGTAGAGTGTTCTTCTTCCCTTCGGCCTTTGTAAAGGTTGGGTTGATCGTCGGGGGCGTCGTTTTGATCCGAAAAGTTTGGTGTTTGGAGCATTTTGATTTTGGTCGCTTATCCATTCGAGCTCCAACTTTGAGGTAGGGATATCCTACTCCTCTTTATGGATTTTGTTTTTTTGAATTTTAGCATTTTGATGTGTTGGAAGTTGTTGAGTAATTTTGAGAAACTTTGGGCCTTTGTGTAATTTTACAAAAATGGGGTTTTTATTTATAATGAACCTAGAGGCATGTTTTGTGTAGAGACATGGGATTAATGTTGAAACATTGATGAAAATGGAACCTTAAGGGTTGTAATGTCAATTATGGAAAAATGCCCTAATTACATTGATTAATTAATTGATATGATTAATTATAAGGAATGAGGAATTGAAGTGGAAATGTTGATTTAAATATCCATTTTGTGCATTTATTTTCTATTTAGAAATATCTGCTTTGGGCTATCGGTGGAGGATAGTCTTGATTGTTGTAGACAATGCATGATGATTAGGCAAACTAAAACCAATCATTGAAATGTGTCATTGAGAATGACAGTTGAAGAATACATTAACTATATGTATTGATTCGTGATGTGTATAATTATTGTTTATATGCATTGTGTTGTGTTGGAGAAGATAGGGGATGTACTCCACGGTTTAGGGGAAGATAGAGGATGTACCTCTAAACCGGATGTTGTTTGGGAGAAGATAGGGGATGGACTCCGTAGATAGAGCTCATATGCTTGTCTTGGGAATGTGATATAGCTAGTTTGCATATCTGTTGAAGTAATGAAATTGTAAGTGGTTAATATGAGTTATTGTCTCATATGAGTTGTGTGGCCAGGTTCTGAGCCATGAATTATAAATTGAGAATTTTAATGTGTTATGAAAGAGTGTAAAAGTGTGGACCATCTATCAACTGTTAATCTTTTAGTCATTATTCATAACTGGTTTAGTATATTTCTACTGGGTTGTGGCTCACCTTATATGGGAACATCATTTTCAGGTACATGTAGCACGCCACCTCCAAGGACATAGCTTGGGAGGCTTGAGGCTGACTGACTTTTTGGTCGTCTATTTTCTTTTGATGTATTACATGTAAATTCAAGCCAAGGGCTTAAGGTGTAATTGAGCTAGTGCTCTCTTTTTCTGTAACCAAGTGTTAACTTGGAAAGCTGTAAGCCCTTAGGGCATTTGCTTTTGTTGTTAACATGTAATACTTTTTGTAAAGAAACTGTGATAAATAGAAGGATACGGGACTTTTATATATATCAATGCATGTCTATATTGTTGGGTTTTGTGTTGTTATTTTGAGGGTGTTACATTATTGTTGATGATTATTCAAGATTCACATGGGTTATGTTTTTAGCACACAAAGATGAAACATTTTCTTTTTTCACAAAACGCTGTCGTAGAATTCAAAATGAAAAAGGCTTTCTTATTACTAATATGTTAATTCCTTTTTTAGTCATATCTTTGTAGAATCAATTTTGATGTCATGACATGTTTTTGAGATGTATACTATCTATATTTTGAATTGTACATTTAAGATCTCAAGAATATGCTCAATATGAAAATTTCATGCTTATATGCTTTACATTGGAATACTTGAATGAGTTATGAAATTCGTTGATTATGATCCATCAACAATGTCTAAATGAAAAGAAGTATCATACGTTTGTAGAGACATTGCATCTATCCTATTGAATATCTTTTGAATATGGATTATATCGGCATACATCTCATGAAATGCTTTTGATTGATAAATTGTTGAATTAATTGTTTATAGCATTCATGTTGTGTTCCACAATGAGTAAAATGTTTTATCACACTTGAGTATATGGATTGAATTGATAAAAATGCCTCTTGATAATGTTATGTGATTAAATGAGATTGTTGCATCATTTTTTAATAAAACAAATAGCATAACACTATTTTCTTATGCATATTATGCTATGTGCGACAACTTCAAAATTCTGAAAAATAGTATTCCAAACTCTTGTTTGATCATTGAATTATTTTTCACTTTTTGAGTTTGTGATAAGAAGTGATTTGTATTGTATTTTTATTGAGTAATAGTGTTTGTTCTATGAATGCTATATTTACACAAATCACATTAAAAAAGGGTAGCACCAACTTAGGGGGGAGAAATCATTTTGCTAACATACTTGTTAAACCCTTTTGAGATGAACTCCCCATGAAAGAAAATTGAAGATTGAAAAGCTTCCATCTCTTGAACCTAACGTATGCCTCATATATTCTCTTCAGCTTTTGAGGTAAAAATTCTATCTTATTTCCTTTGAGCTAATACTGTTATTACTTTGATATAAAAAAGATTGATTATGTTTTATATGATTTGCAATGTATACTCTTTAATGATGCTCTTGCCTAAAAATTATGCCTATGCTTAAAATGTATGCTATATATTGAAATTCATGATTTTTCTTGGCATATGGATTGCTATATCTTGAACATGCTTTATTCTTTGGATTTACATTAGCTCCATGAGATTATATTGTGTTTAACCTATTATGAGCAATATTTGGTATTCTACATAATACTTGAGCTATGATTGTTAAATCTTCTAAATTGCATATTGATATCCTTGGTAGATTGCATGTTGGTATCATTTTGGCATCCTTATTGGTAACATTTGGCATCCTATTTGACATTATTGAGGAGAACATTTCAGTTATGAGCCTTCATTGTTCATATCTCCTATTGATTTTGCCAAATGAAATAAGGGAAAGAATTTAAACTTGATTAGTTTTAAATTGTGTAATTTGTTTTTGGGTTCTGCATCTTGAGGTAAAATTAACTTTGCATACATTGATTTTTTTTAAACCCTCATGGTATTTTATTTGCATTACCATTCCAGCAACACCAACGTCCCATTAAGTTTAATTTCTGCTGGTATTATTTATTTTTTTTTTTTATTTTGCTATTAGGCTTCATTTCTTTTATTTTTATTTTTTTCATTCTTATTTTTTTTGTTTGGGCTTAATTTTTTTTTTTTTTTGCTTTTTAATTTCATTTTTCAGTACTTAAACATAAAAACAAAAACAAATAAAAATACAACTGTTTACATTAAAAAAAAAAAAAAAACCCTTCATTTTTTTTACGACCATACGCCGATCAACCTAAACATATTTCCAAAAATACAAAAATACAAAAAAAAAAAAATAACAAAACAACTCTTCATTTTTTTCTGGCCATACGCCGACCTCACTTACTCGCCTCTTCCACTGTTTTCTTTTTTTTTTTTTTATCACCTTGGGCATCCCTTGACTTCCCTACCCCCTTGCTTTCGTCGAGATCGACGACTGCCCGCTGGCTATCAAAGGCCAAGAACGACGTTGCTCCAAATCGGGCTATGGAGGTGGTCTTCCGTTTAAGCTCTTTATTTTCAGCCTTTAGTGCGCCTATTTCTGCTCGCGCATCCTTGTACATGCGCTGAAGCAGAGAGAGTTGGGCGTTGACCTGATGGAGCTTACTCATCCTGTTCTGCAGTCGGTGAGCCAATTTTGTGACTGCAGTCACCGTCTCTATTTAGGACGTCAGTATGAAATAATTAGGGCTGTAATCGAGCCGAGCCGAGCTGAGTTTTACTATGTTCGAGCTCAGCTCGACTTATTATAGAAGTGTTCGAGCTTGGCTCGAGCTCGAAACGAGCCTAAATATGTAAGCTCGAGCTCGGCTCGTATAAAATTTATGTAACTCGAGCTCGGCTCGTTATGGCTCGTTAGCCAAGCCAAGCCAAGCCAACCAAGTGAAATTACAAAAGCTAGCAGCTACTACACTTAAATAGAGATTTGTTTGTCTTTGAAATACATATTTAACCGATATGGAACTCCCAAATTCTGTTAAGGTTCACTGCTTAAGGACTCACAAAGGCTAGCACCAAAAGTCCCACATCGGTCTCAAAGGAAGAAGTTGCTAAGGATCACTGCTTATAAATGGAGATGTTGGCAGCAAAAGTCCCACATCGGTCTCAAAGGAAGAATTTGCTAAGGATAACTGCTTATAAATGGAGATGTTGGCTGCGCTAGTGGCCTTCAAATTTTGAGGGCAATATAATATATTTATATTGGACATAAAATATAGTTAGATAAAATATAAAATATTATATAAATAAAAAGTTCAAAGTTGCTATATATATTATAAATAATATAATTAAAATATTTTATTATAATATATAATATTTATATTATATATATTTAAAATATAAAAAAAGCTTGCGAGCCTATTCGAGTCGAGCAATAGTAAGCTCGAGCTCGGCTCGTTTAATAATCGAGCTTGAAATTCAAGCTCGAGCTCGGTTCGTTTATTAATCGAATCGAGTTTGAACGAGCCGAACTCGAGCTTGTTCATGATCGTTTGCAGCCCTGGAAATAATTGGCTTCAATGTCTGATTGAGCTGCCATTATTTGCTCAATCGACATCATAGGAAGGTTGGGAAGAGTGAGAGCCGGGACACTCGGCCCAGCAGTGCTTACGGGATCATTCAGGTTCGGAAAAAGAGTAAGGGAACGGGACGAGACCATGTAGTAGGAAAGAGAGATGTAATCGAAAGGAGAGTAATTTTTGGCAACCTTTCTACTCTGCTCAGTCCCTCTATTGTATCTCTCTCAAGAAGTGAATGAGGAAGAAGAAGGCAAAGAGAGTGATTAAGAAGAAGACGGAGGAGAAGACGACAAGAGGAAGAGAGAGCCGAGGCCGCTGATTGACTGATTGACCCGTTTCACTTTTGTCGGTCGGCTGACGCAAAAGCGAAGACGCATGTCCGACGCGATTTTCGACGAACAAAAAAGAAACGCGAGCAAATCATATATATCTATATATATATAGATATCTGTTTTGATTATCTATTTTTTGATGCCATTTATCACTATCATTTTCTTCATCCTCCTCCTCTAGATTCTAAGCCATAATTTCCTTTTGATAATGTCACAGGGGAAAAAAATTATATGATGTTATGTATTATGTTATTATTTTCAAACTAATCTGATGTACTGTATTTATAGTTTGATATCTTAATCTTATATCATGTTATTGATTAAAGCTTATTTATTACATATGTGCTAATCTATGTATTTAGAAATGAATTCATGAAGCATGACTTAAGGGAAAGCCCTTGTTACTCTCAAATAAATTAAAACATAATTAAATAAATTATCAAAATAAATAAGTCTAACAATCTTCCCCTTTTTGATGATGGCACACAATGATGTTTTGATTTGATTTGAGAGTAACAGGGGCTCCCATTCAAGTCATGCTCCCTGAATTCATTTCTAAATACATAGATTAGCACATGTGCAATAAATAAACTTTAATCAATAACATGATATAAGATTAAGATATCAAACTATAAATATATAACATGAGATTAGTTTGAAAATAATACCACAATACATAATATCATATAATTTTCTCCCCCTGTGACATTATCAAAAGGAAATTATGGCTCAGAATCTAAAGGAGGAGGAAAATGATAGTGATAAATGGCATCAAAAAATAGATAATCAAAACAGATATATATACATATATATGATTCGCCTGTGTCTCTTTTTTGTTCGTCGAAAATCGCGTTGGACACGCGTCCTCGCGCTTTAAGTCGACAAACAAAAGCGAAGATCAGGTTAATCGATCGGCAAACCTCTTATCTCTTCTCCTCTTCTCTTAATGATACCAATTGTTAGACTTATTTATTTTGATGATTTATTTAATTATATTTTAATTTATTTGAAAGAGAAAAATAGAATCCAAAATTTAGTTTGATGATTTATTTAATTATATTTTAATCAAAATTTATTTTGATGATTTATTTGAAAGAGAAAAATAGAATCAAAATTTATTTTGTCCCATTATTTCTTACCTAAACCTTTATCCTAAATGTTGTTAGAATGTATTTAATATTTGATTAAATCAGGAGTTCAAACAGCCCAAAACAAAGGTTCAAACAGTCTAGGACAGCACCAGGCCAAAAGGTTCAAAAGATTCAAGTGGAAGATATTCAAATTAGTAATGATGGAAGTACAACAGTTATAAACGGCTATAAAGGTTCAAAATGCCAAAAGGTTCAAAAGGTTCAAATAGAAGATATTCAAATTTGCAATGATGAAGTGGAAGATATTCAAATTGGTAATGATGGAAGTACAACGGTTATAAACGGCCATAAATTCAAATGACTACAACGGCTATAAACGGCTATAAATTCAAATGAATACAACGACTATAAACGGATATAATTTTCATTATATATACCAAAACCTCTAATATAAACAAGTTACAAAAAACCTGAAAATATTCTTTGATCTATAATCACTCACATCTATTCTCAGAAATTATATACTGAGCCTTATAGTTTTCAGTCCATCTTTCCTGCGCGAGATTTACAAAAAAATCAAAACTTCATTTTATATATCTATCCTTGAGAGATATTTATTGTAAGCTTTCTTTGAAAGCAGAAATACCATTTCATCTTGTAAAAGTGTTACAAACACTGTATTCTTGAAATCTTGAGAGTGATTGTGAATCACCTAAGATTTGCAAGGGTTTGGACTTGTGAAGTCTATGTAAAATCTGTGGAGGATTGCTTCATTTGTGTCACGCCCTCAAAATAAACCCATAATATCATACATTCGTGGTACAAAATGTATTACTTATTAACAACAAAAGTGAATGCCCTATGGGCTTACAACTTTTCAAGTCAATACTTGGGTTGCAAAAGTAGAGTACTAACTCAGAATACAAATTAAGCCCTTGGCTTGTTATACACGTAATACAACAAAATTGACAGAATAAAAGTCTTCAACTCCCTCAACCATCCAAGCTAAGGTCTTGGAAACGGCATAATACTTGAACCTGAAAATGATGTCCCATATAGGGTGAGCCAACGCCCAATAGAGATATGCTAAACATAGTATGAACGATAACTAAAATGTTAGCAATTGATAAATGTTTAACTCTTACACAACAACTTATAACATATTTCAAATCCATGACTAAAATGTTCATACTCTATTCCAGTTCCCATTCTTTACCCAATTCTCAATTCATAACTATGACTCAGAACTTGACCAATCAATTAAAAGGAGATCATGTCTCATATCAACAGTGTTTCTATCTCACGTGAGATAATAATCATATTAAACATTTTATACTTCATAATAGATACACATTTTGGTACTGTATCAATAACACACGTAACAACACTTCCATACTTCACAAATGATACACATTTTAGTGCTGTATCAATGTCATACAAAAACACTTCCATACTTCACAAATGATACATATTTTAGTGCTGTATCAATGGAGTCCATTCCCTATCTCTTCCCAAACAATACCCGGTTTAGAGGGCCATCCCCTATCTTCCCCTAAACCGTAGAGTACATCCCCTATCTCCTGCCTCACAACACAATGTATATAAACACATATCATATACATAATCAAATCAATACATAAAATTCATGTATTATATCAAAAGCCATATTCGATGGCATACTCAATTGTTTAGTTTTAGTTTGCCTAATCATCATGCATTGTCTACAACAATCAAGACTACCCTCCATCGGTAGCCCAAAGCAATTATTTCTAAACAGATAATAATTTCATCCAACAGATAAATTATCAACAATTTCCAAGATGAGTGATTAATAATTCCAACTTCACCATTCTATCTCATAATGAGTCAATTTCATATTCTTCAACTCAATTTCATATTTTCATAACATTCCCAAATTAATTGTATAAATTAATTTATAACAAAAATTAGGGTTTTCTTCCCTTTTTCTCAACTTTGGCCCAAAGGCACAAATATCAACTACCAACAACAATACCATCATTTTAAGACTCAAATTATATATTTATGAGTCAAAATAATAAAACCCCTTTTTCATACCTTTGAAATCCTAACACCCAAAATTACTCAAATCAAACTATTTATACAAAAAGCTCAACATCTATGTTAAAGCACATAAGAATGAGTAGGAATCCCTACCTCAAGTTTGAAGAAGAGCTAATCCGAAAATGCAAATATCACCCGATCATGGATCCGAGATCATCATTGCGAAGATCATGACAAGCCCTCCGACTTTCATGTACAACACTTTGACAAAATCTCACTCTAAAGACTCCCAAAAAGAACCCCGTGGGTCAAACCCACTAAACATCTTTGTTGAAATTAAATTTCCCTCTTATCCCTCCACGTGGAGAACCTACAGCAAACAGGAACATCACACAAAATAATAGTGTCCACCAACCTACTGATTTCATAAACAAAACCCACCCATGTGCAAAACCGTGAGCTACTCCAATATAACTCCAAGTTCATTTCTCTCAAGGCACCTATGCGAGGTAACACACCACCATCCTTTTTGATATGGTTAACCCATTTCTCGTGGAACAGGTGAAACCGTAATCTTTCCTCAACTTCCGCTGCCTGACCAAGTGGTTGAGGTTGACAGGGAAATAACTCAAACATATCTCCCTGCCTTGAGGAATAACGTGAATCACCCTAACAACTAAGTTAGTGCTGCAGTCGGAAGTAGTAGCAGTAGCATCAACATAATCGAACCCACAAGCATTAAGGAGGCAATCGTGATTGAAGAAGGAAGCATTGGGGTAGATACCGTAAGCCCTGACAGATCTCTTCCCATCTTTGGCTAAAGGCTCCATCAAACCCAAGACGTTGAGTTTGTCCTCAGCCAGCAAAGCAGCCATTAGAATACCATATGGTTTCAAATTCATTCACACCCAGAAGTGCACTGACAAGGCCTCTTTCTTCTCCTTTCCAGACTTAAACTTAGCAGAATAACGATAGTAATCCCCTTTCATTTTATAGAAAAACACTAATGATTCACCAGCAGAAGAATATGGAATAAGATAGTCATCGATCACACTCATAATGTCACTGCAAATGCTCGACAATTCGGACTCAACCTTGCGCCTTTACTCCTTGATCCGCTTTGCATTCAGCTCATTACCTTTAGCTTCCTCCAACGGCTGATAAGCAAATTTTTAGATCCAATCAAAAGAAATGAGAGAGAGATCCTTCGAGAGAGAGAAAACAAGTGTATGTGTGTATAGTATAAAGAAAACAATCAGACCCACCTCTCTCTCTCTCTCTAGATAATATTCTTTACTCTTTTATCATTGCTGTCTCCCCCCTCCTATCATTCTCTCTTGCATAATAATTCTCCACCCACACATATGAAAGCTCTTCCCGAAAATCCATTCCACTCGTTTCATATTTTTCTCCATGATCTGGAAGGTTGTTCTAAATAATTCAATATTGGAAATCCTCACTGGATATGTAATTTACCACTGATAGTGAGTCCAGCTGAAATGTAGTGACTCTCTCCCAAAGTGAGAGGGAGATATATTAAAAAAAATAAAAAGAACTTCTCACTCACTCTTGTCCCAACTTTTCTCTCAAAAGCATATATTCCATTACTCCACCATTTTGATCATGTTCTCTAATAAATTTATTTATTTATTTATTTATTTTATATAAACTTAGGTCATCACAACCTACCCTCCTTAAAGAAATTTCGTCCTCGAAATTAAAGAAACGCCTAAACACAAGGCCAACAAATACAAAGCACTCAACACCCGAGTCCCAAAGGAAGAAATTAATCTCACAACAAACCCTCGATTCATTCTTGCCAAGGAAGAGACTAACCAAGGGAACACTTTCTCAAAGACAACACTTAGGCACGAAAGCCTTAACCAGACCAAACCTTCCCCGAAACAATTCACCAACAACCAACTAGCGCTTCAAGCTAAGCTGCTACTCAACTACACAATTCTCACTAACACGACTAAAGCAAATCTTTTGAGAAAATAATAAGGAAACATTTTCTTGTTCAAGAGACATTTCTCAAGGATAGGCAAATTTTCAATGTTGACATTCCAAAATAAACCTTGCATTTTTCATGCGAAACTCAAAAGTTTTGTAACTACTTTTTACAAACACGGTGTTATCCAAAACACATAATCATCCACAGTTTATTTGCCAAAAAAATTCATTTGGAATTCCTCAAAACCCTTGAATTAAATCAATTTCTCAACAACACCCTTAGGTGGCCCAAACACTAGGAAAAAGTTTTGTTTTCCATTTCTTTCCAAAATAACATTACCTACAACCATCACTCACACAGTGATGCCACAACCAACACATAATATAACATTTCTATAATGATAGTTAATAGAAATAACAACAGTACTATCAACACATAAGGCATAAGATATTCATGGTTTTGCAATTTCATTCCGCCTCCTTTTACTTAACCAATGCAATAACATACACCTGGCTCAGAACCTGGCCAAACAATTAAATGAGACAGTAACTCATATAAAACATTTTTCACTTCACAATAGATAAGCATAAAAGCTATATCAATCTTTCAATAGATACACATTTTGGTGCTGTATCATCGGAGTCCATCCCCTATCTCCTCCCAAACAATATATATACATAATGTATAAAAAAAAATCCAATCATTCACAATGATCATTCAATACACATATTTGCTGTATTATTATAACCGTCATATTCAATGACACAACCCGGGTGATTAGTTTCAGTTTTCCCTAATCAACACACAAAGTCTACAACAAACGAGACTAACCTCAAGGTGACTGATGTCAACCCAAAACCCGATACCAACAAGCTGACTAATCAACTCAATAAACTCCACACTTAGTAATCCACACACTGATGTGCCACTTAAACCACCAACCCCAAACACGGAGTTCCCTACATAAACCCCTAAATTTTGGAATCTCACCGGATCTCCTCTAAGAGAATCACCATTTCCCTCCCCATGGCTACATAGCAAGCTTGCTCATCTCCTCGACCGAAGACTGACATGGTCAACCTCAATCACAACAACCCAATCATGAAGGACAATTTTGACCAATGCTATTCTCGTTACTCTAGAACACAAACTGTTCTTCCTCTAAAGAATACTGCTGGCATCCACTCACAAACCATACCCCACAATTAATAACCAATCACAATACAAACACGACCCCTATACAAACGATGGGGTCACCACGGACTCACTAACTAGCAAAGCCCAAAACACGAACCAACATACAGGTACCATTCCTGCTAACCCGAGATACAAATCTCATATATCCTTGCCAATACCACGCAACTCTCGAAACCATCACATCAATCACATTCACCCGCAGATTCCCGTTCTCAACAAATAATCTCTAAAAGTGAACAAGGCCCACATGCCGTCACAAGACTTTCTCAATATACGGTACCAAGCATGCAAAAACACTAGGATCATTGATCCCATTAACAACTTCTCAATAAATATAATAGAGGGTTCGAAATTCCATTCATACTCCCCAATACATGAGGATTAAACAAACAATACTATGCATACATATGCGATACATAAACATGGTGCCTCAGCATCCAATAGTACACCGGTCAACAACAAAATCAATAAACATAATACACCACCGGCCAACAATACAAAAGTCCCTCTCCAGGGTAACACTACAGAGCTAGCTAATAAGTCGCCCCTCGCGAGGCTCCTGGCTCGCCTGCGTTTACCGATAACGTCCCGATTGAATTGCACACGAAGTCGACTAGGTTTTGAAACACTCGCGAATTCACGCATAAAGAAAACGCCTACCATGGCCCAAATTAAACGAAACAACCACCAGACCCCCTACTCTGAGATTGGTTTGAAACCTGCACCTCCCCAGACCTCCCAACCGAAGTGTCCGAAACCCCTAGCGAAGAAAAGGAACCAGCCCCTGACTGAGCATGTTTTCGCCTCCACCTCTTATTGAGCCTAGAGCGCTTAGGAACCGTAGGACTTACCGAGATGGTCTTCTCCTTAACCCCATCATCACTCGCAACCATGGCCTCCACATGGGCCGCTGCCTCGACTAAATTATAATAATCCTTCAAAAAGGATCCAGCTACCTTCTCTCGAATATCGAAACACAACCGTTTCTCAAACTCAAAACAATGACGCTCTTCTGTTGCCACTAACTCTGGAGCGAAACTCGACAAACTAGCAAACCGCATCTCAAACTGTGCCACAGGAGTATCATCCTGACGCAACTCCAAAAATTGATTCCTCAACCTTTCCCGAGCAGAAGGAGGGAAATACTTGGCCCAAAAGGCCTCGGTAAAAGCAACCCACGTGCCACCTACAGTATTCTTAGCATACTTCCACCAATAACTCGCATCACCCTTTAACTGAAAAGTCGCCAAAGAGACCCTCAACTCCTCATTTTCGACTCTGAGCATATCAAGAGTCTTGGTAATCTGCTCTAACCAACTCTCTGCCTCTAACGATTTAGCCTCCCCCACAAACTCTGGTGGGCCGGAGCGAAAGAACTCCTTAGTAAGTTTGAGAGCATGTCCGCTGCCGCCCTCAGTGCGAGCTAAGGTATCTTGCATTGCTCTCACAATCTCACGTGCGACATCCTCGCCGACAGCCAATGCTGCAACGGCATGTGCTAAAGGAACCGCTGTGCCTCTACCGACACTCCTACTATTCAACCATCCTCTACTTCCTCGTGTAGACATCCTATAAAGCAGAAAAGTAAATTACACTTAGTGCATAACACAATAGCTTTCTCCGAGGCACACACTTACCACCACTAAGTCACAAGACACACTTAGTCACAAGATATACATCTCTACTGCATATAAACATCTAAACATGTAAACACATAATCGAATCAAGTCCATAAAGATAGCCACTCATCCCGGAACTCTCAAGGAATTCCTATGAGAAACCACGTTGATCAGGCGTGTTTCCAAAAGGACCTCAAAGCAAGTTCACCGGCTGTGAATACCATCCAGGAAACTTAATCCCATGCTCACATAAATGCAACACGTAAGTCCTAACTTTCATGTTAACTATATGCAAAGTCCTCACTACACGTAGTAAACCCACAGTGGTAAAAACCACTTCTCACGAGCCCAAAGTATTCAAACCCGGCTCGCTCTGATACCAAGTTGTCACGCCCTCAAAATAAACCCATAATATCATACATTCGTGGTATAAAATGTATTACATGTTAACAACAAAAGTGAATGCCCTATGGGCTTACAAATTTTCAAGTCAATACTTGGGTTACAAAAGTAGAGTACTAACTCAGAATACAAATTAAGCCCTTGGCTTGTTATACACGTAATACAACAAATTTGACAGAATAAAAGTCTTCAACTCCCTCAACCATCCAAGCTAAGGTCTTGGAAATGGCATAATACCTGAACCTGAAAATGATGTCCCATATAGGGTGAGCCAATGCCCAGTAGAGATATGCTAAACATAGTATGAACGATAACTAAAATGTTAGCAATTGATAAATGTTTAACTCTTACACAACAACTTATAACATATTTCAAATCCATGACTAAAATGTTCATACTCTATTCCAATTCCCATTCCTTATCCAATTCCCAATTCATAACTATGACTCAGAACTTGACCAATCAATTAAAAGGAGATCATGTCTCATATCAACAGTGTTTCTATCTCACGTGAGATAATACTCATATTAAACATTTTATATTTCATAATAGATACACATTTTGGTACTGTATCAATAACACACGTAACAACACTTCCATACTTCACTAATGATACACATTTTAGTGCTGTATCAATGTCATACAAAAACACTTCCATACTTCACAAATGATACATATTTTAGTGCTGTATCAATGGAGTCCATCCCCTATCTCCTCCCAAACAATACCCGGTTTAGAGGTCCATCCCCTATCTTCCCCCAAACCGTGGAGTACATCCCCTATCTCCTCCCTCACAACACAATGTATATAAACATATATCATATACATAATCAAATCAATACATAAAATTCATGTATTATATCAACCGCCATATTCGATGGCATACTCAATTGTTTAGTTTTAGTTGGCCTAATCATCATGCATTGTCTACAATAATCAAGACTACCCTCTATCGGTAGCCCAAAGCAATTATTTCTAAACAGATAATAATTTCATCCAACAGATAAATTATCAACAATTTCCAAGGTGAGTGATTAATAATTCCAACTTCACCATTCTATCTCATAATGAGTCAATTTCATATTCTTCAACTCAATTTCATATTTCCATAACATTCCCAAATTAATTTATAACAAAAATTAGGGTTTTCTTCCCTCTTTCTCAACTTTGGTCCGAAGGTACAAATATCAACTACCAACAACAATACCATCATTTTAAGACCCAAATTATATATTTATGAGTCAAAATAATAAAACCCCTTTTTCATACCTTTGAAATCCTAACACCCAAAATTACCCAAATCAAACTATTTATACAAAAAGCTCAACATTTATGTTAAAGCACATAAGAATGAGTAGGAATCTGTAGACACCCCATTTTTGACCGATCTTAAGACTCAGATGTCACCGATTGAGCGCTTGGTGATGTTGCATATTGTGCTCGTTCTGAGGTTGCGGAGTCCCGGCTGCGAGCCTTGTCTTCGGACTTCCGGACTCTTTTGTGTTTTGTCTCGGTTTGCGAACCAGGCTCCGTTTTCTCTATTTTCTCTTCCCAAAAGAAGGGAGAGGTCTCGTAGATCATCTCTCAGTGGCCGTAGGCTACGTTTCGTGGTCGTAGGCCATTTTTCCCGTTTGGAGCAGGTTTTACGATTTTTGAACCCGGTAATTGTGCCTCGATTAAGGCGACAACCACCTCCGTTTGCTCCGATTTTTGGCACATACCTTATTTCCTCGCTTTTGAGGTACATTGTGGTTCGAGAGACCGACTTCGTGGTCGAACACCACTTCCGGTGCCTAACAGTCAGTTTTCGGGGCCCTAAGCTGCGCGTTTTGGCCCCCGAGCCTTGCTTGCAAGCATTGTTGGGCTTCGACCCAAACTATAAATAGTTATATTTTGAGCTCATTTTCATGTTTGATTAAGGACCTTTTGTTGTTTGAGGTCTCCTACTATCACTTGCCTCTTTAACTCTCTTTTAGGCCTATTTTTGCATGGTATTTTAGGCTTACTTGTGAGCTGTTTTGGACTTTATCATAAACTACAAAATGTCTTTTTTTGAGCCCCTCTTCAACTTTGTTGAAGGGCTCTCTTTGGTTTGAGGCCAGAAGCTACCACTTGCCTTTTTATCTCACTTTTTGGCCTTTTTGGGGGGAAATTTGAATTTCAATTTCCCCCCCTTTTCCCCCACCCTTTTTCCTATATAAACACCCCTCAGATCTGGTTTTAGGAGTTAGAAAATTTTGGTTTGGAGCTCTCACATTAAATCTCTCTCTCTCTCTACTCTAAGCCTTAAAAACTCTCTTGGTTCTTCACCAACCCATAGCCCCACCCTTCCATCCTCCATTATAGCAGCTTGAAGTTGTTCTTTAGAGCCTAGGAGTGCTATATTTTGGTCCAAAAGGCTGTCAAAGATTAGTCTTCAAGGGTAAGTCCTCTTCTCCCCTTTTTGACCATTTTCTTGGTTCATATTCTAGCTCCTTGTGCTTACTTTTTTGAGCTCAGACCCTAACTGAAAATAGCATTTTTTTGAGCTCTATTTCATGTTTGTTTAAGGGCCTCTCACTGTTTGAGACTTCCTTGTGGCACTTGCTTCTTTACCTTTCTTTTATGTCATTTCCTTGCATAGTATTTTAGGCCTATGTATAAACTGTTTTGAGGCATATTGTAAACTATAAAGTGGCTTATTTTGAGCCATTCTTCAACATTTTTGAAGGGATCCTCACTGTTTGAGACTTTCATTTTCCACTTGCCTTTGTATCCCTCTTTTGGCCTTATTTTTGCATGATTTGTTAGCCCCTTGTGCTTCTATTTTTGGGCTCTGGTCCAAACTGTAAATAGCCTTATTTTGACCCCCTCTTCATGTTTCATTAAGGGTCTTTTGCTGTTTGAGGCATCCTTTGTATACTTTGTGTTGAAGCCCTCTTTTTGGCCTTATCTTGCATAGTATTTTAGGCTTGCTTGTGCACTGTTTTGGGTTTGGTCACTAACTGTAAAATGCCATGTTTTGAGGGCTCTCAGCGATTTAGGGTCAGCAGCTGTTACTTGCTTTATTATCTTGCTTTTGGGGCCATTTTTGTATGCTAGTTTAGCCCCATTTATGTTCGCTGTTTGACCTTACTTAAAACTGTAAATATGCTTGTTTTGGGGCTGTCTTGACTCTGTCTTCACACTTCATGTTCAAATAATGCATGCATTGCATAGCCATAGGTCATTCCATGTGCTTAATTTCATGTTTTGGGATTCATTTCATACATCGGGTGTCATTTTGCCATGTTTCGGGGCTGTTTTGTATCAATTTTTGCTATTGAAATTTGCATGCTAGTATGTTATATTCCATGTCTTGCCATGTGTCTTGTTAGAGTGACATTCGGTGCCTTAGGGTCGGTCCTCGATTTGCGTGCACATGTGCACGCATTTCGAATGTCTCATTTTCATCTAATGGCCTCTTATGTGAGTGTGGCTGAGGCCCACTTGTATTGGTGTAAGTCCATTATGCATTGTGTATCCCCTTTCATTCCATAGCATTGTGTATGCTACGTTGTATGTTAGCGCATTGTGTATGCCATGTCATCTCGTGCATCGTGTATGCCATTTCATAACATTGTGCATGTTAGGTTGTATCTTAGTTGCATTCATGCATGTCATGCATATTGCATTGTGTTTGGGATAGGAGTTAGCCCAAGCACGGGAAACGAGGTACGTTTCGTACTCTGAGTGATGGAACGTGTCTCAATTCCCCAGTCGCCGACACTCCAGATTACCCATGATGGAGTCTAGGTATTGTTGTGTTTATATGTGCATTCATTCCATATCGAGTTGTGCCATTCGACTCCTCAGCCATCATGCATCGAGATGTGTGATTGGTGGCACGAGGATCGAGGTATGCATACATATGTGAAAATACATTGCCATGCCCCTTTCCTGCTCTCTGTTGCAGCAAATCAAGAATCAGCAGCCTTCCGGAGCTTGGCGCGCTTTCCAAGAAACAATTGCAAACAGAGGCTAATTGGGGCATCGCCATGGATTTCCGCGCAAAGGCAACCCGAGCATGCATCATTCATCATTCGGAGCAGAGTCGAGGCAGTCCCTGGCTTGCATGCCAATTTAATGCTTTCCTAGTTAAATTTGTTAATTAATTAGGGTTTTGTACATATTTAGACTGTATTATTTATTTGGACTGTACTATTCATTTGGGACTGTATATTATTTTATTCGGACCCTCTGCGCGAGGGCAATATTGTAATAAGTGTACGTGTGTGTGATGTATGTCTTCCAACCTCACGTCTTTCTTCCCTTTTATTTACCAGCTTATGATGGTTAGATTAGGGCATGTTTCAATTAGCATACAGTATGATAGCATGTTTGCATTCATTCATCTGTTTTGCATGCACCAGACTTGGCGCATCATACTAACTGCATTTGTATTTCAATTCTAAGTTGAATACGTGTTAGCTGTAGCATTCCATATGCCATGTTTAGAATAGCCGAGCCTGCTATAGTTACATTTTTGCATGTGTTGCATTAGGCATTTCTGTATACTTAGGATCATACATGGATTTCTAATCGGTTTCTATTTTGGCTTGGAGTACTCGGTGAGTTTTATGCTTTAGCATCCTTGCGTGCGTGTGAGTGACTGCCATGGTAGCATGCTTACCATGAGGCTAACTGCTTATGTGATATACCTACTTGGATGCCTGTGGGTGGAGGTTGGGTTATTTGGATTGGAACAATTCATCAAATGTTTGTTTTAAGCCCACTAGACAGTGGCAAAATCATATTTTCTAAGCCCACCCGAGGGTGGCAAAATCCGCATTTTAAGCCTACTTGCGAGTAGCAAACCATTTTCACAAACAAACATGAAGTGTTTTGTTCCAATTCAGACGACTCAGTCTATACTTGTATGCTGTGCGCATCACATAGTAACCTAGGCTAATAACTGGAATAAGAACACACAATGTTTTCAAAAATAGATATCATGGTTAGTAGAGGCCGATCTTTGATCGGGCGAGCAAGGGTGCTCACGAAGTGACCTTCCCCAATCGTACCCAAGTTCCCGAGCCGAGGCAACTTTGGTGATGACGGACACGTGGCCTTAGGCACGAGTCAAGGTTTCCTAAATTTCCCAAAATAAAATATTTAGGTGGCGACTCTGTATCTGGCAAAGTAGTTTATGTTTGGTACTTCTTTCAAAAAAATCTGTTTTCTCAAAACGATTTGCCGGATTTGGACTCTTTGGTTCAGATTAAGAACCGTGACAACAAATCGAGTCCGAACTGTAGCGAGGTCCCCCGCGGACCTGTCTACAGAATCCCTACCTCAAGTTTGAAGAAGAGCTAATCCGAAAATGCAAATATCACCCGATCATGGATCCGAGATCATCATTGCGAAGATCACGACAAGCCCTCCGACTTTCATGTACAACACTTTGACAAAATCCCACTCTAAAGACTCCCAAAAAGAACTCCGTGGGTCAAACCCACTAAACATCTTTGTTGAAATTAAATTTCCCTCTTATCCCTCCACGTGGAGAACCTACAGCAAACAGGAACATCACACAAAATAATAGTGTCCACCAACCCACTGATTTCATAAACAAAACCCACCCATGTGCAAAACCATGAGCTACTCCAATATAACTCCAAGTTCATCTCTCTCAAGGCACCTATGCGAGGTAACACACCACCATCCTTTTTGATATGGTTAACCCATTTCTCGTGGAACAGGTGAAACCGTAATCTTCCCTCAACTTCCGCTGCCTGACCGAGTGGTTGAGGTTGACAGGGAAATAACTCAAACATATCTCCCTGCCTTGAGGAATAACGTGAATCACCCTAACAACTAAGTCAGTGCTGCAGTCGAAAGCGGAAGCAGTAGCAGTAACATCAACGTAATTGAACCCACAAGCATTAAGGAGGCAATCGTGATTGAAGAAGGAAGCATTGGGGTAGATACCGTAAGCCCTGACGGATCTCTTCCCATCTTTGGCTAAAGGCTCCATCAAACCCAAGACGTTGAGTTTGTCCTTAGCCAGTAAAGCAGCTGTTAGAATACCATCTGGTTTCAAATTCATTCACACCCAGAAGTGCACTGACAAGGCCTCCTTCTTCTCCTTTCCAGACTTAAACTTAGCGGAATAACGATAGTAATCCCCTTTCATTTTATAGAAAAACACTAATGATTCACTAGCAGAAGAATATGGAATAAGATAGTCATCGATCACACTCATAATGTCACTGCAAATGCTCGACAATTTGGACTCAACCTTGCGCCTATACTCCTTGATCCGCTTTGCATTCAGCTCATTACCTTTAGCTTCCTCCAACGGCTGATAAGCAAATTTTTAGATCCAATCAAAAGAAATGAGAGAGAGACCCTTCGAGAGAGAGAAAGCAAGTGTATGTGTGTATAGTATAAAGAAAACAATCAGACCCACCTCTCTTTCTCTCTAGATAATATTCTTTAGTCTTTTATCATTGTTGTCTCCCCCCTCCTATCATTCTCTCTTGTATAATAATTCTCCACCCACACATATGAAAGCTCTTCCCGAAAATCCATTCCACTCGTTCCATATTTTTCTCCATGATCTGGAAGGTTGTTCTAAATAATTGAATATTGGAAATCCTCATTGGATATGTAATTTACCACCGATAGTGAGTCCAGCTGAAATGTAGTGACTCCCTCCCAAAGTGAGAGGGAGATATATTAAAAAAAATAAAAAGAACTTCCCACTCACTCTTGTCCCAACTTTTCTCTCAAAAGCATATATTCGATTGCTCCACCATTTTGATCATGTTCTCTAATAAATTTATTTATTTATTTATTTTATATAAACTTAGGTCATCACAATTTGTAAAGAGATTACTAGCACTCCTATGAAGCTAGAAGATAGTAGAAAATCTCAAGTGAAGCTTGAGGAGTGGACGTAGGCCGAGTTGAAACCGAACCACTATAAATTTGTTTGCCTCTCTCTTCCTTATCTCTTTGTTTTATTTTAAATTGCCATAGCTATATTTCACATTTTTACTGTGCTAAAATCATTAACTGACATAGTTGTTAAGACACTTGTTTTAATTATTTTTATTTCATTAATTATATTTATCTATTGTGCTAGTCATAATTTTTATTAGGGTATTATTAATTTTAATTGTAAAAACCTAATTCACCCCATTCTTAAGTTGTCTTTTGGGTAACACACATCATGTAATTGAAATGAATATTCACATCATTATATTCACATTAATTTGAAATGAATTTTTGTCATTATGTTGTTAATTACATGATGTGAATATTCATACTAAAATATACGAATATGAACGTTCACATCATTACATTAGATGAGAGAGAATGTTCACATGTTGTGAACGTTCACATCAAATGACAGAAAATGTTTACATTATTTTTAATGTGTTATCAATTAAAATATATTTATATTAGATGAGAGAGAATGTTCACATTATTTTTGATATATTGTCAATTAAAAATATATTCACATTATATAATAATATAAAATAATAATATCGATGTTATTTAATTTGTATATGAAATTTCGTATGCCTTGATCCTTTCCTCTATCTCTTTTTCCCCAACATTAAATATTAATATTATATATAAAGGCATAAGAGCCTAAGAAAATAGTGTAAATCAAGAAAAAAAAATTTATGGAATAAAAGTATTAATACATGAGATTAAGTGGGTTAAAAAATTCATTTATAAACTTCTTGGGTTAGAACACTTCTAAATGAGATTTATTAATAAAAATCTCTATTTCTTTTGTTCACATACAGGGAAGGTTTGTGGGTTTGAAGAGAGATAAGAGAATAAATAATGATGTTGGTGATAATGGTGAGTTTTGGTAGGGTGGATTGAAATTTTTGCGTGAGGAAGAAGATTAAAAAAAAAATTTGAAACTTGATGAAAAAAGTGAAGAGAGTTGAATATAAAGAATATATATAAATAGTTTGGGTATACCATGAGAAAAAAAAACAATATTTAATTTTAAGGTTTAATGTGTATTATCCTTATTTGGGAAGTGGGATTTTAGCCCAATTTAGGCTAAATTCCAGAAAAAGACCAAATAGGTTAAAATAGTTAATAAGATAAAATGTCACATCAAACCCATAATCATTTCACTTTTTCTCTCACAAACATCACATCAAATTATAAAAAAATCCAATCATCTTCCCTAACACACACAAATTTTAGCTTACTAAAATAGCCTAATAAAATAGCAACTTTCCAAACACCCACAGGGTATAATAGAAATTAAAATTTTAAAATTTTAATTAGCTATACTGAGTTATTATTTGGGTGCAAATAAAATCACCCCCAAACTCAAACAGCTAAGATTTAAGTGCTATTTTTTTTTTTTTTGTTATTTTTTTTATTCTTTATCATTTTTAGGAAAATTTGGCCATAAATCCCTCTTAGGTTATTTTTTTTCTTAAAAGGATAGAACAAAATTTAGTACTTTCAAAACTCCCTTATAATTATAGAATTCTATATAATGGACAAAATTTATTATTTGAATATTATATTTGACCATTATACCCTCTCTTTCTTCCATTTCTTTTATAGCATTCTCTCTCTCTCTCTCTCTCTCTCTCTCTCTCTCTCTCTCTCTTTACCAACTCGATGATTGGTCATCGTCTCCATCATCTTCATCGTCTATCAACGTCGCTCATCCTCACCGTCGACCGACAACCACCATTTTTACCGTTAAACCACCACTATCTCATATTCGATACCTACGAATTCATATTTGAGATCAATAACTTCATATTAGAGATAAAATAAAAAAAAAAAAATTAGATTTGACAGAAAAATGAGAAATCGAGATATTGCAATGAAAAAATAAGAGTTTTTTGTTTGTTTGTTTGTTTATAGATCTAAAAGTAAAATTTGACTCTGGTTCGTTCACTTAATATGTGTTGGAACAATTTTCTGTGTAAATAAAATAAATAGAAACAAACCCAAACAAATAAATAAATAACGTACTTAATTTATTTATCGAAGAAAATTTAAAGACCAAGTCGAGTGTGTGACACTCTGTCCTTAAGACATGTTCGCCCCGCTTCGGTGCTTATGGTTGAGCGGCGTCTATCTCCCAGGATACAATAATCTTCACAAATTTGTAGAAGCACTTCAAATAAATTTGTTCGGCAAACTAGAACCTTGTATTCTATACTCTCTTTGAATTTACTCTAAAACTAGAATGAAGAATTAATAATGCAATGGAGAAAATTGGACAGCAAATATATAAGTTGCAGACTGATTTTCGGGATGCTGTAACACTGCTAGAATGTTGGTATTTATAGGCACAACAAGTGCTGTTCGAACAGGTATAATATTCAAATGAACAGGTGTTGTTTAAATCCAACAGGTGTTGTTTGAAAACAAACAGATATGCAAACTGTTTTCAACAGATTTAACTACTGCAGTTGAAACTGTCCAGATTTTTGAATCTGTTTGCACATTTTAACAGATCTGAAACTGGTTAAAACTGTTCGACAGTTACTATAGAAAATTCGAACAGAAGGAGCCATAACTTTTGGACAAGAATTTGAATTCAAATTCAAATTCGAATTACAAAATTTAAATTAATTTTTCCCGCAAGAAATTTTGGAAAAGATTCAAATAAATTTGTCCAAAGAATTAATACAAGACCCGACCCACAACCCACACCCGGCATGGCTCGGCCGGACGAACAGACGGCGGCGGCGGCGCACACGTGTGTGGTGGTTTGGGCTAAGGTACACTTTGTCCATAACTCCTCTTTTCTATAAACTTGGGGTGCCCCTTGGGGCCCAATCCAAGTGTTGTAAGCTAGAGTTTATATACTCAACAAAACTTTCTTAAAGTTTCAATGTCAGACAACCCTTTTCAAAGAAACCCACATTTACTTCCTTAAATTTCCTATTCTACGAACCCGAAAAACGACGTCATGTTCCCATTCGCTCATAAATGGTTTTGACGAACCATCTTCACCGTGTGACTTGCCACGTAGCAAGGAACACGTCACATTTTCGGACCCGTCCCAAAAGACGTTCAGGGCCCACTCAATTTTGGGCTCAAAGTTGGCCCAAAATAAGCTTTATAAACCAAATTTTCCAACAATATGTACTCGGCTTTTGTAACAGTAAAATTTTACTCTGGTTAACAACATACTGATCTGCTTAATGACAGTAAAATTTTACTTTCTCTTTTTTTTTTAAAATTTTTAATTATAAAGTAAAATTTTACTCTGAATCAAAGTAAAGTTTATTATAATTCAAAGTAAAATTTTACTCTGAAACAAGCTGCGATGATGGCTTTACAAAAGAGTTCTGTGTCATGAACCAAAGTAAAATTTTATTGTTAAAAAAACAGAGCATCTGTCACGACCCGCTCCTCGTACCCAAGGGTTAAGTATCGTAATGGCCAGTAACTGAAGTTACCTTCGGCCAATTCTTGATCAAATTAATAAACACGAGCAAAAATAATATTTAAGTGAGAGTACCAAAATAATTATCGGAACTTCTATTTTTATTACAAAATATATTGACCAAAAAGGCCAATAGTTACATATAAAAATATCATAAAAGTGTTGTGTGTGTCTATTCCCTAGCCCCGCGTCTAAGACTTTCCAAAAGTTATTTTTGAATTACATTATTTTCTGAAAATTGATAAACAACTATAAGCACATGGCGGAGTGAGAAATATTATGCCAATAGTATAAGGGACACAAAATAACCATGGATAGTTATGTAACTAAAATAATTAAAATAACTTAGTCTGAACAAATAATCATTTAGGTAGCAAAACTGAGATTACGTAAATAAATAACCATAACAACGGTACCGAACAGAACGGAACAGAGGTCACAGGAGTGACAGTTAGAACAGAGATATGGATTCAAGAGGTGGCTCGTACGGATTATAGAGGTGGCTCCCACAATAGTGTAGCACTTATCTTCGCACAGCACTTTGCTCCGCACAGAACAGATGTCAATAGATCCATGACAACAGAAGGCCACAAAGTGACTAAACAGATGCCAATAGTTATTTAAGTCCCCCAAGCAATGGGACTCCCGTGGTGGTACTTACAAAACATAATTGTTTATAAAGTTATAATCAAATATTCTTTAAAATTTAAACAAACATATCCATTGGTTTCATTTTAAACAAATAGAGTTCAGAAATTAATTCACGTAATTGAAATATTAATATAACTTATAAAATATAATACTTGTATAAAATAAATTATGGTAAATCAAAACATACATAAAATATATTATAATAACTCAAGGTATAATATAACTCACCTTAAAATTGATCTTTAACTTTTATTTTCCTAATATCGACTTTGTGTTTCTTTGTTTGATGCCCTCCACGCTTAGCACTCTACTACTCCCTTTATTTATACTTGGTGAAAACCCATTAATCCCTAATCAAGTGTTAACACGTGGCAAGTTTACCACCCAGCCATCTATCTAACAAGTTTCCATATGTCCCTCTAGATTAGGTGACTTACCAATTCTTTAAAACCATTCATGCATAGTCATCAACCTACAAGCTAGGCTGGAGAAGCGTAGGGTCCTCTCTCTCTCTCTCTCTCTCTCTTTAATTATAATTTGGCCCAAATCTTAAATTAATTATATGTCTTTTTTCTTTTTGATAATATATAATCCCTAATTTAATTACACTTTATCTTATACACCCATAACATTTAATATTTTATTTTACTCTTACGGAATATTTAATTAAATATTTAGAGTTTTTCTCATTTATAATTAAATAATACTAAAATAAAATTTAAGGGGCAACTTAAATTTTCGGGTTGTTACAGCATCATGAGAAGAAGAAAGAGAGATAGAGAGATAGAGTTCGAAAACAGAAGATCAAGAAAAGAAGAAGAAGAAGAGAGACACAGACAGAGACAGAGAGAGAGCACAAACCATCCAAACCAAAGAGAGAGAGAGAGAGAGAGAGAGAGAGTGAAGGATCTCAGATTTGAGGTTTGCGAACCGTCGCAAATCATCATTTTTCAGTGACGACAATTGTGAATGATCTCAAATTTGAAGTTGTGGATGGAAAAAATGATGGTAGTGATAAAGATGGTAGAGAAAGCGTTCCATGGTGAGCGACAGTGGTGCCGATGGAGAGCGGTGATGGCACCGATGAAGAGAATAGTGATAAGTGCGAGACAGAGAGAAGAGAGATTGAAATGAGAAAGAGTGATTATAAGTTGATACACACACATATTTATATATATATATATAAAGGTATTATAGTAAAAAAAAATGAATTTTAAAATACTAGGGAGTTTTAAAAGAATCTATATAATTCTTGTCCTTTCCAAGGACAAGTTAGACACTGAGAAGTCCATCACCAAATCTCCTAAATTTTACCACCTCGTGTGCCGGCCCTATGGGCAGCCCAATTGGCCACCTCTTATGGGCCCACACACCAGGTTGGGCTTCAAACTCTAAGCCTAGGCTTCACTTAGGTCGGGTACCCTACTCAAAGTTTGGGCTTGGGTTTGGGCTTGGACTGACCAAATTAAGAGTCTTGGTTGTACCTCAATCACATTCACATCTATGTTTTTTTGGGGATTCTATATTCACACCTAAAAAATGTTGAAGTGAGCCACAATTTTAAATTATTTAGGATTATAATTTATTTTTAATCCATCATATTTTTTTTCTTCAAATTATCCTTTTGAGGTACATTCAAATAAAACAAATTCAAAAATTCAAATTATTTTTGAAAAATCTTTCTTTTGTTCACATATATATAGCAAATTTGGCACTGGCGAAGGAGGATGGTGAAGGGGAAGGAAAACGGTGACGAATGACGATGCATATTCAACCTATTTTTAGTCATTATTGTTCGGACTTTTAGAACCGAAAAAAATGAAATTATTCAGTTCTAAAAGTTTGAACCATAGATAGAAAAAAAGATGTCATCGTTTGGTGGACAAGCTAAGATTGCAGATCAAATGCTTGTAAGAAATCTCTCAGCGCGTTAGGGACAGCTTCAAGAACAAAATAGGTTTCACCTTCATAGGCAAGATGCAAGGATTGTGACTCTAAAGGCAACTTATGGAAAAAATTATTGTGAAATTGAAGTTTTCTTCAACATCAGGAATTGTTGAGTTGAAGGAAGAATTGGCAAAGAAACTGGAGTTAGAGCATGGTAGCTTCAATGTCAATTATCAAGATGAAGATCTTGAGTGGATTCTAATTACATGTGATTCAGACTTGTATGATTGTGTGACATCCTCAACTTCAATGGGCAATAAAGTTATCAGACTATCGGTTCTTGTTAAGGTTGTCAATTCTAAAAACTCCAACAAAGCTGCAGAGACACGCAAAAAGTTCGATGTATTCCCATAGCAGCTAAGTCGCTGTGATTGTAGTATTTATAAATATATATCCATTTTGTTTTTCAGTTTAAATTGTGGGTATCACTAGTTTCCATGTTCTCTGTATTCATGATAAAAACAAAATAAAATACATTCGAATATATCATCTTGGAATTTTTATTTTAAACTGTCATTTCGCCGAGCCCCTCTTGAGAATGATAAATTTAATCAAGTATAAATGAGATGTTTCTGTTCCATTACTGCTTGTTTATTATTTTGCTTCACTTTGTATTGGTGCACAGCTAATTGTGTAATTGTGCACAGTTAAATATGAACTACTAAGTTACTAAGTTTGGGGAACGGTATGAACTACCAAGTTGTTCACCCAAAAAAAAGAACTACCAAGTTTGGTTGTAATCATGTTAATATCCATGTTTTGTGCGTTTTGTGCATAATTAAATATAAAATTTGCAGTTAAAAGGGTAATTAAACACAAGTAAATATAAATTGAAAAATTTTAACATAAAAAGTGCAATTAAATTAAAGTAACAATTAAACAGATAATTAAATTTAATTGTGTAATTGTACTGAATTAGAGGTAAAATGAATTCTTTACGTGGAAAGAAGAATTATTTTTATTAAAAAAAACAAGTAAAAAATTAGCAACAAAAAGGAAAGAAAAAAAAACAGAAAGTTATCAACAAAACAAGTCAAAACACAGCCAACAAGAAAAAAGCTTTGAAAGTTGGAAGTTTAACAAATAAGTTTGCAGGAAAAGATGACAAGCGTGAGCCAGAGGATTATATCCCTCTATATTATTTTATTCACAATAATTGCAACTTGTTAGTACGACTACCGGATTCCGATTCTCTGGAATCACAGGCTGCTATTAACCAACTACTCTTTCTTTCTTTCTCAATCTTTTCTCCCTTGAGAAATTCCCGGGAAAATCGTTCGAGAAAATGTCTGATTCCGAGGAAGAAAATCAGGATTTCTCTCCCAACTCAAGAGCGTTGATCACACTATCACCGCACACGGCGGCGGACATGGATCTCGATCTCGACGGTTCCTGGCCGTTCGATCAGATCTCCTCCAATCCGACGTCGCTGATTTGTCTACCGCCCTCCAACCAACCTTGCTCTTCTACGTGGTTTTTTCCCGATGATAACGCCCGAAATACCACGTCAACGCTATTCACAGGTCATCGTCTCTTCGATTGTTTTTGTTCTGAGAATGCCTAGTCTGAAATTCTATTGCTTAGATCGTTTTTTAGTCTAATTTCAGCTCATTTTTGCTTTGTATGAATCGATTTTTCGATGAAGTTTTATTTAATTTTTTTTAAAAATATTTTTTTTACTGTAATTAGGTTGTTTTGTGGTTCTTGTTGATTAAATAGGTTGCTTTATTACTAATTAAGAGCAAATTGGGGTATGAGACCCTATAACTTTCCTTAATTTGGTCTCTGATGAGAGCTTTGTAGAGTTATGTATTCATTTGAGTTTTTTCTTTAGGAACACACAACAGCGACAAAAGAAATTAGTTGGGGGTTGGTGGCTATGAATCTTTGATTTTCTTTTTCTTTTCTTTTTCTTCAGTTTCCCGACAACCAAACAAGTGAAACACCCTAGTAGATGCTTTCCCTTTTCCCTTCACTAGTCCTTTGACTTTAAATTTACATGCCTATATTACCTTTATAATTGCGGAATTATCCCCTTTATTATTTGCTATTAAATTGATAAATTTTTACTAGATACGGGCAATCCTGATTCGATAAATGAAAGTCCGGCTGAAAGTGGTGATAATAGAAGGCTTCCTCCTCCACTGAGATTGACACGACTAGATTATCCAGATTGGTCTTGTGCCATTAAGGGAAGGATGGCACAAGCACTCCGATGTTTCAAAGAATCAACTGACCAAAATGTTCTAGCTCAGGTTTGGGCGCCTGTGAAGAGTGGGGATCGATATGTGCTCACAACTTCTGGGCAGCCCTTTGTTCTCGACCCACGTAGTAATGGGCTTTATCAGTATAGAATGGCCTCTGTGATGTACATGTTTTCTGCAGGTGGGGAGAGGGGCGGAGCCCTTGGGCTTCCTGGGCGTGTTTTCCAGCAAAAAATGCCAGAATGGACTCCAAATGTGCAGTATTACTCCAGTAAAGAGTATCCACGGCTTACTTATGCTCTGAATTACAATGTTCAGGGATCCTTAGCTTTGCCAGTTTTTGAACCTTCTGGGCAGTCCTGTGTTGGTGTATTTGAGCTCATCATGACTTCACCAAAGATTAACTATGCTCCTGAAGTTGATAAAGTCTGCAAAGCACTTGAGGTTGGTTCACCATCCCTTCCAATATAATGCAGGTCCAGTTTCATGTTATGTTCTATACTAAGCACCAAGTGATGTACGTGTCATTATAGGTTTTCAGAACTTGTGTTGCTTATTATGATTATTTATCAAATTTTGAATTATACTGCTCATGGTCCATGCATGGCTGTAGGTTTTGCAATTTCCTGAAAAAAAAAAATCATAAATGTTTGATGCTTATATCACCCTACTGTGTCATTCCTAGATATACATGGTGAGTGTTGGAGAATGGTAGGACAGTTCATTGTGGTTTTATTATCATTGTCTTAATGATTTATACGGGATGTTTGAAATTAGACAATTTAAACTCAAATTGGATACTTCAGGGATGAAATTGACAAAGTTAAAACTTTGGGCTCCAAAATGACATGGAATGCTTACTTTAGGGACCATATGTGTATTTTATATTTTTTTTCTCTCATGTGTTATGGTTGACACATCCAAACAATATTTCATTTCCGGTTATTGATTATGATATAAAATTATATGAATGTGAAAACAAATAATCGTGGAAGACTACTTTTTTTTCCCTTTTTTGTGTGTGTGGGGAGGGTGATGGAGTGGCGTCAATTGTAACGTGCTACACAAGGAGTGGCCCACCTTCTGCCCATAACTCCCCAACTTGGATGAAGGCTGGATTCAGTCCCAGGTCATGTCACCACTAATGATCCTATATTTTGATTTCAATATTTAAGAAATAGGCATGGGGTTCCAATTGCCCAAGTTCTTATGTCCTCTATTGAACATGTTTTTATTCATAAGAATCTTGGATATTCTTGTAATCATACTAATGCTAAAATCGCTGGAAGAAGCTCTTTCATTGTAATATGTTACAAGATTGCATATACATCATCTTTAATGAGTTTAATGTAGCCGGAGCTTTGTGTAAACGTTATTCTCGCAACCTACTTTCTATATTTTTTCCATCTATAGCGCTTCCATTAAAGTTTTCAAGATTCTATTTATCAAACAAAAAAAGGCTTTCAAGATTCCTTAGTTTACATAATTTCATTTTCTCTGCAGGCAGTAAATTTGAGAAGTTCAGAGATTTTGGATCATCCAAGCACACAGGTAAACAGCAACAATAATTTGAAGACCCATTGTAGTGTTCTTTCATTTTGTATTCTCACATATTTATGCACTCCATTTACTTGTGAACCAGATTTGTAATGAAGGTCGCCAAGAAGCGCTGGTTGAAATCTTGGAGATACTGACAGTGGTGTGTGAAACTCACAAATTACCTTTGGCTCAGACCTGGGTTCCATGTAGGCATCGCAGTGTTCTGGCCTATGGGGGTGGTTTGAAGAAGACTTGCAGTAGCTTTGATGGAGGCTGCATGGAACAAGTTTGCATGTCCACAACGGATGTAGCTTTTTATGTTGTAGACGCTCACATGTGGGGATTCCGGGAGGCCTGTTCCGAGCATCACTTACAAAAGGGACAAGGGGTTGCTGGGAGGGCCTTTGAGTCTCTCAACTCGTGCTTCTGTAAAGATATTACCCAATTTTGCAAAACTGAATACCCGTTAGTACATTATGCACGCATGTTTGGATTAACTAGCTCTTTTGCAATCTGCTTACGGAGCACTCACACTGGAAGTGATGATTACATTTTAGAGTTCTTTCTGCCACCTGACATCAGGGACAACAGAGAACAACATACATTGTTGGACTCAATATTTTTAACAATGAAGCAGCATTTCCGAAGTCTTAAGGTTGCTTCTGGTAAAGAACTTGAAGAGGAGGGGACATGTGTTGAAATAATTGAAGAATCAATGGATGAGAAACTTGATTCAGGACTTGAATCTGTTCAAATGTCACAAAGTTCATTATTTCCACCTGCCCCTAATACCTTACCAACTGGTCCAGAGATTGTACTTCTTGATTCACTGGAGGAGCAATTGAGGATTGAATCTGATGCTATAAATAAGAAAGGGACTCAAGGGAGTGTTGGTGGGGCAGGCGGAGTCCAAAATGCTGTTTCTCTTCCAGAGCATAAAGACATAAGAAAAAAATCAGAGAGAAAGCGTGGAAAAGCTGAGAAATCAATCAGCTTAGAGGTTCTGCAGAAATATTTTGCTGGAAGTCTCAAAGATGCTGCAAAGAGTCTTGGCGGTAAGCATATACACTCAATAGTCATTTTCTTATCATTTGCTTGTTTCATTTCCACTTTGTTGGATTTTTGTTTTGAAGATGGAACTTTCTTATCAAGATACTTAAATTTACAGTTTGCCCTACTACGATGAAGCGCATATGTAGGCAGCATGGGATCTCTCGTTGGCCATCTCGCAAGATCAACAAGGTTAACCGTTCACTTTCGAAGCTAAAGCGTGTAATTGAATCTGTACAAGGTGCTGAAGGAGCATTTACTCTTACTTCGCTTGCTACCACCAGTTCACTTCCTGTCGCTGTTAGTCACATCTCGCGGCCTGCCAGTTTGAATGGACCCAATCTACAGAATTCAGCAGGCTCTAAACCAACTGACGTTATGGAGGGGAAAAATGAATCAATGGCCTCTAAGATACCTGAAATTCAGGGACAGGCTGCAACAACAAATAAAATGCTTGGAGATGTCGTTCATGAGCAAAATGAGTTTATGCCCGAGTTGGTTGAAGGCTCAAGCCAGTCCAAAACAGGGAGTTACTCAAGAGAGGAGAGTGCTGGGACCCCTACTTCCCATGGTTCGTGCCAAGGTAGCCCTTGTCCTGGAAATGAATCCTTGCCCCAAAATGATCTGGCTGTTATTCCTATTGATGAAACATACATAGTAGGCGGCTCACCTGAACTGGTGTGTCAACCAGCAAAAGAATTGAATTTCTCACCCTCATTTTCAATCTCCAATGCCCTTGCCACAATACAACCCCAAGAGCCATTTGGCGGAATGTTGATTGAGGATGCTGGAAGCTCACATGATTTGAAAAATCTGTGTCCTGGGCTTCTTTTGGATGGACAGGCCCCAGAATACGGTTTGACAAACCTACGATGTTCTGAGTTGGTTCCTCGAGATACCATGGCTGCTCCTACTGACAGAACGCCATGTTTTTCAGCCAGGCCAGAAATGAATACTGTGACCATAAAAGCAACCTACAGAGAAGATATTATAAGATTTCGGCTTTCTTTAGATGCTGGTATTCACAGACTGAAGGATGAAGTGGCAAAAAGGCTGAAATTGGAGATAGGTACTTTTGATGTCAAATATCTAGATGATGATCATGAATGGGTTTTAATAGCCTGCGATGCGGACCTGCAAGAGTGTCTGGATATATCAAAATCTTCAAGCAGCAATATAATCAGACTGTCAGTTCATGATGTAATGGTCAACCTGGGGAGCTCCTGTGAGAGCTCGGAGGAATGAGAAAGAACTTGGTTGTAAATATGGTAACCTCCTAGCACCCTTCTTGTAGAGTTAGATTATAGGGTGAAGTTGTAGATTTTTGGTTATGGGGTAGATATTGTGAAATTTCAAATCTCTTCGAGATCAAGAGACAGGATTTGTTGAGTTGAAGGAAGAATTGGCAAAGAGGCTGGAGTCGGAGCTTAACGACTTCCAATGTCGAGTAAGAGTGGGTATTAGTAGCCTGAACTGTGGATCTACAAGATTGTGAAATTTGCAAGTTCCTTTGGGCAGTCAGTCAACTAGGCAGACTATTGATTTTTGAAGAGGTTGTCGATTCCAAGAACTTACTCAAAAGCTGTGGATTGAAGAAATAGATCAATAGATATGATAGGTTAGATGCTGCAATCTTATAGTGGCCAAGTTAGTGAGTACCTAAAAACTAGAGGTTTTGATGGTAGAAATGTATATTGTTTTTGAGGTTAAGGTGGTTATCAGCAGTTCCATTTTCTCTGTTATATTGGTAACACTTCTATACCGTATTCCCTCCTCAAAATAGCAAAATCAAAAACATTTGCATATGTCAGCATGCTAATTTCATAATAATAATAAACATGTATTTAACATACAGGTCAAATTTAAATTTCATTTGTGGGTCTCACATGTGAGAGATAGAAAGAAGAGTTCTCGTCAAATTTTGACATTGAGAATAGCACACTAATTAAGATAAACTTCAAAGAATTCTTCTCAACTTTTAACCAAGCACGCCAGTGGAGTTGAGAAGAACCTCTATGCCAAAAATACATGTTTAGAACCTGGACAAAGTAAGAAATACAAGTAGTGTGTACACAAACAAATTTTAGTATAATTTGTTTCACATCAAATACCATCATTTTTATAGCTTATAATTTTAACCGTAAAGTATACTACGCCAAAATTCTTGATTAATCACATTGTTGATCTTAAAAATATCACTATCATTAGATTTCTTTATAAAAATTTGTCCGTACATCAAGAATATCCTTAGACATATTATTATCTTTAGTTCTATACTTTTGATTTCCAGAATCATGAAGAAAATATTTTTAAATATATCTATTTATGCTAATATATATGTGAATGTTAGAATTGGTGTTGACATCTTCTTTTTAGATTTTTTAAAAATATTTCTATAGTAGTTACATGGGCAATTATGTCCTAAATTTAGGTGTATTTTTTTTAGTTTTTTCTTTCAAATCTCTCAACTTCTGATTTTTCAAAATCATTTTAATTTTTAGATTTTGAATTTAATCATATAGTTTATAATTTTATTTTTTTGAAATTAAAGTAGCATATATGCATGCATAGCATGTGCCGTGACTTATAATATATATCTATCTATATTATTATATATGTGACCACATGACTTGGTATCTAATAGTGTATTGACTTCTCTTTATGTCACATGGCAAATTTTCCTATTATAAAATAAAAAAATATTATTTAAAGGCGTGAGTAAGATTTAAACCTAAGACCTTACTATTTAGACAACATATATATTATGATATTAATTTCTTTACTATTTATTTTTATACTTATTTATCTAAATTACACACACATTGCGTGTGCTACCCACTAGTGTGCGTGTATATATATATATATATATATTTAGGCAAAATGGGCAATGTCATTGCTTCTGGGTGACATTTTTATACTTCAAATTGACGAACAAGAAAGTAAACTTTGATAGGGCTATTTATGGGCCTATGCCCATTTAGGAAAACCAGATAGGTGTCCAAATCAAGTCCTGTGGATCTCAGAAGCTGCAGTGCTTATCTTTTCTGCCTCTTCTCCAGAATTGGTGGGCTCAGCCAAGCCCATCTCAATACCTTTGCCTTGCTTTTCCAACATCTGTTTCTTCGTGGATTTGTAAAATGTCGCATAGAGTATAAGCTGGGCCAACCCAAACAACGTGCCCAACCCATTAGGAGCCTGAAAATGAAGAACCATCGGCCCATTAAAGATGGATGCAAGCTCAGATTTGCTTATCTAACTAGCTAATTAAATTGAAAATATTTTATATTCTAACAACAATGTCACCTTTACCAAATTTTCTTCACTTTTTTTTTTTTTTTTTTTTTATCACATGATAAAATAGTTTCACAAATATTCGACAGTAGTCATAGGCCTCACATGAATTTGCTATATCTAAAATATATATATATAATTAAAAATAAATAAATAAATACTAAAACTTAAGAAGTGTAACATTATTATTAAATAGCAAATAAAAATAAAAATAAAAAATGACTAGTATAACATTATTATGAAGTGCAACCATGAAAGGCAAAGATGGTTTCAATTCTTTGAATTGATTATACAACTAGGATAGGAAGATGATATTTTTTGTAATAATTATTATGATAATGTATCATTTTGTGTCTTATAAAAAGTGAAATGGTCTCTCACATGTAAGTCTCACATCATGTAGATTCCATTTTAATGGAACATTTGTGTCCATTCTGTGTTTAGCACTATATGTGTACTTAGATTTTCGCAAATATAACCAGATAACTTCATTCTACAAAGAGAGAGAGAGAGAGAGAGAGAGAGAGAGAGAGAGAGAGAGAGAGAGAGAGAGAGAGAGAGAGAGAGAGAGAGAGAGAGAGAGAATGTAGATTACAGCGAGAAAGGGGTCAAAACGGATGAGGGCATAAGTAGTCCAGCAAATGCCATTAGCACAGGAAGCCAGGGAAAGAGTTAATGGCATGTACTCCACACTTTTTGTCGAAATTACCATTCTCTGCATTCCCAAATTTTAGAATTTGTTAATTGTCAAGTTATTAAACAAATTAAAGAGCAATGCTATGGTCCTACCTACCCACAATTGGTACATTCAAATTTGTACCAAATATATATAAAATTAAATTCATTTTAAATTTAGATGAAAAATGCTATAGACCTCAAATAATCTATAAATCCTTTTATATGAGTGTGAAATCCTCAAAAACCCACATGTGTGTAGGTCCCACACCAATGTGAGAAATTTGGTAAAAAATTTAACAGCTTATTTGGAATTCCTAATATAACTCAATTTAGATCCCACCATAGCACATTAAATTTCGATATATTTCAAAATTTGTAATAATTGAATTTGTCTTGAAAACAAATGGGCTCAAGTAATTTTCTTCACAAATTAAGTAGAGTGTGTGAGTTGATACAGGCATTTGTGATAATTGAATTTGTCTCGAGAGCAAATGGGCTCGAGTAATTTTCTTCACAAATTAAGTAGAGTGTGTGAGTTGATATAGGCAATGGACTGTTTGGTTGGATATTCAATTGAAGAGGTGTTGTTCAATCACAATGGATTTATTGTGAGGCCTATTTAAATCATTCATGTTGTAAGATTTATTGAACAGTACAAGTATTAAAAAAATTAAAATAATTATATATCGATAATTATATGATTAAATCATATTTATCTTGAAAAAATAGACAACATATTTTTTAAATCAAAGTTGTGGTCCATCTATTTTTAAGATAAACATCATTTGATTATATAATTAATGATATCCAATTAATTTAATTTTTTTACATAAATAATATGCAAATTAAATCTTACAAAATGATGGATTGAGATTAGACAATTAAATTGACAACACATCTACGGTTGGGCAACATGAGAGAATCTATCCATTTTCATGATACATGTCCGACGTATATACATCATCATAAACACAAAAGACAAATGCTATTAATGAAGGTAGTATTTTTTAAAAAAATTATAATTCAATAAAAAAGAATTACAAATTTATAAAATAAAATAAAAAACTTTAAAATTTTAATTATTAATATTTATTAAATTTATATCTAATCTATTTTTTATTTTTAAATTTACACTAAAATATAATGGCCCTGTTTGGTACAGCTTAAAAGCTGTTTATTTCAGTTTTCAGCTTAATTTAAGCTATTTTGATGTGTTTGGTTTAACTTATAGTTTATAACTTATAACTTTTTGGAAGTCAGAAATCAGCTTATTCTTTAAGTGGGCTGGGAAATACTTAATTTATAAGTTAAAAATCAACTTATGTTCATAATTTTAAGTTATAAATTGTTTAGGCATAAGCTATAAGCACTTTCTCACAACTCTACCAAACATGGCCAATGTCCCTTGTAAAAAATAACGTGATTTCTTGGATTAATCAAAATATCTATTATTATCGATGGTGAGAGAGAGAGAGACAAACCATGACGGACAACGGGGAAGCATACATCATAACATTACCAAGCATGGCCACACTTCCGACAATGAGTGACCGGAGCTTGGTGGTGTGAGCCAGAGTCATAACCAGAACGCCGAGGGCGCCGAGTAATACAAACTCACCCAGTATTATCAGTAGCACTCTCAGTCTCTTCTTCCGATCGGTGTAGGTGAGGAAAAGGAGGAGATAGACTAGCTCTATCACCAAGCCTGACCCATTAATGGTTATGACCAGCAAGCTATGTGGGTGCACCATGGGCAGTCCATACAGGACCCAGAGTCCACAGTTGATTAGGGTTGCTAGGTATGGGGCTGCTGAGTACTGCTCAACTGACCCTTTCTTGCATATTTGAACAAAAGTTGGCCTGAATAATCAAATATATCATTTTTGTATTATTACAAAAGTGTATTAGTAAGATCTCCTTTGAAAAATTTTGTTGATCACTTGCATACAATAAGATAGATAACACATGAATTGATTAGATTTTAGAAAGTAAGTAGGGTTCACTTTATAAAAAAAATTATTTGTAATTGGGAGAGTAAGGTTTGGGGTGTCCTAAAAAAGTGCATTTTTTGTCTTTTTACGAAAAGATGTGCAAAAAAGTAGAGAGGTGATGTGATGGAAAAAAGATAAAAAGATGGATTATATAGATTACCCCAAACAAGGCCTTTTTGTTCAATACATTCTCATAATCTGAGTTCAATGATGGTATTTAAATGCGACATCCTTTTTATATAAGACTTGGACACAACAAAATTAATTGACCACTAATGAGTCTGGTTTTGTTCACACATTTATGTAAATAATATATATATGTATATGTATATATATATATATATTTTTTTTAATTGGTGTAAAATGACAGAGTCTGTATCTTGAACTAATCATATTTTGTATATTATTTACACATTAAAAATGCATGTGAATAGATTTATTTTCACCACCGAGGTAATGCCAAAAATCTAGGATTACCCTTACATCCCGTTTGGAATGGGCAATTTGAATTGAAAAGAAAAGAAATGAAAATTTGTTTGCATTAATTAGTTGTTTGGATTTAGTAAATGCAAAGAAGAAGAAAATATTAGATGAGTAGTTTTGATATTACGAAAAGCTATAGTTGTTTCTTTTCTCACTATCCAAATTAGGTATTATAAAAAGAAAAGACTTTGATAAAAGTTATTGTGATAAAGATATTGTTATGCATAGAAGAAAAATGTAGGTTAAATTAATGGATAATAAATTGATAAAATTTAATTTTATCATTTAAAGAGTGCTAAATTTCACAGTTAGATGTAGGATAAAGAGGTGGGGCTCAGATGTGAACCGCACATATGTGGGACTCACCTCTTCATATCCGTATGTGTTTGCTTTTGTAAATTTTTTCTATGTCATTAGACTTTTTATTATTATTTTTAATAAAAAAAGACAAATTAAAGTAATTTATATTTTCGAAAATTTTAATGTCACGTCATTATTTCAATAAAACATAAGAAATCTTTCTTTCATTTTCTATTTTATTTTTTCTTGTGAAATTTAAGCAAACAAAATAGAGAAAAATTATTTCTATCAATCATTTCTCTCCCAAACAAAATAGAGATAAATGTTAAAAAAATCTAGGCTTGTATCACTTCCCGTAAAAATTTGAAGTAGAGCTTACACTGGTGACATGAACAAGATGATTGAAATGATGTTTCCTGAAACAAAACAAAACCACATCAGTTCCCCATTACATCAAAAGACAAAATGAATTGTTCAAAACCCAAAACATCTCTCTCACTCATAGAAGTTTATATGTGTAATGTAAATGAAAATGTTAAAAAGAGAAAAAAGAAAAAACATGTTCATTGTGTTTGTAAAAAGATCAAATTAACTCATCCACGTACCTAAAACACCGACAGCGGTTCGAGCGGCATCTGTAGAAACCATGGCTGTAAATTGGAATATGAGAGAGAGAGAGAGAGAGAGAGAGAGAGAGGGGTAAAGATAGAGAGGAAGAAGAGTTTGTTAAGAAGTGGGGTAGTGAAAGACAGAGTTGATAATAAATATATTAAAGGAGGCAATAGAGGTTCGGTTTGGTCTTATCTCATACAACAACTAGTAGTATCTATATATACACAGTCGGGCACCTGCATAACATGTATTCGGCAGTAACATTTCACAGCTACACTTGGAAATAAATCAATTAATGAATATAGATAAGGATATAGGATATAGGATATATAATCCAAAGATCTCTTATCTTCAAAAATTTCTGTCCTCATGTCTCAAATCACTTACAACTATTAAATTGTTTTGAAATTTTTAAATCTTGAGATTCTCAAATAATTCAATAGTTGTGAATAATTTGAGACAGAAAGATATAAATTTTTGAGAAAAAAAAATCCTTGCTCCGATATATATTCTAGAGAGAGTGAGTGGGGTTGGGTTGGGTGTTGGCACTGGGTCCAAGGTTTCTCACAGGTTTCAGACAACCAGCCAAGCCACTGATCCATTACAGTGCACGTTACGTTGGCATTTCTCAGGTAGCAACCCAATCAATTTACAAGAATTTACAATTCATTGACACATTCATAAAATAATTTTTACATGAATTTTTTTTATAATTTTAATTATTATTTTTTAAATTAATTGTAATATCCCCATTAATTTACAATTTAAAGTCAATTTTTTAGTACACTACATCCATATAAAGTAACTCCATAAATTCTTATTATTTTTAATTTACTTTTTAATAAGTTTAAAATAATATTCAGTGTGTTTAGTTTCAGTTTTCTAAAAAATAAGTTTTTTATTTTTCATATTTTTTTTATTTTTAGTAAATATTTTTAAAATTTTAAACAATTCTTTTATTTTTTTAGATGCACCTTACTTAGATATATCTAAATAGTAAAATATTTATGAAAAAATAGACTTTTTTCACAAATATTATACTTTTTAAAAAATCATTGAAAACAAAAAAATAGGAAAAATAAAAAAGTAGAATTTTTCGAAAAGTATTTTCTAGAAACCAAAACCAAACAAGCTGATTATTATTATTTTTTTAAATGTGTGACATGAAAAATTTGCACTCGTTTTTAATTCTGTTAACAAAATATTTTTATTTTATGTTGTAAGTGATATAGCGATACTCAATCACCATAGTTATTGATGTGAGAAAAAATATTTATATCTATACATGTGAACATTTTGTTCCACGTCAATTATTTCGGTGATCGAAACTTTCACAAGTGATACGATGTAAAGTTTGTGCCAATGCAAATTTTAGGGTAAAAAGGTAGTTAGAAAATCAATTTAAAAATAAAAATAAAGTCAATTTTTTTGGATAATTTTCCCAATCCATAATAGACATTGTTACATTTATACGCGGGCGGGGTTGTTAAAAAATTATTAGTGATGGTTTATTCTATTGGATAACTATGAAGCGATCCAAACCGTTTGTTCCATCAAATTGTGAATCTTGCTGATCGATAGTAGACAGGTTGGTCATTATTAGGATATGAGCTTGTCATTCATTTGGTGCTGCAAATCACCATTTATAAGATTTGTTTAAAAATTAAAAGAGAAATACTATTTACACAGAATATGTGTACAAAATGCGTATAAGTTTTCATATATACGTGGGTCTCATTTATCATTTTGTATATAGATTTTCTATACATATAATATTGGTGAAATTGAGATTGTGTTATGATACCTAATAAAGAAAAGAAATGAGTTAATGTCGATATCTTCACACATATGTAAATTGATTAGAACACATAATATAAATGTACAGACTTGTCACCAAACTATTTTACAACTAATAAATCTCTCACAAATAAAAAAATATCTACTGAATTTAATATTTTATACCTTTTTAGGTTGAGCTTTTCAAGAATTTTCTCTCTTGGTATTTGATATTTCATTCCTTGATTAATATCAAATAGAAAATGGTGTTAAATTAATTAACTTGCTATATGTTCAACTATAATGAGAATCAAGTCAATTTTGGATCCATTGACTTATATTTCAGCCACTCATCATACAAATAAAAATATTATATACAAAAAATTATAAAATGATGTGAATAAGAAGATAGGTTTATTTAACAAAGTTCTTAAGACATTTGTTAAAACATTTCAAATAATTGCACATTTTTCTTATAAAAGTAAGGGGTTGGTTTGGGAAGTGAGTTGACTTTTTAATTTTTTTAACTTTTTTTTTAACCTGAGGTTGAAAAGTCCCGTTTGGGAAGAATTTTTTGACTTTTTTGACTTTTTATGAGAAAAAGAATGTAATGATTATGAGTTGAATGTGATGCTTTGTCTTATTGAACTAAAAAGTCTATTTTATTTTTTTGTGATTATTTTAGCCAAAAAAGCCCTAAGTAGCTGAGAAATATAATATTTTGGTAATCAATGTTTCGAGCACTAGTTAAATAAACTATCAATAATTATTCAATAATATTAGGGATCATAAAAAAAATATCATGAAATGTTTCATGAAGATTTTTCATCTTTTAATTAGTGTGTGGTGTTTTTTTGTATGTGTAATCTAACGGTAGAAAATCTTTTATGATCATTTTTATGATATTTTTTTCATGATACCTGGCATTAAGTAAGCAAAAATCCATTTGAAATGGTATTTGATAAAGTTAAAAATTGAAAATTAATTATTGAAAATTGAATATTAAATTTGTTAAGTTAAGAAGTTATTTGATAAAAATTTAAGTGCTAAATGAAAAATAAGTTTGATATGTATAAGATCAAATTTAAAATTTATTATTTTTAAATTGCACAATTTAAAATTTTGAATAAATTATAAATACACCTCCTGAGATTTAAATAAAATACGAATCACTCCTTGTGGTTATGGAAATTACATTCCACCCTTTGAGATTTTTAATTTCATAACAAATCGTCCTTTTTATTAATAAATTATTAAATCAATTAGCAGTTTTTAATGATGTTATAAATATATTTCAATTAATAATTTAAGTAATTTTATTATTGTATAGAAGAACAATTATGAATTTCATTTTTTAATTAATTTTGTTAAATAAATTTTTTTGACAAGGGGGTATTTGTAATTTTCCAAATTACAAGAGGCAATTTGTACTTTAAGCAAACCTTAAGGGATATATTTGTAATTTATCCTTACATTTTTATATTATGATGGTGGTAGGAGTGGTAGTGGTAGTGGTAATGGTGTGATGATAGTGATAGCAAAATGATTGTGGTGTTTGTGTCAATAATAACAATAGTGATGAAAGTAATGGTAGTAGTAGTGTTGGTGGTGGTAGCGGCAGCGATAGTAATAGGGGTGGCGGGGGCACGGTGGTAGGAATATGGTGGTGGGGGTGGGGGTGGGGGTGGGAATAATTGTGGCATTAGGATGATCCAGGATTGAGACTTTGGGTGGGTTACTCTATAGTTTGAAAAATTAAGAGGGTTACTCTATATAATTTTGAAAGTATCTAAAAAAAAATTGGGAGTGCGAACTCCTATAATTTTAAATTATTTTAAAATTTGTAATATAATATATGATATTTTTCAAATTTTTGGAGGTGCGGCCACCCCCCTAGATCCATCATTGGATGACATGATAGTAGTGGTGGTGATAGTAGTGATGATGGTATGGTGGTGGTGGTTGTGATAGTAGTAATGGTAGTGGTAGTGGTAGTGGTGATAGTGAAAAGTTAATAATAATATTGATATTTATGTTTAGTATTTATAAATTCAGTCAAAATTAAGTAAATTTCATATGACTTGTAATTTTCTTAAATTTTAACATACATTTTAAGAAGTACTTAAAATTTTAAATGATATCAATTATGATTATTAAATAATTTTAATTGATAATCACTTAATTAATTCAATTTTAAGTGTTAAATCATATTCTCAAACAAACTCAAAATTTGAGTATAAACATGGCCCAAAACAATGGACTAGGTAATATATTTAATGATTTTCCACATTATACATCTACCTGTATTGAAGTCGAATCTTATTATGAAACGAACAAATCAAAGTAGTTAAATGCGTGATACAATGAATGTTATTACAAGGGATGTAACAATGAGAATCCAAGTCTAAATTCATAAAATAAATTTGCTTACATATTTTTTTTGGACCATGCAAACAAATTTTAAGATATAATGGTCTACAAATATAGATTTCATATTTAAAATGAATATTATTACAAGGGATGTAATAATGAGAATCCAAGTCTAAATTCATAAAATAAATTTATTTACAAATTTTTGATCATGTGAACAAAATATAAGATATAATGGTCTAAAATATAGATTTCATATTTAAAAATGTATTGATCCGATTTAAAATTATAAATTTAACTATTTTGTATAATCAAAAAGTATATATTATTCATTAAAAAAAATTGGGATGTTGGGTTGTGACTATTTTAGCCTATGTTTGGGATATTGGGTTGAGACTATTTTAGTTATAAAAAGATAAAATAGACTAAAAAATCAATAAGATAAAATGTCCCATTCAAATTATAATTATTTTATTTTTTCTTTTACAAAAGTTAAAAAAATAAAAAAGCCATTACAAAAGAGACTTTTTAGCCCTAAGCTAAAATAGCCAAAAAACTAAAAAAACTAACCCACATATCAAACGAAGGCTTTATAAGCGTATGAACAAAACTGAATTTCGAAACTCACACTTTAAACCAATTTGAGCTCTATTGAGAGCGTGGCATGGTAGAGTTGTCTAAGGTGCTGTTTGGTACAACTTATTATAAGTTAAAAATTGATAATTAAAAAGCAGAAATTAAAAGCACCTCTTCTCCAGCTTCTAAATAATCAACTTTTTTTAGCTTATTTAAGCTATTTCTATCTAAAAAATTATAAGCAGAAGTTACACCAAACACTAGCCCCATTTGGTAGAACTTGTAAGCAGCTTATTTCAACTTTTAACTTAATTTAAGTTAAAAACATGTGTTTGGTTCAGTTTATTTGACCAATTTATAGCTAAAATAACGCTAATTTTCAACTTATTTGAGAAGTTGGTCAGGGGATGCTTATTATTTGAGCTTAAGCATGCAGCTGCTCTGTTGGGGGTGAAATGACTTAAATGCCCGTCCTAATCTTCATTATTTACGAAAATGCCACTATATAAACAATAATGAAAACATTGTTCACTCCTCTCAAAGAGTGATTGCCGATTTTCGTGTGGGGCGATTTCCTGAGTGCTCTCGATGAAGATGAAGATCCTGGTTGCTCGATCCGCAATCTCACTCGATCCGACCAGAATCTCGTAATCTCACCAACTGATGAAGATCCGGTTGTCTCTCTCGATCCGCAATCTCACTTTCTCTCTCTCTGCGCATGGTTTGGTCAATAAGGTTTGGAAGCGCGATGGTGACGAGGACGGTGACACGACGGGATCTGGGTTGCTCGTTGATGAAGATGAAGATCTGTCGTCGTCTTTCTCTCTCTCTCTCTATGTCTGTTTCTCATGAACCAGTTCCAGATCGCGAATGGTGACGACGGCAGATGAAGATAAAGATAGTGTTTGGAAGCGCGATGGTGAGCGTCGTCTTTCTCTTGTTGATAAAAATGAAGATCTTTGGCGTTGTTCAGGTGGGTGAACGATGACGAGCGACAACGCTCTCTCTCTGCCGTTCCAGATCACGGCGGTGGCTAGGGTTGCAACCATCGGCGGTGGCTAGGGTTGCAGACCACCGGCGGCGTACGGATGGCTCAAGAAAGAAGAGAAGGGAAAAAAAAATTAAATAAATTAAACAAAAATAATAATTAAAAACAAAATAATAAAAATAATATTGAACAAAATAAATTGAAATAAAAAAAAAATAAATTAAACAAAATAATAATAAAAATAATTTATTAATATTGAAATAAATTGTGCAATTTATATCCATTAAATAAATTACACAATTTAATTGTAATGAAAAAGAATAATAAATTAAAAAAATAAGAATTGTTATATTATTAATTGTAATAAAAAAATTTAATAAAAACATAATCGTAAAATTTAATAACAATTGTTGATTATTGTATATTTTGTAATGAATTAATTATTAATTGATACAAATTAATAACAATTGTTGATTATTAATATTATTTGATACTAATAAAATTAATTATTAATATTAATTGATACTAATTAATAATTTTAGTATTAATTCGCACTAATTAAGTCATTAATTGATACTAATTAATAATTTTAGTATTAATTGATATTAATTAATTTATAATGGAAAAAATTATTACAATAATACTTTCATTACATTTTTATCAAGTGTATCAATTTTTATATTAGTTGATACTAATTAATACTAATTATATTAACTTTTATTAATGAAATAATTTTTTAAATTAAAATTGAAAAAAAAGACAAAATTATCATTTTTATATCATATAAGGGCAAAAAGGTCAATTATACAGAAAAAACTATTTTACAGCTTATTTACCAAACACTATTCTGCTACTTAGGGGTGTTTTGGAAAGTTGGTAAAAAGCTAACTTTTGGCTTTTTACCAAGTTTTTTGACTTTTTGGGAAGTAATTTGAGAAGTTGGTAAAAAGCTGACTTTTTTATTTTTGGTTTAATATTTTTTAAAATTGTCAAATCACTGCAAAATGATGAAAATACCCTTACCTTTTAATAAAAATTACGATTCTGCCTTTTAGTACGTCAACACTGTTTTGAATGTAACAGCCACCACATGTTCCAACAAATTTAATTTTTTTTTATTAGTACTACAGTTTCCAAATTTTATCAAATACTTTTTATTATTACAAATTTATTATTCTCTTTTTTACGAATTTATTATTTTTATTATTACAAGTTTATTAGTAAATGTATTATTTTTTTATACAAACAATTACCAAATTATCCAAACAATTATTACAAAAGACCAAAATACCCGTAGCAACTTTTTTAAAATTATTATGACAGTTTTGTTAATTATTTTTATTATTATAATTGAATGGCATATTTATTTTCTTAATTTTTCCCAACAAATTGCGCTCTTACATTAATTAATTTCCACATTACAATTTGCTAAACGCCCTTCAACTCCGCAACTTACCAATGTAACTGCACATTTTTTGACACTTTCAACAGTTACACACATTCATTTTGTTTGCCATCACCTCGTACAGACCAAACAGGATTTACAACCCAAGTTGACGCTGATGTCACACTAATTCATTCCATATTGATTTCCTCACTTCGTTCATATGTACATCATCGTCGCCCTCTGGTTCACTATCATCATTGTCACCAAGACCGTCAACATTTGGCATGTCGTTGAATGTAAAATTTCTACATTCACAACCTTGTTGAATGCTTCATCGCCACTTGAGTTACGGCGATAAAATTATGTATTGCCATTGAAGCCCCAACCAATGGCACTGACTTTCTTGAAATCATATCGCTGCATGTTATGTAGGAATTCCATCGCGCTTTCCATACGCCGAACGTATGTTCAATTGCACTCCATAAGGAGTAGTGCACCGTGTTGAAAATTTCATTTGCATTTTTTGGCCGTCTACAGTAAAATCGTTTCGTGGTAGCGGTATCCCTTAAACTGCGCCAAAAACCCTTTTTGGTTCTTGTACCCTGCATCAACAAGGTAATATTTTTCTGGTTGTAAATAAATAATTTCGCATTAGTACGGTGGTCGATTAAAAATATCAAATGTACACAACTAATACAAACAAAAAAGATGCTACTGCTCATCCTACCTTCCTTTAGCATGGGGAATTGTTTGGGGTCCTGTTACTTTGTTAAAAACTCTACCACATGCATACTTCTCTCCCATCCGCAAGATATAAAAGTAATACACAAATTGAAATCACACGCTGCGAGTATGTTTTGCGTGTGCCGTCCTTTACGGCCAAAATATGGCGGTGCCTCCTGAGGCGGGAGATGTGCCTCCACATGTGTGCCGTCAAGCGCACCAATACAGTCCTACAGAATCACACAACATCATGTGAAGAAGAAATGCTATTACCCAAAAAAATTTTGCCTTACTTTTCGAAAGTGGCTACTATTCATAATTAAAATGTGCCAAAAATAAATACCCTCACTTCGAATGGGAAATATTTTCGTCGAGACTCCAAGCACGGATGTTCATCGTGTTGTGACCTTGTCGGTCCGCAGCAGGTGTTCTCATGAACAACTTCATCGCGTAACTCGTGACACGCGGACGCCAAACTGCTTTCCCGAGTGTTGAAAACGGCCTTCTATGTCCCAACTAGTGAAGCCCCGTACACTAATATGAACATATCGACACTCTCAACTACGCTTCACACCATGGGGACGCTGGTACCGAGGCCGCAATCCTCAACTAATGTCTTGCACAACATCAAGAACACATCTCGTGACATCCGGTAATTTCACGAAATGTTTCATTCTTCCTCGAAGCATCTCGCATACACATGCTACCACCAATGCGGATGTGTGAAACGAGTCCCGTCAACATACGCTGCATCGCTGGCAAAGCGAGCAATTTCCACCTAAATCATTGATGTCGTTGACTCCATTTCTCTAATCGCCTCTTGTATCCAAGCATTTATTTGGCCATTGCGCATTTAACTCGAGCTAGTACCCTATTGTGCATTCATAGACATTTCAACTTATATGAAATAAGAAATATCGCTTGTAGTGCTTAATTGCCAAATGAGTTGCACAACTCCATGATATATAACACTCATTCGTACATATTCAACTCCTATCAATGTGTGTTATTAGGCATGTGATTGTCCAAAGCCTAGTACACCATCACACTACCATGTGAATGCTACTACATTTTCGTGTTTGTACAATTTGTAGTTTGTATGCTTGCATATAAGCATCTAACTTTCATGTGCTTCTAATTGACGTATGCCACATCAACTTTTTCAATATTTGATGTGAATTGTTTTGGAATAAAATAATGTACATAAAGAAATGTAAATACATAAGATAATGAAACACATAAATGTTTTTGCATTAAATAAATAAAAAGCACCCAATAAATAAATAATTTTTTTATTTATTGAAATGTAAGTACTTTGCTGCCTATATTAGATAATTTGAATAAATAAGTGAACACAATAAATAAAATAAATAAAGAATAAATAAGTCAATTAAAGAAATGTAACTACTTTGCATCTTTTTTTTTTTTTTTTTGCATTAAATAAATAAAAAGCGCCCAATAAATAAATAATTTTTTTATTTATTGAAATGTAAGTACTTTGCTACCTATATTAAATAATTTGAATAAATAAGTGTACACAATAAATAAAATAAATAAAGAATAAATAAGTCAATTAACGAAATGTAACTACTTTGCTTCCTTTTTTTTTTTTTTTTGCATTAAATAAATAAAAAGCACCCAATAAATAAATAATTTTTTTATTTATTGAAATGTAAGTGTGCCTATATTAAATAATTGGGTGAAACACCAATAAATAAATCTCAAAATGTGATCTTGTGAACGGTTCAATCCTTCCTTTTTTTCTTATAAACCCAAAGGTCCTATTAAAGTGGAAATTACATAAAAGGTAGTCACTTACATGTTTGTGTTTAATTTTTAGCTTATAAAAGTGATTTCTCAAAATGTAAAATTACACATTTGGGCAACTTGCACTACGTAAATTTTGAATTTTCCTCATTCTAGAACAAATCACAAATTACTTAACAAAACCTAAACTCTAATGTAACACTCCAATAACGTAACACTTCAATGTAACATACTAAAAACTCATTGGTGTTCTTTTTTCCCAAATGTAACAATGTAACACTCAAAAAATTATTTGGTATATTTTTCTCAAACGTAACGCCCAATTTAAAAAAAAAAAAAATTTTAGTGTACTTTTCCTAAACGTAACACTTCAATCAATATAATCTCAAACGTAACACTTCAATATAACATACTCTAATGACACACAAAAACACTAAAAAACTCCTTAGTATACTTTTTTCAAACGTAACACTCACAATTTGAAATTATACATTTGTTTAAAAAGTACTAAGGAATATTTGTACTCTTTTGAAATAGTTTGAAAAATCTCACATTCGCTTTTTTTTTTTTTTGGTGTTACATTGGAGTGTTTGAAGAATATCTCTTTTTTTTTTTTTTTTTTTTTACATTGAGCATTACGCTTGGGATAAGTACACAAAAGAGTTTTTTGTGTGTTACATTAAAGTATTACACTAAGGAATTTTTTGGAGTGTTATATTGAAGTGTTACGCTTTGGAAAAAAAAATACACTAAGAAATTTTTTTGCATGCTACATTAGAATATTACACTAAAAAGTTTTTGCATGTTACATTAGAGTGTTACACTAAGGAATTCTTTAGAGTATTATATTAGAGTGTTACATTTGGAAAAAAAGCACATCAAGAAGTTTTTTTTTGTATGTCATATTAGAGTGTTACACTAAGAAATTTTGTGTGTGTTACATTATAGTATTACATTAAAGAGGTTTTTTGTGTGTTATATTAGAGTGCTACATTTGGAAAAAATACACTAAGGAGTTTTCTTTTATTACATTAGAGTGTTACAATAAATTTTTTTGTGTGTGTTACTTTAGAGTGTTATACTAAGGAGTTTTTTGGAGTGTTACGCTTGGAAAAGTATAATAAGGAGTTTTTTATGTGTTATATTAATGTTACATTTGGATGTTAATTAATATTAATGTTATAATGTCAATGTTACAATAGGGACGAACACCACCACCAAAAAAAAAAAAAAACGAACACCACATCAATAACACCACAAACGGGGTAATATCATCCACCTATAAATCACTCCACTAAATCTTCACAAAAAAATAGAAACGTAAAACCTACCTTACCTATGCACATCCAACATTAGGAAAAAAAATCAAAACAAAATCACACATAAGGACAAACAAGTAAACTTTCAAACCCCAAAATCAAGGAAATATAACATATCCAACATAAAAAGGACTAATTGGTTTTAAAAAAATTTCTAGGACTGAATGGAATAACTTTTCTTCAAATGGGATTTATGAGTAATTTTTCCTAAATAATTTGAATAAATAAGTGTACACAATAAATCAAATAAATAAAGAATAAATAAGTCAATTAAAGAAATGTAACTACTTCGCATCTTTTTTTTTTTTTTTCGTCACAAAAATTAATTTCAACATAGTTCAAAAAACCCATCATTTTCAATGTTGTTTTAACCTTCCTGGGGACTACATTATCTACTTTTTAATTTTGTAGCAAATTAGTGTTTGCTTTTGTAAGACCAATTTTTGTTTTGTCAATTATAAAATAGATTTATCAAATTCAATCCAAATACACTATATTGCCCTCTTGTTTTTCCCAGCAAACTAATGTCTGCCCCACAACTCACCATCTGCATGTGACAAAGAGCAAATAAAATAAATAATAACACAACAAACCAAAAAAGCCTGCAAAGAGTTGCATGTACATTCCCTAGACAAAAGTTGTGCATAACATAACAAGCATATGACACCAAAATAATGCCACCTTGCGGCGTGTATACTTGCATATCAATTGCAAAGTCCTGCAGAATCATATATACACGTCCACACCAAAATAATAATACAATAAACCAAAATAAACTTACAAAGTCCTGCAGAATCATACATACACGTCCACACCAAAATAAAAGAAATGCGAACTATCTCGAGACTTCACCATCCCAAAAAAAAAAAAAAACAAATAAAAAACAATACAAACACACATAATATACTACAATCTCATGATAACCAAATAGTAAAATGACAATCCAACCACAAAGGCCTAGTCTAAGTCAACAAAGACCACCACTCGAACAAATGGTCCCCTTCACGATCCCCGCCAACATTGGCCGAGCGGCAGCGCTTCTCACAACCGCTTGATAATGTAATTCGAGAGGGCCATGATGATGTCCCGATTATCCTGAATCCATTATGCCGCATGCGAATGAGAACAACTTACACTGGCTCTAATCTAGTCATGCTCATAAGCCGTGCAAGACAGTCCCCCATTGTGTTGTCACCTTTACCCATGACAACGTATTACGTGATTTTCAGCTCCTTGCTTTGTTTGCTCACTACTTCCACGAGATTGTCCATGCTACTAGCAACAAGATCAGCATTGCGCCATGCTTTTGGATTAGCTGATCCATCCACGGCTGACTGAGGGGGAGCATCCTCAAAGAGGCTACTATCAACTACGTTCTCCCCGATAGTGTCATAGCCCGGTTGTGGTGGTGTGCCTGCACTGAGAGGTCCCATCTTGCTATTCACGTCCATGGCATTGTGTCACGGCCCAAACCTACCCCTATGGGTTTAGCATCAGAATCGCCAAGAATCCGGATTATCAAGGCCCGCTTAACAAGAATACAAGAAAATGTAGTACAAGGGCATGGCAGAAGCCAAAACAATAAATAAACAATGTCCAATTAGCTGTGACAGTTTGTATGCAAAAAAAAAACTTTTCATACATATTTATACTCAAGATGTAACAAGATACACAATATTTACAATCATTCGTAATGGACCAAATCCCTATTAACAATCAATACAAGCATATCACCATACAGCTTATACAAAACAAACACAGAGACAGTCGGGGGAAATAAAAACATCCCTAAGCCATAGCTTGATAGGCTCGGAACCTCGCAGTGAGGCACAGTGGTTGGCTTGATAAAACTGGAGTTTACCCCGACGCTTCTAGCCTCGATCTGGTGCCTGTACACCTACATATATATATGAGCAGTGAGCTAAAGCCTAGTGAATAACATAATGTGTAAAGAAGTTTAGAATGAATGTCCTTATAGTAATGAAAAATAGTTCATTAAATCAGTATTTCAGTCAGTATAGTCATATATGGTACATCCATTAGCATAACAGTACAGTAAACAGTAGGTCTTAAAAGACCGAACAGTTAATGATGGCCATCAATCAGTAAATAATAGTGGTTCCAACAAGGGAACCGACAGAGATCTCTCAGAATAAAGAATAAAGAAATGAGTTGCTAAGGATGCCACAATACAGTTCAGAATATAGGACATACATTCATTCAATTAGCAAAGATTTATCTGTAAAGCGCCAGCTTAAATAGTCGAAACATTCTCAAGGAACATATCTTTACTTAATTATTACTCACAGAGTTCTAGGCTACAGTTAGGCTAGAGCATGTCTCAAGTCGCCAACCCTACACAGTTTACAGAACGAACACACACTAAGCTACACAGTTGGGAAAGATGATAACTTAATCCCTAATTGCCTCAGTGTGTTCTACATCTATATCCTCATTAAGATGTCTTAAACATGCCCTAGGAATGCCTAGGATGGAAAGAGGATGCAAAGATGCACTTTTAAACACTTTACAAAATTTTCAGAAAACAGGGGTCTCGCTCGAGCGTGGCTTTCTACGCTCGAGCGGACATGCAGACAAAGGAGTTTCGCTCGAGCGTGACTTCGTCGCCGAGCGGATCAGAACTACAAAGTGAAAATATCGATGCTCAAAATTTACGCTGACGGGCGCCAACCTCGCTAAAGCGTGAGACAGTCCTCGCCGAGCGTGAATTCTTCGCCGAGCGGATCAGAAGCTCATGCAAAGTACTATATACATGATTTCATGCTCGAGCGCCACTTTACTCGCCGAGCGAAGGCATGATGTAACGCCTCAAAATTAAAACCCATTAAATATAAAACAAAACATGCATTATTAAAAGAAAACATTATATTATTTCAATCATCGAGTATCACGAAATAAAACATCATAATAAATGCCCTACGGCTTACATCTTGCCAAGCCAACACTTGGACACAATTCCATGAGTTCTAACTCAAATCAACTAAAGCCCTAGGCTTGAATGTTATGAAACAACTTAAAACAATAAAGCAAATCTTCAAGTCCAAATCCTCACAAGCTAAGTCTTTGGAGGTAATGAACCACCGAACTCAAAATGAAGTTCTATATAGGGTGAGCCACACCAAAGAGAGAAATACTAAACCAAGCATAAGAATTAACTAAAGCAAAGAGTAATCTGATACATGGTTAACACAAAATATACACTTTGCAATATTATGACACTAATATCTACGTTGTCTATGACACATGGTCTATGACACAATACACCTTCCATTTATACGCATATGGCTCGTAACCCGCCAAACAACTCAACAAGGATAACAAATCAAAGTTAAACCTTTCTTATAACAAAATAAACACACACACATGGTGTTATAACCATCTCAATCAAATCCACTTCCATACTTCTCAACCGACACACATGGTGGTGATGTATCATATTAACAACAAATAGAAATATTTCTATTATCAATAAGCACACACATATGTGATGCTACCGAGTCCATCCCCTATCTCCTCCTGAACAAATCCTTTAGAGGTCCATCCCCTATCTTCCCTAAACCGTGGAGTTCATCCCCTATCTCCTCCAAAACCAAATGCATATGCAACATAAACAATACTTGACATACACAACACATAATCAATACACGAATATTCTCAGATCAATTCAACAATAAATAAGTGACTCAATTTCAGTTATACCTAAGCCGCATGCAAGGTCTACAACAATCAATGGCTATCCTCCACCGATAGCCCAAAACAATTATTTCTAAACAAGAAATAAATATAACAACACAAATAATCTCAATTTCATAGATGAGTGATTAAATATCCAACTACATCAATTTATCTCATAATCCCCCAATTTCATGAATTAAACCCAATATCACCATCTTCCCTTAAATTAATTATATAAATTAATCTATGACAAACCCTAGGGTTTCTCCCAAATTACCAAACAACCCCCACATACCAAAATACCACCACTTAGGATTAAAACGTATAAATGGAGTAGGAAATCCCTACCTCGAAGAAATAACTCAAAAGGAGAAGATGAAGATGATGCCCAAACTCCAAAGTGCTCCAAATCCACAATTTCTCGATTAAAATGTAGCCCTCACTCTCTACCTTTTAATGAAGGAACAAGGGTGGATTCACACTCTAAATAGATCAATCCTAAGAGAGAAGATGAGTCAGAGAGAGAGAACTCAGAATCTAGGGTTTTATAAACCGAAGGGGGAAAATCGTTTTTAAAACACGCCGCTAGATTTAAACTCGACAGTCCGCCGAGCGACAACACACCGCCGAGCGTGAAGAATAAACAAGGTCCGCCGAGCACAATAATAACCGCCGAAGCGAGATTCCCCATTCCAACTCCACGCGAAGAATGATTTCGCCGAGCGCCCAACTTCCGCCGAGGCCCAACCGCACAAGGACTACTGGATGGGTGTTTTTCCCGCTCGAGCGCCAAAACCCCCGATCGAGCGGACAAGCAACAACAAGTCCTCGCCGAAGGCTAAACTCGCCGAAAGCGGACAAGCAAAAACCTGGGCAACAAGCTTTGGTTCCTAAGCTCAACCAACCTGTTCCAAAACCGCCCAACACATCCTATAACTCCAAATAAGAAAATATAGGATGACAACAACCATAACACAAAGATAGAATCTACGGAACCCAAGTCCGGATACAAACATCGAATGGGAAAAGACCGGGGTCGCTATACATGATCACAGAGTGTACGACGCTCGAGCGTGGAGTTCCTCGCTCGAGCGTGGGTCCAAAATTTAGAAATTCCAGATTTGAACCTCAAGCTCAAAACTAAGTTTAAAGGCACTAAATTCAATCCTCTTGGGCCCAATTTCTGGAAAACACTTGTAAATACACAGAATAACATGGTTCAAAGCTCAATTTGCAAAATCAAGGCTCAAAGGTAGTTTAATTAAATTCAAATTCAAACCAATTTTCATGAACATAAAGAACATGCAAACATGCATGAATTTAAACCACTTCAAAGCTTTAATTTCATGCTCTAATGAGTCAATATCTTCAAAAACATGGTGAAATCATGGTCCATTATAAAAATGTGAACATACATGTACACTTTTATGAAGGACAACATCAAAACTCAAGGATGTAAACATGCATGCATGAATTAAGCCCCGCTCAACATAATTTGACTAAATCTTGACTTAGATCACTAAAGGCTCATGAATCATGCAAGAACAAGCTTAAACACAACAATGAGAGGTTGAATTTCCCTACCTAAGTCTTGAATTAGAGGTATAGAGGCTCAAGAAGGCAACTCTCCTACAATTTCTTCAAGATTCCAAGCAATTCAAGGTGAATTCACTCTAACTCCCTATTCTCCCTCTCTAGTCGGCTATACATTCATGAACAATGGCTGAACAAAAGTGTATGAATGAATGCAAGAGGCTCAAATGTGCATAGATAGTGGTCCACTCACAATGGCAAAGTTGTAGATAAGCCTAACTCTTTAATTATCTTTATTTTAATATATTCTAATGACACTAAATCACTTTTCAGATAATTACACCATAAAATCACATAAAATCTAATTAGCACAGAACATCAATCAATTTCAGATTCGACCGCCGATAAGGCCTTCAATTTGCAGTTTAAACATAAAACACAAATAGATACTCAAACAGGCAACAGATAAGAAATGCATTTAAACGGATACAGTCAATCCATTTGTTCCAGGTTTCAACTACCGCCTCAAAGATTTCAATCAGTTCAGTTACTTATCATAATCAGTCTCAGTTTAGCAGTAATCAGTAATTAATCGGTAAGCAGTGGTGAGGGTTGTTACACATTGGTCGTAGCAGCAGCAGCATCGCGCACTTCTATTAGAGTCCATGCATGTTTCCCAGTCGTTGCTGTGTCAGAGTACACCCGCTCCATGAGATCCACGTGCTCTAAAGGCTTACTCTTGAATTTAGCACATCGGTTGTTCATCTGTGAAGGAGAAAACACATATGTCAGTACAGCTTGAAATGTAATTACAAAACAATAAATGTTACTCTTGAATGAAGTGTACACATCGCACGTTGTGGGTTGCCCAACATATGTTAAAGTAGTATGTTCAACAAGTGCTTTGATTTGTTGAAAATAGTTATGTGAACAAAATATCGCAACTAAAATCAGCGATACTAGTACAACAGTATTGGAGAACATAAAAGTTTTGTGAAAACATACCGCTTGCATTTTGGCCCACCAATGGTCAGGTGCAGTGAACAAGCCTGTCTCATGGTCGTACCCCAACCTTGTCAAGCTGTGGTTGGCATTCTCCAACTTCTTCCAGGCAACCCAATCTTTCTTCGTTGTCAAACTTATTTTTCATTTGTTTCGAATGTAGTAGGGTTTTCTAGAAATTTGTTTGCTACATTCTTATATTCTCGCCATGGACAATCCGCACGGTTGTCGATTACCACCTTCCATTTCAAAGAATGATTAGTTGAAGAAACAAATTTTGTATTGTCGCCGCCGAATTGGTATTTGTGGATCAGTTGGGTTGTTGTGGACATATGCTTACCTCGATACTTTGAAGGGTACGGTGATGATCGGTTTGTTGCCATGAGTAGTGTTGCTCGCTTGTAACATTTACAATGCAATATTAGAAAGAAATGAAGTACAATACATATTGTTTGTATGGCTAAAAGTGAAATAAAAGTATAAACACAATTATCAGTAGTAATAACAACAAACAAGACAACACTTTTCGAAGACAAAGTCCGCTTTGTACTACACTTCGGGAAATCTTATGTAACAGACCAAAACATCTAACCGGCAAAGAAAGTACATATGTCATACAAAAAGTAACTACGCAACAATATCCATGACAATACATCACATCTAAAACAACAACACCAAAACAACGATGCACAAAAAACCGACGACGGTCCTAAGCATACGTAGGTTCTGATCTATGCACGCAATGTTCGCCAGAACCCCGACGACATCATTATGTGGCTGGTCAATACGCAACCGGTGCTAAGAACTCGTTACACCAACCATGTCACGACTCCAAACTCGTACTCCAAAAGCTTATGCTAGTAACAAGATAAAAATAAAATAATTCGGATAATTCTGTAGTCGTAGCGCAAGCGGATAAATTAAATAAATTAAAATAAAATAATTGGGTACCAACTGCTTATTTTAAAAGGAAAAAAACATAGTCATTTGAACTTTATTGTATTACAAGAGTTCAAAAAAAAGATATTTAAAAAAAAACAACACAGCGATTCATTTTCCATCTTGATCCCGCTAAACCTCGTCACCTGAAAGGGGTAACAGCTATAAGCACATAGCAGAGTGAGAAATATTATACTGTGAGTATAGGGGTACAAAATAGCCATGGATAATTATTTAAGCTAAAATATTAACATAATTTGAGAATACACAAATTAATTATGCCAAAACTCAAATAATTAACTATAACCATGGTACATAATGTAACGTATCAGGGGTCATTAAGGACAATTACTACAAGGGTCAATGGATCCATGACAAATGTGGGACCACAAAGTGGTCAAATAGGGCTATGGTTATTTAAGTCCCCAAGGCATGGAACTTCCGTGTTGGTACTTATAGAAAATAATTGTTTACAAGGTCATTGTCAAATAATCTCTAAAATTTAAACAAACATATCCATGGGTTTTAATTTAAACAAATAGAGTTCGTAAAATAATCCACATAATTAAAACATTAACCTAACTATGAAACATAATTTATATCAAATAAATTATGTAACTCAAAATATTCAGAAAATATATTATGGTAACTTAAGACATGTAGAAAACATATTATAATAACTCAAGGTATAATAAAACTCACCTTAAGATTGACCCTTAGCCTTTTCTACTACAAACTCCCAACTATTATCAATCTGACGGCCTACTTCCTTTAGAACTTCACGCTATAAACTTTAGCTCTTTGCTTTGCTTACACTAATGCCATTAATCGACTTCACTATTTATAGGCCCCTAATTCTTGCATGTCACTCAAGGTTGCAATGCCATCTACTGACACGTCCTTCCCCACGTTTCCATTGTGGGTGATGCCACATGTATTCTATTTAGGCCATATGTTTGGTTTTGCTTTTGTCTCATGCATTCACCAAGGGTCAAGCTGACCTTTGGCCCACCGAAGGCTCTCTTTCTTTCTCTTTTTTTTTTCGATTGATTTTTGATTTCTATTTATTGCAATATTAAAATTAAAAAAGAAAATTTGGGTGTCACAAACCAACCCACGACGCACATCTCTGCTGGACAAAATTGCAATAGATAGTTAGTATGCATACTATACGACACAACCAGAAATGAATGATGACATGACTAAGTGCATAAGAGAGTGGCAACACAGACGCACCGTAGTTCTAGGGCAAACGTAGTATGCACGCATTGTGGTTTTTGGCGGATCTTGATATCTCAGATAACGCAATGTCCAAACCCACAATCACACATCCTATGGGCCATGATGAAGTGGCACTTGACGTGGACGACGCCATCTCAGATACCCTTTGATTTTTTTTTTGTTCATGTTATAAATTGAACTAATATAATCTACTATGAATGAAAGACAAGAATCAAACAAATTCATTTTGAATTTAGGTTAATATTTGAAAATGCTAGTTTAGTGGTGTGTCGATTTTAACCATTTGTTGTCTAAATTTTTCCAAGCATCGTCAAGTTGTCTTGTGTTGTCCAAGATTGGTAAAATACTTCAGAATATATGGGATTTATGTTGTGAATCGTAGTATGGGAAGTAAACTAAAACATCAAAATGAACATGAAAATGACCACCTCCACAAGATTATACACAATCCTCCCATCCCAACACACAATACACAATCAACAGCTTTTATGTTTTATCATGTTGATGGTAACTAGTAAGTAGGTAAATGATAATAGTTTCTCAACATTTGTTCATGCCAAACAATTAATGGTTAAGGTAAAAAATTTACTAGCATTGCAATTCTACTACATTGCCATTCTACAACATTTGTTCATGTGTGTCAAAACAAATACTTTAAAAATATGTATATATATATAGGCCTCGCTTAGTTTGTATTTCAGAAACAATTTTCTAAAATCTTCTCTGAAAACACATTTCTGAGAGTAATCAAACCAAACAGATTTTCCCAAAAAAATTCTCAGAAATGTGTTTGGTTGTCTATTTTCAGGATCACTTTTCAAAACAAATTCTCGTAAACTGCTTGGTTGGTTTTTTCAAACACAAAATACAAACACCCTAATTATGTAAACATGTTTTTTTTTTTTTTTTTCTTTTTTGAGAATGAAGCAAAACAGCACAACATATTATGCATTCATCATGAAGTTTTACAGATCAAGACATCACAGTTGGTGTTCATTATGTTGGTGACCAAGCAAGACAGCACATATTATACATGAGTAGAATTTTCACAATGAGCAGAATGAAAGAGTAGTTATATAGAGTTAGTGATAACCTTGAACTATAACGCCAAAGGCTACAATAGTGTCCACGTTTGATGGGTTTGATGAATTTAGGATCGAAATCATGGAGACCTCATGATGAACATACATTCCGAATGTGAAGCGGTCTAATTTGAGTTCAAATAATAACTAAAATTCACGCCATTTCACTCTTAGCTAATCACATAATACAAATGCATACACCAAGAACAATGAGAGTAATAGACCCAACAAAGATCAACATAAGATCCAGATTCCATTTCTCAATTTTTCTAAGCAACCAAAACCAGTAGAGTTATAAAACATACATCATCGCCACCTCAATAGAATAAAAATTTTCAATCCTTTTTTCTCGACAAACCAAACAGAGCGCTCTTCAACCCAAAATGGATAAGGGTCTAATTAAATTTCTCAAAAAAAAAAAGGTTATAAATATATTGCTACAGATTGACAAGCTTATTACATAAAACACCGAGAACAATAAGAATTGTACCAAGCAAAGCTCAAAATAAGTTCCAAAATTTCATTTATTTTTCATTTATCAATTTTTTAAGCAACCAAACTAGAGAGTTCTAAAGCAACATATCGAGCCCAACAAAATACAATAATAAATAAAATCAATCACTCTTTCTCCTCCTTACTGAACAAAGAACCAAACGTAGTATCTACTTAATGCCTTCTCAGAAAAACATGTACAAATGGATCAATAATTATGTAAACACATTATTCGTGAATAAAATGTAAGCATCTGTTCCATGACCAAAAACAAAAACAAAGATAATGCAAATTTAACATACAATGAGAAGCATCTGCTCCAAGCCATGCATTCGGTAATACGCAGACATGGGGACCTGTCCCCAAGCATAACATCTAAATATAAATTACAGATTCACCTATTGCATCTAAATTCTAAAATATAGATTCACCCGCTTATAACAGATCTAAATTTAAAATATAGATTCATAACAACAACACAGCACTTGCCACCAACACAAAGAAATTTAAAATGAATCTAACTGGATTAACTATCCATCAAGCTTTCACTCAATTTGCCAAGAACACGTGCTGAACATGAAATACGTACTCAAACACATGGATACACAACATCACCTAGATAGTGAAGAACACAACGTATTCGTAACAACAATCAATACGCCAATTTGTTTATAGCTGCAAGATTTCGCAGACTAGGCGTAGGCGCTATTTTATCTACATATGGCTTTTCTGCCTTAGCAATCCCATTTTCAAATATATACAACAAAAAAAAACAAATATAATGTGAAGTTTGAAACATTAACCTATATTTGCTCAATTTTTTCCAATTACCAAAAAGAATCTAACTATTTGTTATCATATACCTATTATTGTATGCCTCCCAACATGGGATGCCTTAATCCTCATCTCGCTTATTGTCCCATCTCGCACCTAAGGTTGTTCACGCGACATGTCTCACTATTGGTTCTGGCGCATGTTGCATAGCCGTACTCCATCTTCATTTCCAGGACATTTTGAACTCCAACTTCACTCATGAACTTGACTTGTACCTTCACCTCCACCTTCACCTTCATCTTTCATCTTCATCTTTATCTTTCATCTTCGTTCGCCTTTCAACGCTTATCTTCATTCTTTCGTCACTTGATTCTTTCTCGTGATCGAAAATAATTCTATCCTCGCTTCTTGCAATCATCAGTCCGTGATCCACCAGTAGAGAACACAACATGTCATAACGTATTGGCCCTTTGTCGCACTTCACATATCATACCGGTGGCATGTGTCTCAATAATGGAAACCGCTGCTTCAACACTCTGGGAAGGTTCTTTTTTCTATAACATTTCTCGTAAAGAAGAATGTCTATGGTTGAACAACTCCGTGGGACCATGGTAGCAACGCCGCCTAGTGAACTCTTGCAAATGGTATTTTTGGTCAATGAGAGAGTTACGTTAATTCGGCATGTGTGTATACCCCAAGGCCAACGAGATAATACTTGCCTACGTGAAAACTTCTTTCAAAGAAGACCATGTCATGCCATATTTGGGTGTGAAAAAGGAAAAACTCTAAAATTGAAAAAACAAATACACTTACTAGGTGGTGGGTGAGGAAAGTCACAGAATTTGTGGTGGGTGCTTCAGGAAAGTTCTCTTTAATCGTGTGCACTACTCTTCCCAACCGTGCTGGTATACAAACGAACTTCATATCAAATGAACATAAAATGCACCAATTTACATTTTGAGTAGATGCACTTTTCTACCTCGATATGGCATTTGGTCACCTTCGCGGTGTTAATAACAACAACAACATGTAAAGCATCTATCGGGCACCCCACACGGCTCCTACATGATATAACTTTTTGAATTAATTTATCAAATTTGCAAATTTTAATAAGCCATATAAAATAATGCAAATGAACTAATATTTTTGTTACCTTTTAAACCATGGCTGCAAGATTGCCCAGTCTGCCATTCTGAATTTTATGACGGGGTAAACATCCATGTTCGTGGTTGGATTACAAATGGCGCAAGATTTCCCAACGCCCAAGCATCATAAGTAATGAAAATGATCTATGAATTGTCTCATTTGAGTGTCAAATCGATCTCCAAGATTTCTTGTTCCCCGAAACTTTGACCACAATGATAAATAAAAACATAGCCAACGACTCTTCAAGTGACAATCACATGTTCACCGCCTCTGGCTAACATTTCTATGGACAATTGCTTAACTAATTCCACAAATGTCGGGACTTCCATTCAAGCAATTGTTCACGGATTGACACGAGATTTCCACTTAGTAAGAATTTTATGTAATCGGCCACCGGTGTATGGACAATTACGCCTGCGGGTTGTCTCGTGAGAATGCTCACGGGTTAGTTGACAAACCATGTGCGAAGTCCACTCACATCATCGCTTATCGCCAATCGCACGGGTCGCTGCACATATTGTCTTCGCTGTGTTTCCATTGGGTCACCGTGATGATCTTACATCTAAAGCGTGAAAGTGTAAAACAGCTCAAACTATTATCAAGAATGACATGAGTATAGCACTAAAAATTCTAATGAGGACATTGCAACAAGGAAAGCATAGCTTAAAAATAACAGGAACATGAACATAGTGGCAAAACATTACAGCAAATGAACTTAGACAACATGATATAGATAGTTAGTGTCAACACCTAACATAGTCTTAAAACCGAAAGAGAAAAACAAACAAATTAAAAACAAATACAATTTAGGTTTAACAAATGCGAAAAACCAAAAACAAAAAGACAAATGGCAAAGAATTCCGCCGAGCATCTTCATTTCCAAAACCTCAAACTGGCAATAAGGGGATGACCAAGCTTCACAAACCGAGGATCCAGTACCTCATTTCTGCTCCATGGTCATAAAACATGGTTCTACATTCTAGTGATGGGCGGAACATGTTCATGGCTCTCTCAAAAACAAGCTTTATCCGGGCTATTGATTTTAGGATGGTCATGTTATGTTTACATGCCGCAACGGAGTACGATCACCAAAACTGCCCCAACAGTTGGCCTCCTGCTTTGAAGCTGGGTAAAACCGCTCAATGCGGTTGCTTACATGAACATTGCCATGATTGCAGTGTAAGTCGTTCTATATTTTGGGTGTTCTGCCGGATTTGACTTCGCCACTAGGATTTACGCTTACTTCCTCTCAAGTGCAAGATTCATCTACTATGCCTTTTCCTCGACATATATGCATGAAAAAGTTGCTCATCCATTTCGCTTCGCTCTTCATTATTAGGATGTGGGTGCAATTCGACGATTTGAAAACAATGCTTAAAAGCTGCCAAAGTGGCAAATGACTTGGCAAATATTTCCTCAAGCATGAGCTCATAATGTTCAAGGCCTTTTGGTTTGGAATTGTTTTATGCTCAGTGATCTACAAGTTGTAAACACACTTTAATTAACTGCGAGAAAATTATTTCTCTATGCATTATGGTTATGCTAAATGT